>CM074734.1:129078501-129559539 GCA_037367245.1 Phrynocephalus guinanensis
GGCAAGGACGCACCTCATTCAGCAAGGCCACAGCAGGCCCTCTTGTCATACTGTGCTCCAGGGAGGGCCATCCTTCATCATCAATTAAGACAATATCATACACGCTGACCCCCCCCCCCCCGACTTTGGAAATTCCCCACCCACAGAGGCCACTGTCCCCCGTGTCGCTGTCCTCGCACAAGCAGGCTAAGACTTTCCTATTCAGCAACTTTCCCTCAATGACAGATGCCTAAAGAGGGTTCTTTAAATCATTGCTTTTTTTTTTGCTTGGGCTTTTTTTAAGTTTTGCTTTTGCTTACCATCTATAGTGTAGCATTTATTTTACTCTTTTTAAAGTTACTGCATACTCATTTTTAAGGCTGTATATAGTGTCTTTAAATGAAGTAAGATCTCTTTGATCCCTTTTGAACATAAATTAGTGGGGAAACACAAGCATGCAAACCACCAGCCAACCATCGTGCAACAGGTCGCAATGGTGGGGGAGCCTATCCCCCACCCCGAGAGAATTGGGAGCAGCCCTAGGCGCGGATTGCACCACTTGCTGATATTATTGGAGGTAATGACATTAAAAACCCTCCCAATATGGAAGGCTAACGAAGCTGAAAAAAGCATAGGGTTTTAATCAAACCGCAGGAGGAGGAAATGTGTACACTCCATCGGATACCTGAGACATGACTAACACCAGCGAGGAATTACTAAGCACCAGCATCAACTTGACTGCAGATGTTTACAATATCAAGCACGTACGCAACTAAATCCCTAAGTTTGGGAGACCTCACTTCATGGCGGGCCTGGAAAACTTCACAATATTAAGCAAATGAAGCCCTGGCGCAAAGTCAGCTCTAATGTGTGCAACCTCCTCCTGATACTAAGCCCCGGCGGCAGAAGGCATGTGAACATCATTGCCAAGCCATGGTGGTTGGTCGAGGCACCTTTTATGCGATAGGGCTCCGTAAGAGGACTTGTTATGGGCTGCCCTACACCCGCTTCAGCACGCACCACCAAGGACATATGGTGCTGGGAAGTCCTAACCAGACTAAATCAGTCAATTTCATCTAGTAGTTGCGCGCTCATGTTTCATGGCTGAAAATGATAATGTGTAATAGAATGTCGTGTTAGGAAGTCTGTTCTGTATTAGGTAATTTCTGCCAAGTACTAAACGATGCATCTGAAAACACTCATGGTAGACGCATCAGTGAAAACCCACAAATACTAATAGGTAGTGGTGAGAGGGTGTGTTGAGGCTGACCTGCCTGCACACCACACCACACCAGCCCCACCCACCCAACCCATCCACACACACACAAACAGAGCAAATTTATGGTATCCGTCTTTACACCAACTAACAGAAAAAAATGGGATAGTAAATACAGTAGCAGCCTTACAAACTAACCATGGAACTTGTCTGCTTGAACGTACCACCTGCGGTTACGCGACTTGCGCTGTTTCTTGAATGAGCATCACCAATGCAAGTCGTCGGAGCTGGTGGCCGTATAATCTGAATAGAGAAGGACTCCAATGGCTTTGGTGTTCAGGGTGGTACATTCTTGCGTCGATGGGATTATCCTAGGCGAGGGGAAGGTCTTGGCACTGTCTCGAAGAGTCGTGGTCGCGCGCGAGAGTGACAGCTGTGTGTTTCAGATACATGTTGGGTTGTACATTGTCGGTTGTTTGTGGTTTGGGTGTTGAGTCCCAACGTTTTGTGCGTCGCGGGTACTTGCCGTTGTTGATGAAGCGGCTGGTCCAGGTTGGTAGGTTATAGTGGGGTGTGATGCTAGTTGTGATCCGAACTCGTGCGAGCACGCGATGCGTAGCGTGCGAGTCGAGCGCCTGAGAGAGAGTATGCGCGTGTCGCGAGTGCGGTTGATGGTCAGAGCAAGGGGGCCGGTGCGTGCGCGCCCCGATCCGCGACGAGCGGCATGAGTGGAGCTTTTAGTGGAGAGTGTAGAGTAATAGTGGGCGGCGCGCAATGAGGAGTGCTCATGTGCCCCGCTTGGAAGCAGCCGACTTGATGGTATTTCGATGTGCTGGAGCTCGCGGTGCTGTCCCATGGAACTCCGCTGTTTTTCTCTGGGGGGTGACTTATCTGGTGGTGGGTATGCCGACCGAGGGGTCTCCATCTGCACAGGGGTTATGCGCTCGTGAGTGAGGCATATTGACGAGGGTGCGTTCGTGATAAATACTCCCTCATGTCAGCATGTGGGGTTAGCACTCCGAGGTAGTCCCCCAGTGTGAGGCGAGCTGCTCCCCTACCCCCCGGGACCGGGCTCCCTTCCCACTCTGCGAAAATGGAAGTGCATGGTGAGGCCACATGAGCCTTGAAAAGACCATTGCACCTCACTTGTGAATGGTAGCTTCAGTTCGTTTGAGCGATCAGGAGGAGAGTGCGTCAGCTGTTCTATCTGTGCAAGTTGCTGCTGCCACATCGCGTGTTCCATGGTGTGGGCGGGAGGTATACGGTGCAGATGGGGCGAAACTCTTCCAATAGTTGAGGCATGTCAGATTGTCCTCCTTGACCCTCACTGCGGGAGGAAGGCAGGCGTGGAATTTGCTAAGCAACTATTGACAGGAGAAGCTGTGGTTGTAGAGGATACGCTGGCGGGGTGTGTGTGTATTGAGTCTTTACGTTTTCCATTGACGTTTGAAGGGGCCTTGTACAGTTGGAGAGTTGCGATGCAGTAGGGGCGGGAAGAACAGGGGGTCTGACATTTACCTGCGTCGCTTCCAAACTATACATCACGCTTTAAAACGCAAGTGGGCCAGGTGGGAGTGAGGTAGGTGACAAGTTCCAACCACAAATCTGGAAGACCTCATGTGGCCTAACACCTATCTCATAGGTGAACAGGCTGATGCCTTGACCCCCTGACCTTCTAAGTTATTGCAGCATGTCCCTAATCCTCTGAAATCTCTCTCTCTCTCTCTCTCCTTGGTGGTGGATCCAGTGATCCCAATTTCTAATTTTTTTAAAGATCTCTGTCTATAAGTTTTTTAATAGTGTTTTCGTGCAGATTGGTGTTAAAACATGCAGTAAAGGAGAGATTATGTGCATTTTCAGTCTTAGTAAAGTATAGCTTTATCAGGGCTTTAAATTATTGACGACCGTCGCAAGAGCAACTGAGCAAGGTGGTTTATAACACGAACCAGGATTTCAACAAGGAGTCCACGATTTACGTTATTTCTGTTTTATGTAAAATTCATCGGATACAATCCACACACTTCCTAAGCTTGTCTTTTTGCTATAATGGCTGGGACACAGATTTTTCTCTTGGTGTGACGAGGTCAAAATGTCAATAGATGAGATGCGTGAAAATGCTCTGGGCAGAGGAGTGGACTCGGTGCCCAATAGCACAGAGAGAGTGGCTTTGGGGGCATTTTACCAGATAGTGTGTTGGGGGGGGGGAGCTCTATGAAATATTAAGTTGATATTAGAAATGTTTCTCACCATGTGTTAAAATCCATGTGTCCAGCTTTCCCTACCATCATCCCAGTCATCCGTGACAGATGTGGATAAGGCATGAGATCACTCAAGAAGTGCAATCCAACATGGACTTAGTAAAATATTCAAATATAAAGCCTACTGTGTGCTTATTTTTCAGGTAAGGTTACTGCCTCTTTATCCTTTCATTACTGAAACTGTAAAATTAAATTCAGTTTACTGGGATGTGCATTTCCTTGCATTAGGAAAACGGTTTAGACTGTTGTGTGCAGTGGTCTTGGGGTGGTGGTTCCAAATTCACTTGCACGGCTCTCAGCTCCTGGAAAGAGAGTCATCTCCTCCTCACCATGACAGACTCCTCTGGCCCCCTTGAAAACACAACTTGGAGCCAGAGGACTTGGGGGCTGAATGCAAAAAGCCATGGTGTGACCCTGGGAGACAATCCTGCATTAAAACAAAGTGAGGCATTCAAAGAATCTCTGGATTCTTTTTTTTCAGGTTGTTGGCTCTCTTACTCTAAACAATCTGCAGGGAAGGCTCGGGGAATGCAGGCCAAAAAAAGCACATTTGCTGAAATAAGTACCCATGATTACCCATAGCAAGCGTCCTCGGACGATGTAACGAATTCTTGCAAAGAATTTATGCCTTGAAATAAAAGATTGCTCATCGTGTGAGTGGACAGAGGGGTCCAACCCTAGAGATAAAGGTCCACTCTCACAAACCTGTCCCAGCTGCACCAGAAATATATTTACACCTCTTGCCTCTCAGCCATCACTCGAGGCCAAAAGGAAGCTGCCTTCGTGAGAACAAGGGCCAGGAAGGCTCAAGAGCCCAAGAAAACTGGAGCCATCCTGCTCCTCTGACAATACCTCCATCCTGGGAGGGTAGACCAGCACTCTAGTTGACCCTTGTGTAGTTCCCTGTCCCATTGCAACAACCGATGGGAGGGACCTGGTTTACAACAAGAAGGGGAAATATGCCACCCCACCATTCTTCTGGGTGGCAGCCCAGAAACCACCGAAGCCTCCTCTGCCTTCATCATGTCACCCTATCCACCCCAGTTCAATGACCCTGTCTGATAATAACGCACTCAAATAAATACATGGGATCGTTGCAGGATTTAAGTTGTCAAAGGGCCAGGAGGAAAAATCAAGCAAAAGTTCTGGAATCTGAACTCTGCACAATGACTCCACAAAAAGCAGGAACAGAGAACCCAGCGACTGACATAGAAGCACACTCCTGAAAAGCACTGCACACTGACCAACAATATTAAGGGGCTTTTTGCCATACATGGGGGACATGCAAGGCAAAACAGGGCATGTCATTTGCTCTTCCACCCACCCCCGCTCCCTCCCTCCCACCCCCCATTTTGGGAGAGATTGCATCTCACACAGTGGGAGCTGCACCTGTACTTTCTCCTTCTATCATGAGAGTGTAGGAAAGGAAAAACTGGGATGCAGGTATTCACCCAGGTGCTCTTGAAGAACTCCCAAGCTGCGTAAGCTGCTCTTTGAAGCTCCGCTCGGAATGCAAACGGCAAGGCACGAAAGCCCTCCCATCTGCTTAGACGGAGATTCAAAGGGCCAGCAGAGCCGAAAGGCAGGTAGCACTGGGCAGCAGCCCCCTCTGTTAAAGCTTCTCGGGAAGGTGCTAGGCTGTGGGAACAGCCTGGAGTTGGTGTTCGCGGGGAAGAAGTGGCAAGCGACTTCTGCTTCCTTTACACAAAGTCTAGACATACGGAGATCGCAAGAGAAATGCTTTCGCTGGCCTACGCTGGCCAGACGCCAGCCACCTTGGCCCTTCCGCCCGTGCTTTCAAAAGAGGCCACGTTCCTTCTGCCCAGGAATGTTCTGTGGTTCTTACGTGGAGCTGCTTTCTTTGGCTTCGCAAAGCCTCCCTTTGAAATCCACTGGTTGAACTTTGGATTCCTAGGTCTGGTTTTTTGAGAATAAATCTTTGCTGCTTGCGAGATTCTTGGAGGACCCTTAAATACATGCTCCTTGTATTTTTGTTCCTAGAAGCAAAACAACGCAGGGAAACAGTTACTCAAGGGCAAGCTCCACCCAAAAAATATGTTCTGGCCACTTGCAAAACAGATTTGCATAGACTGGGCCAAATAGTCCAGTACAGCAGCTATGACTATCTAAGTGCTGGTTGTTTTTCTGCACATCAAGATGTTATATTTGTTGATGGAATCCCAGATATGGTCCTCTATGGTCCAGTCAGCCTATTTCCATCTCAGACAGATCGCTCCGCTGGGTCCCTAATTTGGGTTTCTCATCACATTGATCCATGGTTTAGTAATCTCAAGGTTTAGATTACCGCAGTGCACTCTACATGGGGCCGCCTTTGAGACTGATATAGAAACTTCAGCCAGTCCAAAACATGGCGGACAGAGTAGTGATGGGATCATCTAAACATCAGCATCATCTCCCAATACTGTTCGTCATACACTGCCTACCAGCTCACCTTGTATCAAGTTAAAGGTGCTGGCTTTCACCTAAAATTCCCTTAATGGTCTGGGGCTTCAGTACGTGGCTGACCACCTTCTTCCAAGTGGAAGTGCCCATCTTACCCATAAATAAATAAATAAATATGCAAGCAAGCAACAATGTCTTGGTTGATCTGCAACCCTCGAATCTAGAAACACGATTTTCTTTGTACGCTGCAACTAAGATGCAGGTTTGAGGATCTATAGAATATTTTTCTTGGGTTTGTGGATGCAGAAGGCTCCACTTCTTATCCTTTCCTCTTCAGATTTCAGGGAGATCAGCTTCTCAGATCCTGAGATTTCCCAAAAATTTCTGCTGTCACCCTATCTCAAGCTTCGGTCTTCTCTCAACCTGAAGCCAGAGAGTTGGGGGTTCTTTCAGAACGGCCGTTTATGCACCAATGTGAAGGAATTTGGGGGGGGGGAGGGCATGGAAATTAAGCCGCCCCTTTTCCCTGCTTCGATGAGAGGTGCCATTAATGCTCAGCCTGTGCCTTCCAGACACTGCCAGCACCAGTGTAGAGAAATTGCAACTTTGTATCTTTGGACCACCAAACTAACAAATAGAACATAAAAAACAGGTCAAAAACACAGTGGCAGCCTTCCGGACTGTCAAAGCACAATTTTATTAGGGACAGTAACACTTGACAAGGCTTCAGCCATTTTTAAATGCCATCATTAGCTTGGTCACAAGATCCCAAAGGCAACCTGTTAATAACCACCTCCCTCCAAAAGAACATGCCATCATGGAAAACATCCAGGAAAACATTCTTCACAGGAAGTTGAAAGATTAGTTTGTGTAGCACTACTTTTACTCCCTGATATATTAAGGGGGCGTACTTAAGCTTAAAAGAAATGCTTCATAAAATGAAGGATTAAAACTGAAATCTCATTCTTCCCTTATTAAGGGACCTCTTACATAACATATATAAACCACTAGATAAAATATAGCGGTTAGTCCTTCAAGTGCCACAACACTTTTCTCTTCTTTATTTTTTTCCCTTTGGCCTGGTATTACAAATATCAGAATCAGTATAAGTTGACTCTGTGTATCCTGATGCCATCAGTGCAAAAGTCACCATCCCATAGACATTAATGGTCTTGGCATGGGCGTACTGCACTTAATGCAGGCATATCCAAACTTCGGCCCTCCAGATGTTTTGGACCACAACTCCCACAGTCCTTTGCCATTGGGAATACAGGCTTTGAATTCTGGGAGCTGTGGTGCAAAACATCAGGAGGACCGAAGTTTGGTCATGCCTGACTTAATGCCTTTCAAGCAGGAGTAAAAGCACAAATCAATTGGAAGGGTTATTTCTGAAAGAAAGGAAATCCCCTCCGAGACCATTAGGAAACATTGCCCGAGAACAACTCCGTGACCTTTGTCATCCTCCTTACCATTTCCTTGGCCTTGGTATTTAGCTTTGCAAGTTCCAGCCTTTCACTTGCTTCAAAAGCTCTTAATTCATCTTCATAGGCTTTAGCCAGGAGCTAGAAGGGCAAAGGAAAACCTGATCAACCTTCTCCGGCAATTTAACTGAGCCTTCATTACAGAGATGGGCTGCCTTTCCTTATTTCCACTCTTTGGGCAACTAATAAAAACTCAATAAAGCCAACAAAGCAACAGGGTGAAGCAGCAACAAAAGCTGAAAAACCAAAAGACAGTCAAGGTCATCCTTTTGAAACATTAGAGAAAAATGAAAAGGAATCAGAAATTTAAAAAGGAATGGCCGCTTAGATGCAGATACTATTTAATCATTTGCTCAAACCACGCAACTAGCCCCAAAAAGACAAAGGCCAAAATCCTGTTCTGTAAAGAATGCCTGCAGAAGGGTGATGCCACCAGCAGAGGGAGATTTTTCAGTTATTTGGGACCTCATTCTGTCCAGCAGCTTGCCTGACTCCTGTGTAATCAGCTGTATTTTTGCAAGCCCGCAGGAGCTGTGGAGTGAAAGAAAGGAGTCCCCGAAAATCTCCTGCTCCTAGTGATAGCTTCACTTTTCTGCAGATGTCACGTAAACAGGATTTTTGCTTATATATTTGTCAGGCTGCTGGTACCTGTACTCTGGAGCCGCTACATTAAACTCACCTTGGGGAAAGTAACACCAATCTGCACCAAGATCTTTTGAGAACTACATTTCTGGCAGCCACTAGGTAAAATTGCTTCTTTTTAATCTGGCCCTGATTATTCCTAGTGAGTTTTGCTAAAATCTTCCCAACTTTCAAATGGAACACGTGCTTTTTGTATCATCTCTCCCCCCCCCACCCCAAATTCCCTCAGGCGAGCAGGGACTTGTATTCTCGATACAGCCAAATTAATGGTGGGAAGGGTGGTTGTCAAGGACTATGCTGCTTTGTATGATATGCTGGGTGTTAAACCGTATCTGGGACTTTGAAGCAGTCTTTACACCAGCCTCCCTCCTGATACCATCATCTGGTGCATTCCATTTCACCAAAAAGATTCTCAGCGCCTGATAGACAACATCTTCTATCAACATTGCATTTTTGGTACAATGCTTTGATAAAGATAGCAAGTTGCTAGCTTACATTTTTTGTTTTAATAGTGACCAATAAAGGTATCACCTAGTCTACTTTTGAATTTGTTTTTCTGGTCACACGGCTCAATCCACAATTTTTTTTACTTCTGTGGATTTCTGGCACAGAATCAAAGAAACTACCTCCAGGCCTTCTCTCAGAGATCAGACGTGGCTCCCAGGCCCATCCGCAGGGACCCTTCCATGTCCTGAAAGCCTAGAAATGGGCTTGCCCAGGAAAGTTATGAGCCATCCTTTTCTACCTCGATGCCATTACCTTTGCTCTCAGTTTCCTCTGGTCCTCTTCTCTTTGCAGGTGGTCCCGTATTTTTCCTGCCGGCCCCCTCACATCCCCCCCAGTGCCCTCTGTCTGACTTAGATGACAGCTGGCGGCTGGATGGAGGGGGCGAAGTAGAAAGAGAGCGTCGCCTACCAGGTAATCTTCTCAGGCGCGAAATAGCTGTGAAAACAAAGCAAGCTTCAAGCGCTGCTAGTACAGTCACCTGAATGGAGAGGGAAGCAGTAAGGTTACAGAGAGAAGGGGATGCTCCATTGGAGCTAAATGGGGTGGCAAAAAATAAATTTAAAAACTCCTCCTTTCAAAGCTTTTCCAATACAGCTACTCCTGGCACCGCTTATTCCCAGACTGAAGTTTAGCATTTAAATTCCTTTCTCTGGGGCAAACCCCCTGTCCTTGTTTTCAGTCATTAAAATTAACATCTATAAAACTGAGTATAAACACATGGCACCCATTACACAGGGATATGTTAACAGACAGAAGACACCTTGTAGAGAAGATGTTCTGACATGCATGCAAAAAGCTGAAAATGACTCCCACGTGGGAAACATAATGCTCAGAATTGCTACCTGGTTCTGCTTTCACTTCCCGGTAATCCATGACACTATCACTGTGCTGAGAGAGTTGATCCTCATCAGCTGAAGACTCCTCCCTGGTTTGTTCACCCAGAGCACATTTTAACATCTGCGATTTAAAGAGAATTGCCTTTTCTGTCATGGGTCCCTCCAGAGCATCTCATGGTAATTTAGTACTTATTTATCAACCAAAAATGGCCCCCAGAATAGATCACATGCAATAGATTGCATGTTTTTACTTGCGAGCAGGAAAAACAAATCAGCCCAGGCCTTCCAGCTTTTAATTGGGAGACACAAGACCAGGAAGAGGTAACAGAAGGTGGGTTGGGGGGAGTTAGTAGCCCCTCGGGAGGGATCCTGTAATGGTCCAGCTTCCCACCTCATTTCCTAGGTGTCTATTTCCCATTGACTAAAGATAGAGTCCCTACCTCAAGTCTATCATCATCACCATCACCATGTCCCATCAAGTCCACTTTGACTTATGGCAACCCCTTTTTAGGGTTTTCTGAGATGAGAATACACAGGAGTGGTTCGCCATTCCTTTTCTGGGGGCACCCACATTATGCAGCTGGCCCAAGGCCACACAGGATGGCTTCTTATATTTACCGCAAAAAGAGAGGTCCCTGTCTTGAAAGTTGTGCCCATTTACTTCAGGCACAGTCTACACGTGAAGCAGTGTAATTGGAATTCATTTCAGAGAAAAAGTGAAATATCTTTTGTTTTTGTTTTTTAATAGCCTCTCCTGTGAACACTCCCTGCCATTATTAAAAAACAGTGTGTTTGAAGGAAAGGCTCTGGTCTGGATTGTTCTTTGCTGCTCCAGTTTTCCATTGTTAAAAATTTCCACACAAAAAATGATTCCACCACCTGAGGTGGTCAATTTTTTTTCAACCACCTCAGGATCACAGTTACTCTTTCCCATCTGTACTATATATGTAGCACACTACTGACACCTTATGCAATGTACTTTTCTTACACAACTGGCTAACAGTGACAAACCTTTAGAGTTAAGTCTATGATGATTAAGGTGTACTTTATAAAAATCTGTCATTTCCCCTAACACATTTGTGGACTCCCTAAAGAATTCCCCAAGAAACAAGCTACATCTCTCGCTAATTTTTCTCACTTGTCCACTCTGGAAGAATATTATGATATCCCAAGTGACTCTGGAAGTTGAGTCATGGCAACTGGACTTTTCTTGTGAAACTGAAACATTTCGCTGCTCGTCCAAGCAACTTTGTCACTCCGTCGAAGCTGCTTGGATGAGTAGCGAAACATTGCCATGACTCAACTTTCAGGTAGCCTCACCCGGACGACTGAGAATCTTCACAGACATTTCAAATGAATATAATGAAAGCAAGACTGGATGATCCTCACTTACTACATCTAGTTCATTCAGCCTGCGAGAAAGGTTCTCTGACATTTTACGCAGCTCCTGGCGAGACAGCATTTCCTTGGCTCGTCTGTGGTGAAAAGGTTCTTCCTCAAGCGAGTCTGTCGGGGTGCAGCTTTCATTCTGGCTGGAAAGCCACAAGTTGTCAGGAGGCAATTCTGTTATTCCATTTTATTCATTTAAAAGCGCTTCTATCCCTCAGACCTTAGCCAAAAAAGACTCAGAGCCGTGTACAAAGGTGAGTAGTAAGACGTGTTCGTTTTAGCAAGACTCGGATCCTGGGCTCTCAAGGGCTGAACCTGAGCGTCCGAGTGAGAGTTCACGCCCAAAGTCACAATAGCTGTGCCAGCATCCCTCAGTCTTGGATTTCATAGCTGACACGCAGTTCCCCTCAGAAGGGAGAACTCAGGTTTTGAGTCATCAGTGCCTCGTTTCCACAACTAGCGATGTTTGACAAAATAACTGAAAAGGGCAAGACCTGTTCTTATTACCATCTACCCTCTCAAATAAGTGGCTCTGAACCTGGGGGGGGAGGGGGGGTCCCCAGGCATGGCTGGATTACAACTCTTCGGGGCCCCCGTCTGCCTGGTCTCTAGGCATGGACGATGGAATGACTGCAGTCCAAGGGAACCAAAGGACCTAGAGCTGAGAATGTTATCAGTGGAAGGATGAGCACCTTTGAAAGTATGGCTGGAGCTGCTCCCAGAGTAAAGCAAGCAAACTCCACCAACCGTATGCAGTCTAGAAGAGTCATATACCTTTCTCCAAAGAGCACATTCCTTTGCTTTGGTCTAGTGCTTTGTAAAGACGTGGGTTTGGGTAAGGTGTCCAGATAAGGAGGAGTCGGTGTATGCCGAAGGCTCCCATCCATTTCCTTTGAGAGAAGGAAAGAAAAGAAAAAAACTGTTCCTGGAAAAGGCAGGGATACAGTGGAGAGAATGCCTGGTGTTGAAACGGAGCCGTGAGGATCCCCCCAGTCCAATCGAAGGCTTTTAAATAGGATTGCTACGACTGGCATGAAAGCAGCTAATTTATGACCAGGATCGCAACCTGGAAAGATATTTTGTCTTCTGAGCAGCTGGCGTCAAGATATAAACCATCTCTTTTAAGTGTTACAAAATAAGAAGGGCAGTCTTATCAAGCCTCAGCATGAGTAAGACGTGTCAGAGAGCCCTCAGACAAGAGTTCACTCTGTATTATGGAAATGATCTGTGAGTTCCTTTAAGGCAGACAGAAGCTGCCACAATAAAGATGGTGCAGGCCCAATGAAACCAACGCTGGGTGTTTAAGCTGTAAATCTGATGCAACAAAGACAAATGTTCAGTTCTATGCTCTGAGATAACAGTATTAACAGCATGGGGAGGCTTCCTCTTCCTCCTCCTCCAGTGACTCTACCTTTTCCTCACTGACATCCACCAAATCCCTCTTTAATGCGCACATATCTTCCTATAAAGTGTAGGAATCCTTATTGCCTCCTCACACTAACTAAGCCATACAGGATGCAACTGAAGTGAATTCGATCTACACCACTTCCACCGAACCCTTCCCTCTCATAGCCTTTCATATAAATTGGAGATCGCAACCTACTTGGGACAGAGACATCCTTCTATTTATTCTGTAAATCACCAAAAGAGGGATGCCTTATAAAGATAACAGCACAGTCTTGTAAAGAATTTACATTTGGGGTGGGGGGGGGGGTTGAACTGATTATGGTGGTGAATTTTTCTGCTAATTCATTAGTTGCCCTCACATTTCTCGTCAGGTGCCAGTTGTGCAACTTGGTGGCACAATAAAGAGTGCAAGCAGCAATATGTTCATCAGCAGCAATTCACTGCCACTGTTTATGCAACTGCGCTTATGCTGACATTAATCCCCAGCAGTTCTGACCAATACATACATACCACCTGAACATTCTGATCTTGCATTTTATAAAAAAGAAATTTTAATTACATTCAAACACATGCATGTTTTACTTTAATGTCACACATGACTAAAGCTGGAAAAGCAGTTCAATTACTATAAACACAATTATACACATGCACACTACATGTTAGAGATGGTAAATAATCGGCTACCTTTCCTGCATTTTCTCCATCAACAGCCACAGTTTTCCCAGCTACATCCTCTGCCCCTGCCCCTGATGTCTGCTCACCATCTCCAGCTGGAGGCTCTGACCACAGAAACAAGAAATCAATATTGGAAATCCATTTCTGCCCATACAAATACAGTGGTGCATTCTAAGACAAATTTAATTGGCTCCATTCGTTTTATGAAAAATTCATCTTAAGAGGCACGGTTTCCCATAGGAATGCACTGAAAAGCAATTAATCTGTTCTGGAGGTTTTCAATGCATTCCTATGGGAAGCCTGTCCTAAACCCCCAACTCAGTAAAGGGGGTGGGGAGATTTCCCCCTTCTTTGCTGGGTTGGGGCAGGGGAAAAGCTTCCCCCCTTTTGCTGGCTGCCCCAAATGGGAGGGAGGGAGACGATGAGGGGTGACTCACCCACTCTTCCCCTTCCTGAGTTGGGGCAGCCACCCCTTCTTCAGCTGGGTCTCTGTGTTGAGCCATTTCAGTGCAGAGACCCAGGCGAAGGGGGGAGTAGCAGCAGCCATGCACAAAGCCTGCTGAAAGGAAGGCAGCAGCTTGCAATCACACAAGGCGCTGCCTCTCATTTGCCTTGGGTTCCATGTGTGGAGCCATTTATATAGGGGGTGGCGGCGGCTTCAATCCTGGCTTTCCCAACCATGTAGCACCCATGGATCGGGTGCTACACGTCTGGGAAAGCCAGGGTGGAAGAACAGGCTTTTTAATTTTTGTGTGCCCACAACCCCCTTGGGTTGTGGGTGAGCAAAGTTCAAATGCCTGCCCCATAAGACGGATTTTTCACAATACATCTGGTAGGCAAACTGTTGTGAAAAATGCCTATACCCAGAAATTTCATTCGTCTTACGGGGCATTCGTCTTGTGAGGTACCAATGTATAAGCAAACCATATGTTCAAGGGCCTCGGTTTATAAATGACAGCAAGCGCCAACCTCACACCAGTAGACATTACTACTGTAACATCACCTCCCAATTGAAGCCTTTTTATAGCTTTTCTGCCAGGATCGTTGTAGGATGTTTCAGTAATAAATTGAACCCCAATCTCAAAAAAGAAAAGTATTATATGCTCCCTTTTTCTCTTTCCTACCAACAGCTGCCATGCCATATTTTCTGGAACTGACTTTCTGCAGCAACGCTGTCCTGATAATGTGCATTCAGGCACTTTATTTGCCAAGAACAGACCCGATGGGCTCACGGAGCAAAAGGCAACTGGGCAGTTCAACAAGAAAGAGAAAAGGGGTGCCTTTGCAGTCATTAATATAGCACTCAGTCTTTAACCTACGTTACACGGACTTATGATGGAATAGCAAATCTCTATTTGGACATACAACTGACCAACTTCAATGAGTCTCGTTTCCAGTTGCATAAAAGCCTTTACTGCAGGCACGTCCAAACTTCAGCCCTCCAGATGTTTTGGACCACAATTCCCACAGTCCTTTGCCATTGGCAATACGGGCTTGGAATTTTGGGAGTTGTGGTCCAAAACATCAGAGGGGTCAAAGTCTGGACATGCCTGCTTTACTGCCAAGGCTTTCCCCAGTATCCTGAACATGGCAGAGGGAGACAAAGGAAAAGAAGGTCTGATAACAGCCGTCAAGAGCTTGATATACAAGCCAATTCCAATTCCAGGTCTTCAGGTTCAGGTTCAGCACTGATGGAATATGGAGTCCAATAACCTGGAGGACTATTCTCATGACGCCATTGCCTTAGCCCTACTCTCCTACTGCCCTTATTATGGTATGTTAAAAACAGAGTGACAAAGAGGCAGTCAAGACCACAAGCTGATGTTTCTTACAACCACTGGACTTTCTCACCCCTCCTACTCAAGGATGAATCCAGCATGACAAAACACTAGTATTTAAGGCACATTATAATATATTTCCTTAGGAATCTGACTTTTTTTTCTTACCAGATGTGGTTCTTGAAGGAGAAGCTGCACTCGGAAGGGTGGCAGACTCTAGCTCAGAGGGCTCTGCAAACTGCAAAAGAAGTTCAGACTTTGTGTTTTTAAAAATAACCTGGACATATACATAAAAATTACAATCTTGGAATTATACAACTCCAGATGCTCAAGGAAGACATCTAGAATTTTGAGAGACCCTTCGCATCCTGGCCACCAATTTTTTGAACGGTTGCCGTCTGGCAGGAGATACAGGACTCTTAGGTCAAGGACAAATAGACTAAAGAACAGGTTTTATCACAGAGTGGTATCCAAGTTAAATGCAACAGTTTTAGCACCACCTTAATCAGTTTTTAAGTAGTGTTTTAAATTTTGTAAGCAATTTTAAGAGTTTTTAATATTTTGTATGGTGTTTTATGTGTTTTATGTGTTTTGTATGTTTAGAGCGTGTAGTGGAACAGCACTCTAATTTCATTGTGCATATCTTGCGTATGCATAATGACAATAAAACTCTATTCTATTCTATTCTATTCTATTCTATTCTATTCTATT
The DNA here is from genome assembly GCA_037367245.1 of Phrynocephalus guinanensis. NCBI lineage: Eukaryota > Metazoa > Chordata > Lepidosauria > Squamata > Agamidae > Phrynocephalus > Phrynocephalus guinanensis. The sequence continues at coordinate 129,093,784 of CM074734.1, forward strand.
CTATTCTATTCTAAGATTAAAAAGGCTCACATCCTCTGTGATGGACCTGCATGGTTATAAATGGAAATCATCTCGCCAGCGGGAGATGTTACGCTTCTATTCAATTTTTCCTATTCCCTCCTCTCAGGCTCTGTACCGCTGGGGTTCCCCCTTCAACCTCAGGAAGCCTTTTGAGCCTCCTTGGGGAGCAGGGAACCTTGAACTTACAAAGGCAGCTGCTGCCTGCTCCACTGTTGGGACCAGCCACTGGTAGTGATTTCTGCATATTAAAGGCTCCCTCCCCCAAAGGCTTGCTAGGATCAAAAAGAGATCTCAAGGGAGCCTCAGAACCAGTTACTGACTGCAGCTGATGACATCATCAGCATTTATGACTGTGGCTTTGCTCAAACAGGATTTCAGCCAAAATGGAAAAACAAGAAATGGAAACTGCTATCTACTTCAATTTATTTGGTGCAGGGCTGTTTCTCATCTGAAAAAGTGTAATCATCCAATTTAAACACACACACACACACACACACACACACACACACATATATTTTGGACCAATTTATTATAATTCTCATGATAGTCTTGCTTATTAATAACATAAGAAGAGCCATGCTGGATAAGGCCAAAGGCCCATCTAGTCCAGCTTCCTGTATCTCACAGTGGCTCCACCAGATGCGTCTGGGAGCGCACGAGACTGGATATCTGTCTCCTGATACCACTCCCCTGCATCTGGCCCTTGAAGTACCCAGGTTTTAAGCCTGGAGATTACACATCTCCATCATGGTTTGTAACCTGTCATGGACTTTTCCTCCAGGAATCTGTCCAATCTGCTTTTGAAGGCATCCAGGCCAGATGCCATCACCACATCCTGTGGCAGGGAGTTCCACAGACTAACAACATGCTGGTTAAAAAATTCTCTTGTCTGTTCTCCCTCTTCCAACCCTCAGTTTGAGTGGATATCCCCTAGTTCTGGTATTTTGTGAGACAGAGAAGAGCGTCCCTGTATCAACTTTACTCATCCCCTGCATTATTTTGTATGTCTCAATCATATCCCCCCTCAGGTGCCTTGTTGATCTATTAATTTATCAATTAAACCTAAAACATCCTCTGTTTTAACCTGTATTTGATTTAATTCTTTAGTTAACAGGCGCTGTTCCAGCAGCGGAATCTGCCCGAGGTCTTCTGTTTTTAAGACAGATGCAAAGAACTCATTTAATTTCTCTACAATTTCCAAGTCCTCCTTTTCCTCCCACACCATCCAGAGGGCCAACTGGTTCTCTGACAGGTTTTCTACTTCTAACATATTTAAAGAAGCTTTTATTATTTCCCTTTATGTTGCTAGCCATATGTTCCTCAAAGTCTTTCTTTGCCTCTCTTATCATCTTACATTTCTTTTGCCAGAGTTCGTGCTCCTTTTTATTTTCCTCATTTGGGGAGGATTTCCATTTATGGAAAGACCTCTCCTTGCACTTTAGAGCCTTTCTAACGCAACTCGTTAACCATGCCAGCACCCTCTTGTACTTAGATGAGCTCTTCTTTCTTTGTGGTATGCACGTCTCCTAGGCCGCTACTACCGTTGTTTTAAACAGGCTCCATGCACTCTGAAGAGATTGGATTCTTTTTAACTTCCCTTTCAATTTCTTTCTAACTAGTTTCCTCATCTGAGGGAAATCCACCCTTCAGAAATCAAGGGGTTTTGTGTCAGATTTGCTTGACACTCTTCCCCCGACATGCATGGCAAAGAAGATTGCAGCATGGTAACTGTTCCCGAGGCTCGGTGACATTCACATCTAATATCAAACAGTATTAGATCCAGTTGCCTGTTCTCAGGTGGGCTCCATGACAAGTTGCTGTAAGGCACAGTCATTTAGCATGTCGAGAAACCAGGCTTCTCTTTCTTGCTCCAAACTTGCACTGGCCCAGTCAATGTGGAGATAATTGAAGTCCCCCATGATTACTATCCTGTCCCTCTTAGACACCTCCATGATTTGTGTCCTCATTTCTAGATCCCCCTCAAGTTTTTGATCGGGTGGATGGTAGCAGTCCCCACTATCACATCACTCCTTGGACCTGGTAATTTAACCCACAGTGATTCTACGGTGGAGTCAGACCCACTGTCAATCTCCATTCTGCTGGATTTTACCCCTTCTTTGACATAGATTGCCACTCCCCCTCCAACCCACACCGCTCTATCCATTCTATAGAGTTTATAGCCTAGGATTGTAGTATCCCACTGGTTCTCCACATTCCACAAGGTTTCTGTTATGGCTATTATATCAATGTTATCCCTAGCTACCAAAGGTTCAAGTTCTCCCATCTTTGCTTGGAGGCTTCGAGCATTTGCATAAAAACACCTGTACAGTGGGTCCCCCAAGAAAAGCTGCTTCTTTGTTCTCCCCCCCCCCCCGCAGTGTTTACTCAAGTACACACTTTCCCAAACCGGATGCTGCCCAGCATCTGTTGGCTTTCCCCCAGTTATCAGTTTAAAAGCTGCTCTGCAGCCTTTTTGATGTTGAGTGCCAGTAATCTGGTCCCATCATGGTTCAAGTGCAACCCATCTCTCGTGAACAGGTTTAGTTTGTCCCAAAAGGTTCTCCAATTCCTGACAAATCTGAAGCCCTCCTCCTGACACCATTGCCTCATCCATGCATTGATGCTTCTGAGCTCTGCCTGCCTGGTAGGTCTTGCACGAGGAACAGGCAGCACTTCTGAAAATGCTACCTTGGAAGTCCGGAGACTTCAGTCTTCTTCCTAACAACCTGAATTTGGCTTCCAGGACTGACCGCTTTGTCTTCCCAACATCATTGGTATCAACGTGTACCATGACCACTGGCTCCTTCCCGGTTTTCCCTAACAAGCTATCTAGATTTCTCGTGATGTCTGCAACCTTTGCACCTGACAGGCAAGACACCATTCATTTCCTTTAAACAGGTACACCAAACCTGCAGGGTCCCACAGTGCCACAATACAAGGACTGACAATATAGATAGAAACATGGTAAGATTTCGCACTTACATCAGAGAATACAAGACACTGTGGTTTAGCTGGCGGGGGCGGTGAACCTCTACTCAAGCTTCCACTGCCTCGGTCTAACGCATTTGGAGTCCTTGCCACAGAAGGCTGGTAGGGTGGCTGCAAAGGAATTGCTGGCCGAATTGGTTCCCCAAGTTTTTTAGCACTGGAACTTAACTGTTCTCTAGGCAGCTCGGCAGATGCTGTCATTCCTTAAAGAAAAATAGTTGAAATCCACTCTGGACACACATCACAACAACTTCCTCTGGAAACCCTGGATCTATCTTAGAAAAACAAGCAAGTCAGGATCGGGAAATACTGATTAAAGAACTTCAGGACATCTTGAACACATCCAGCTTCCTTGTAATTCCCATCCAGATTTCCCACAGATTTTATTTAATTGGAAAAATAAACAACTATCAGTTGCCGAGTAATAAAATACAGGCAAGTTTCCTGCTAACCCTTAATAAAGGTCAACCCCAGGTAAGTGGAAGTTATAACAGCTACATTCCTTATTCAAATACTGTATATCCAAAATCAGAAACCAAACCAAGGATCAAACTACACATTGGCCAAAATCCTATTCCACATGTTATGACTAGAGATGGGCACGAATAAAAAAAATGACGTTTTGTTTGTCGTTTGGAGGGTCCGCTTCGGTTTGTTTCTGTTTTTCGCGAATTTTTGCAAAAAAAAATCGTTTTCGTTTTCGTTCGTTTCGTTACCGTTTCATTACCATTTATTTCAAATTTTGTGATTTTTTTAGCATTTAAAGCAGTTCACTGTATTGCAGTAACAGAAACGAAACGCACGACAAAATTTCTGGTGTTTCTGTTCGTTTTGTTTCATTTTGGAGACAAAATTTGTTTGTTGTTTCGTTGCGTAACGAAACAAAAAAACGAAAACGGAAACGAAAAATTGTTCGTTTCGTGCCCATCTCTAGTTATGACTGAAGAGTGATTACATCACCACCAAAGGGGAGGGCATTTTTGGTATTTGAAAATGCTGACCTTCCATCTCATGGCTCCCACACAATAAACAAAGACTCCACAAAAGTCAGAAAAACTGCAAAATTTTGACCATCAGTGTTAAATCACTATTAGAAACTTAGAGTAAATCCCATTAGTGTTCAATACATGATTCCAGCATACCTTAATGACTGAGCAATTAAGACTTGCGAACAAGCTCTGAAACTACCTCTCAATGACGGATCACAATACAAGGCAAGCAAATGTGCAAACTACAGAGAGTTTAAAAAATACAACTGTGACAATCCTATCCTCGGCGTTAAGGAATTCCCTTTCTAGTGTCATGCAATCTACTATACAATTTCACTTGAAGAAACACACTCACCTTCAGTTTTTGTAATATGAGCCCTTTGGTTCCTGGAAAGCACGGTAGATGGTTCTTTAAAATCTTCAACGTCTTCAGACGCTGTAGTCCTCTTTGGTATTTCTCTTTCTGTTGGAAATTCTTTTGCGAATTAATAATGCATTAATAGCCTCTGAATATGAATGTCGGTTCATGCAGTCCTAGGACTCTTGGGTGGGCCTCACAGGTAGAGCACTGCAGAAATAGCTCCTTCTCTGCCTGTGACCAATCAAGGATGTCTGCCCAGAGACCTCTTTCCTGAATTCTCCCAAAATCTTCTCTGCTGGCTTGGCTTCCTCACCAGCTGTCTTCCACTGGCAGGATGGAGGCCATCACCTTGGGGGTCAATGGCAGACTAGAAGCTGGGACTATAAAACTCCTCATTCTCTGCAGGTACCCCAACATTGAAGAAATCAGTAAATTATTCTCCTTTGGAGGCCAAATTCTCAAAATAAATAACAAGAGGAGGAAAACCCAGATCCTCTTGGTTTATGTTAGTTATGGTCCCTGTAGGGCTTTCGGACTCAGCACTCCAATCAATCTTATGAGGAAAGAGGAGGAGAAGTTGTGATGGTCTGGTTTTGTGGCTCTATTCTTCGGGCAATTCTTAACTGGGAATGTATCAAAGATGTTCATCCAGCTCTATGTTACACAAAGATATGACATGAATTGATCTATACAGAATCTGTCCTCAGAAAGGATGAAGACGTTTCAACTGAGAAGCCAGGGAGGCACTTTATTGAAAGAAACATTCAGCTCATGCTTTGCTTTCGCCTAATGGGGAAGACCATCTGAGACTCATTCTACATTAAAGAAGTCTTCTTCCGATATACAGACTAAACAAGACCAATAAGCTTTGCATTTTATGGACTATGGTAATGAATTGCCTCTCTCCGTTTCATATTACAGACCATCATATGGTCATTATCGCATGCACGATAACAAGTTTGGCTTATACAGTGGAGAATCATCAAGTTGTAGAATTCTGTTTTCACCATTTATTGACTAGGGCAGGCCTGCCCAACAGGTAGACGGGGGGGCTACCGGTAGCCCGTGAAGGTTCAAAAGTAGCCTGCCAGCCATCAATAAAAAAGTGAGAAGGATAAGTTCTCCACTCTATCCTCCTCCACCCCAAGGACCACCATTGCCCCAGCAAAGTTCTGGGTCTGCCAGTCCACTGTCTCAGCTGAGCGGGGCAGTTCAAGGGCCATGGTGCGTTGAAATCTGTTCCTGCCAGAACAGATTAATTGGTTTTCATTGCATTCCTATGGGAAACTGCTGCTCTACTTACAAAAGTAGAGCTCGGAATGGATAAAATTTGTAAGTAGAGGTTTTAGTGTAGTAGCCCACAGGCACTTTGGTCTGGAAAAAGTAGACCTTGGCCTGTTCAAAGTTGAACAGCCCTGGACTAGGGGAACTCATTTCCTTAGTGACACTACATTTATCCTGCCCCTGGTTATAATGCATTCTAACTTTTGAGTGGGTCTGACTTTGCCAAGGTTTTAATACAATCAAGACAGTAATGATGAAAGTGATTTCATTAACTGTTTGCCTTCTGACTGCTCATCAAAAGTCAGTTGAGGGGAATTGGCAGAAAAAGCAGAGGTCTTTGCTCAGTCCCTAAGGTAAGCTAGGCAATGCCAGTCACTCCCATCTGGTGGTGGTCCGTTTCACTAGTTTTACTCACCTTCATTTCTTAAAGAAAACAAATAAGCTGTGTCACCCAGCTTAATCAGCTCACTTGTAGATTCTGAACCATCTGCCTCTCCGGAGGTTGCAAATATCTCTGATGACTCAGAAGATCTGAACAGGAAAAAAATACATAGGGAATTAAATTTGTTTCCTCAATTTGGCCACAAGATGGAGCCTTCAGCTGAAAGGCACACCATTCACGACCCCAAGAACACCCTAAGTAACTTCAGAGGACTATGCCATTGTTTTCATCACAGAAAAGTTTTCTGTCAGAATTGGGGTTATGAAATTATTAGTGTCATACCCACTCGCACCCATTTTCTTAACAGCCTCCAAGCCACCTTCACTAGTGACTTTTCAATCAGAAAATTGGGACATATATAATTTTTTAAATAACCACTAAACTTGTCTGTCCCGCAGTCACTTACTGCCACCAATTATGACTGTGTTGCATCCAGTATTCAAATTATACAGAGAAGACTGGGCAAATATTTAGAATGTATAGGCAATGCAAGATACTTCTTAAAATGCCTGAATGGTGAGAGTCTGAAACCAAACAGTCTTACACTATCTGTGACTGACTTGTTCATCCCCTGGATAATAAAGGTGCATGTTTGAGTGCATGTTTTTTTAAAAAAATATGCACTTGAAAATTATTTTAAAACTATGCAATCAAAATTTACTTACCTTGGGACTCTGAAGTAGCAGGGGGTACCTTAAGAAAGCGATTTTAGGGAACCACCTGAAACTTGGAAACCTTTGGGGGTAAGGGGACTTAGTTATGAAGCTCTAAAGGGGCTGAGGGTAGTAGAGTGGACCTTCGTATAACAAACGGTTTGTATAACATAAAATCTGCGCAACATAAAAAATTCTGGAGATAGGGGAAATTTGCTTAACAGAATCACCTATGGGGTAAATCTGTACAACATGAAAATGGTTGCAATAAGGGATTACTCTGTTTTCAAAGCATTCCTATGGGAAATTTGTATAAAGGAAAATTTGCTTAACATAATTTCATTTGGAACGAATTAATTCCTTTATACAAGGTACCACTGTATTGGCAACTGTGCAGGGACTGTGGAGGCAATCAGGGAGTTTATGGCATTAACTCCCTTATTGGCTCTACACTCCCAGCATACATTGCCAGTTACTACCAGCAGCCCCTTTATTGCTCGGCTGGTATATCATGTATATACTTGAGTATAACTAAAAAGACACCCTTGGCTTATACTTGAGTCAACAAGTTTTCCCAGTTTTGGGGGGGGTAAAATTAGGCCCTCGGCTTATTCTTGGGACGGCTTATACTCGAGTATATACAGCAATTGCATTTTAAATATTTCAGTTAAGATACCTGATGTTTGACCACCTTATGAACTGGGAGAATGTAGGCTATTAAAAAAAATCCTAAGACCTAAGTAATGTGGTGAAGATACTGGCAACTTGCCCGCTCTGAACCTGACTTACCCGAGAGCTGATGGCTGTTTCAGGGAAGGAACTGGCATCTCCTGATCATCTTCTTGCTCTTCTACATGACCACTTCGGGCTTCCTCTTGAGCCATCTGAATGCGGCACTCTGTTTTAGGAGCGACATTATAAGGACCAAAGAGCTAGGCAGACCTTGTCTATCACAGAGATGAAAAACTACAAATTGCCCCTTAGAAGTGGGTAGAATTGCTCGACTTTGGCTCATTTCCAGCATATGCAATGGCTGGAAACAAACCAAAGCGGAGCTTGAGGCTTTTAATTTCCCAATATTAATACATGCCTTAAGAAGAGGAGAGGTGGGGGCTGGGGAATGGAAGCGCCAGCCGCCGCTCGGCTTTCTCACTGCCCGAATGCCTGGCGGCGGCAGCAGCAGCAACAAAAAAGGAGGAGGAGGAGGAGAGGTGGGGGCCGGGGGGGAAGCGCCAGCCGCCGCCCGGCTCTCACGCCACCTGAACGCTCGGCGGCGGTGGAGGAGGAGGAGGAGGAGGAGGAGGAGGAGGAGGAGGAGAGGTGGGGACCGGGGGGGGGGAGCACCAGCCGCCGCTTGGCTCTCCCGCCACCCGAACGACCGGCGGCAGCGACAATGGAGGTGAGGTGGGGGCCGGGGGGGGTGGGGGAAGTGAGCACCGGTGGCAGGGGTGGGAGGAGGAGGGGGAGGAGTGCACTTTGAAAGTGCACTTTAAAGAGGTCTCAGGGGGGGAAAGGCTTTTTTTTCCCTTTTTTCCAGACCTCTGGAACAGATTAAAATGGTTTCCCATTCATTTCAATGGGAAAACATGTTTCGGATAACGATTTCTTCAGATAACGACTAACCTCAGGGAACGAATTAAAGTCGTTATTCGAGGTACTACTGTACTGTACACAGAAAGGGTACAAATCATTTAATGCATTATTTCTCTCACCATCATTCTGAGATGCAGCTTCGCTGACTTCTTCTGTAAGGTATTCAAGTAAGCCATCAAATATTTCCAAGAGATTTCTAATGGACTCCTTGTCACCTTTCACAATGTTCTCCCCTTAAAGAGAAATCTCTGTTAATCACTTACCAGAGAAGGAAAAGACATTTGATTTATGATTTTTACTGTAGGGAAAAATGATGGTCTGAGCTTAAGTAATAAGCATACATCCAAAGGCTTGTTTAAATTAGCACTCTTAACAAATGCAACAGTCCTTTTAAAAGCATTGGTCATATTATGTAGCACAACCCTCCCCAAATATCCAGGCAGGTTGGACCACAACTTCCATACACCCAGATACTCCAGCAATCCAGCCAATCAGGCTAGCTGTGGATAGTGAGAACTGCAGTTTAGTCCATCTGGATGGCACAAAGCTTACTTTGGCTCTAAAAGGAAAACTAAGGAGGAGATGGCAAAAAACAAGGCCATTTCCTTTTCCTTTTTCCACTCCAAACTGATTTTTTAATTTCTGAATCTGGGACATTTGAAGTGCACTCCAGAAAGGAAAAGTCACCATTTAAGTCCAGTAATCGTGTCCCTGAATCACCATGCTTAAGTGACAGGAAACAACCAAAGCTTTATGCCTGAGCACTATAGAATATCTGGAGCAGAACTCAACTCCACTTACAGATGCAGCTTCCATTTCTGTAAGTCCAGCTGAAGACTGACTCACCCCTCCCCAGCCGGGTATATCTGCTTTGTTAGGAAGAAAAGACCTGCCTCTAACACACATTAATAAGTGTTAAATGGGGCTCATCCCTCCCCTCTGTGCTAAAGATTTCTCAGGGAAATGCCTCTGTGTATGAATGACTCTGCAAAACTGCCTTTCTGGAAGGGAGTCCACAAGAAAGAGAAACAGCTAATGCCAAGTTCCAGCTGTTTGCAATGTGCCTCCATTGACCAGGATTCAAAACCTTAAATGTGTGTCACATGCAGATTAAGTGTGATTCCTGACCCGTTATTGGGAGAGGACAACCCCTATCCTGATTATAAACATACGTCCAGAATCCCTTGCCACTAATCAAGCAGGGGATAAGAGGCACAGGCTTCAGGTGTGTTGCTTATCACTAAAAACAAACCAATAAACAAAAACCACATCGCTTAAAACAGTTATGGTCCACTACAGCTTTATTTATACTGCCAGCTATTCATTTACTGCTAGCTAAATTAACATTTTTTTCAGTTCTTCCCCAAAGCAGGAAGAAACAGGAGAGGACAAAGGCAGGATTAAGGGGGTGCAGGTTAAATAGGGCAGGGCTGTCCAGCTTTGAACAGGCCGAGGTGTACTTTTTCCAGCCCAAAGTGCCTAAGGGCTACTGCACTAATAACTCTACTTATGAATTTAATCCATTCCAGGTACATGCTCGTAAGCAAAAAAAATTGTAAGTAGAGCAACAGTTTCCCATAGGAATGCATTGAAAATCAATCCGTTCTGGAGAGAACAGATTGCAATGCGTTCCTATGGGAAGGATGACCATGCACACGTTTTCCTTGCACCCGCTCGAGCTGGAGCGGGTGGGTGTAAGGGAGACACGTGCATGCTTGCACAGAGCGCCCCTTCCAAGGGGCAATCTGCACGACCATGCACACACACACCTTGCACCCGGTTAGTGTGGGTGCAAGGGAGGCGTGTGCATGGCCACGCAGGTTGTCCCTTGGAAGGGAAAAGAGGAGGAGGACTTTTTAAAAAGGGTGTGCATTCCCCCCAAACCCGCCCGGGGCCCAACTCAACTCTCCTCCACCTCTGGCCTCCTCCTCTTCCCCTCCCCCTTCTCCCTTCCAGCCGCCTTGCTGCCGCCACTGCTGCCACCTGCATCTCTCACTCACCTCCACCATGTTCACCACGCAGCTGGGGCGGGCCAAGCCAGTGGGGTCATGGCCGTGGGGTAGGAGGAGGAGGAGGGAAGAAGAGTGGGAGGGAGGCAGCCACCAGGGTGGGTGACGGATGATGTCACAGCACAAAGGAGGTGGGCGCGTACATGACCCTGCCTCGTACTGTCCCCTCCCCTCCCCCGCTCCTCACCAGCAACTCAGATGGTCACGAGACAGCGGAGCGCCAATCATCTGGCTGGGGGGGGGGACCCATGCCATGGGCTGGCAGAACCAAAACTTTGCTAGGGCAACGGTGGTCCTTGGGATGGGGCGAGTGAGGGGGTGGAGAACTTATCCCCTCACTTCTTTTTATTGATGGCTAGCAGGCTACTTTTGAACCCTTCGTGGGCTACTGGTAGCCTGCGGTCGACCTGTTGTGCAGGCCTGAAATAGGGTAACTTGGGGTGCATATGCCATGCAGATGAAAGGATTGCATTGTATGGCAGAGCAGAACTCTATCTGACTAAAAATGACTCTATTTACACTGTATCAACCTGTTTCAAAAAGCCATCTATTTGAGCACTAAGTTCACTTAAGTTGCAGATTCAGCTTTATATACATAGCAGTGTGAAATACCTTCTTGCTGCCCCAACCAAACCACCATTCACACGCATTTTAACTTATTCTTAATGGCAACTGTCTACTTCACTGGGTCTAATGAATATTCTATGCATTTTTCCAAGAAAGTTATTTATACCCACCTGTAATATGTGATAAGCTGACCTGCAAGTAGTCCAAAGCCAAAGAATCTATTATTGCCTGTACATTGTGTGCATCATCTTCTTGGCAACGAGGTATTGCGATGAGATCTATAAAACAATGGGATTGAGACCTCCTGTTACAGCACCATGACAATAATGTGCTGAATAATACAAAGTATCAGCTCAAGAAACAACCCACTTATTGTATAATATGAGAGAAGATCTGCACAGACCTTCTGCATTAACGATCCTAACAAAGCACATATACCAGTGGATTAATACAGGAAAGCACTGAATTATCATACACAATGGTCAAACTCTACTTGCTGACATTCCCTGGCATAAGTGCAATGACATAAATCACACTAACAAGTTGGCACTAATTAAAGAGTCTTCGATTATATTCTTTACCACATACCAGTTGCATGACTTGGTGCTTGCCCCAGTGGGGTGCCCCAGGGTTCTATTCTGGGTCCGGTGCTATTGAATATTATTAGTGACTTGGAGGAAGGAATAGAGAGTAGGCTGATCAAATTTGCAGATGACACCAAATTGGGAGGGGTTGCTAATTCCCTAGAGGATAGGATGAAAATCCAAAAGGACCTTGACAGCTTAGAGTCCTGGGCCAAAGCTAACAGAATGGGGTTCAACAGAGGGAAATGTAGAGTGGTGCATTTAGGTAAAAAGAATCAATTACACAAATATAGGGTGCGAGACACTTGGCTGGAATTTAGTACCTGTGAAAGGGATCTGGGAGTCTTGGTGGACCACAAATTGAACACGAGTCAGCAGCATGATGCGGCGGCCAAGAAAGCCAACACAATTCTTGGTTGCATCAACCGAAGCAGTGTCTAGATCAAGGGAAGTGATTGTACCACTCTATTCTGCTCTGGTTAGACCCCACCTGGAGTGCTGTGTACAGTTCTGCCCATCTCAATTTAACAATCTTGAACGGGTCCAGAGGAGAGCGACCAAGATGATTGAGGGTCTGGAAGAAATGTATTATGAGGAGTGGCTTAGGGAGCTGGGAATGTTTAGCCTTACAAAAAGAAGGCTGAGAGGGGATATGATAGCTATGTTTAAATACAGTGGTACCTAAACTTACGAATTTAATCTGTTCTGAATGTAAGACCTTAAGTCGAACTACTCTTAAGTCAGGGTACCTATCTAAAAAACTGAAAAAATATGAAAACAATATTTGTAAGTCGAGCAGACCATGTCTAAAATTTGTAAGGCGGCCGTTAAAATGGCAACAGTTTTCTGCTCTTAAGTCGAGGGTACCAATGTATTTGAAAGGATGACACATTGAAGAAAGGACTGGTTTGTTTTCCATGGCTTCAGAGACTAGGACACAGGGCAATGGTCTCAAACTACAGGAAAAGAGATTCCATTTGAATACTAGGAAGAACTTCCTGATGGTTAGAGCTGTTTGGCAGTGGAATATGTGGTGGAGTCTCCTTCTTTGGAGGTTTTTAAGCAGAGGCTGAATGGCCATATGTCAGGAGCACTGTAATGGGGGTCCCTGCATGGCAGGGTTGGACTGGATGGCCCTTGAGGTCTCTTCCAACTCTATGACTCTATGATTGACAACAATCTGAAATAGTGATTTATGCCACTGCATGTAAACAGCAGGATTCTAACTGCAGAAGTAAATGAAATACCTGAACTAAGCATGTATATTCACTTTCCAAGCCATATCATGGTTAGAATTCCAAGTTATAGACCTATTTTATCAGAACTGATAGTGTTTACTTAGACTTTTGTGGTGGGGATGGAGAAGAAGTGGAAGTAGGGGTACTAAGAACATGAGTAGTAATAGGGATTCAAGATGAATACCAAAGTGGCTCCTTCACAATTTATTTCTACTTGAAAAGATGCAAACACATTTTCAACATCTTCTTAAAACTTCTTGGACACTGAGGATATCTTGGCCACTTATGCCTGTTGGAATTCATTACTGTATTACTATATAATAAAATTACGCATACAGGTGCCAAGAAAAACAGTGCTCTAAAAATTTAAGGCTGTATTCTTACCTGGAACCCTTTCACCCAGTATTGCCTGATAAAGATGAATAAAGACTTCAGCCCCACAGTCAGAGAGACGGTTCAAATGCAGATGTACATTACACTTCATCAGAAGATCATTAGCAACATTGACCCATTCTGGATTTAATAAAGACATGTGCAATATATTTACATAGAGGCATCCAGAACACTTTATCAACTGGTCTAGCAAGACTCAACATACTTTTCAATCAGCATTAAAATAGTTATCTGTAGCATTTTCTGACTAAACCAGGGCAATAACAAATAAACTGCATGTCACAGATAATTTAGGAAGACGTTTGTGATACTATCAAATTTAACATCCAGAGATTTCATGTTCCAATGTTTAGAGGAAGTAAGTACTTGAAATTAAAACCAAACATGTACAATGGTACATTGCATAAAGGAATTAATTCATTCCAAATGAAATTATGTTAAGCAAAATTTCCTTTATACAAATTTCCCATAGAAATGCATTGAAAATGGAGTAATCCCTAATCACAACCATTTTTATGTTGTATGGATTCACCCCATAGGCGATTCTGTTAAGCAAATTTCCCCTATGTCCGGAATTTTTTATGTTGCACAGATTTCATGTTATAAAATGGTTTGTTATACAAGGATCCACTGTACATTTAAATTTTCAATTGGATGGACCTGAAAGTAAAAAATTGACATTTGTTTCGCCACTGTGTTGCCTGTACATCTTTACATAATTTTTTGGGTAAGAACAGTATAATTTCAGTTACTCCTCCACATAGCACCTAACATATTTTTAACTCTACTGTGTGCTGCAGCAAAACAAGATGAAAACACATTTGATAACTGACAAAACACTGTAGTGCCACTGCAAATGCTTTCATAAATACTGTACTTCAAAGTTATTTTAACAATATACTGTATAGCAGTTTTTGTGTACATTGTAGACAAACATTGGCTGACTACAAAGAGCTTTTCATCAATTAGCAGCTTCTGTGCCAAGAAGTTCTCATGATATATTGTTTAGAAATTTTATGTGTATTAAATAAACAAAAATGTAATATACAAAATAATAAGTTAATTATTGGGTACTATGTCCCAGAGTCTGCCGTCAATTTGTCATAATTCAAGTCTACAGAAGGATATCAAAGCAAAAAAACAGCACAGTGGAATGTCAAATACTTTAGGCTAGCACCAAGTACAGAAGTCAAGACAATAACCTCAGATGATATTATATTTTCAGTTTTCTAAGAACCAAAGAGCTTTATCGTGCAATCCTAAGAGAGCCACTCAAAGGTGATTCCAACTGACCTGAAAATGGTTTGTTTTACATTTAGAGGATATAGCTTACAGCGCTAAATAAGAATTCAATTATTTCCCTGGTTAAAATTAAGAGATAATGTGCATATATATCTTAAAAATGCTGGATAGATCAGTGGTTTAGCTGGAGTCAGAGGTTGGGAGTTCATTTCCTTGCTGTCTCCAAGTCTGCAATGTGGCAATGATTTTAAAGAGAAAATATGATTTCAAATGTATTGATCTAATATAAATTGCTACAATATACCGCTATACAGCGCAACAAAGAAAAAAGCCAAAAAAGCCTGGATCTAAAGTAATCAACAAGAGTTAGAAAATTTTACTGCTGCAACAAAATGAACAACATATTGAACTATACAGGAGTGTAAACAAGAATGTCCATATGAACATTCCCAAATAAAGACATGTACCTTATTACAAGGGGAGTGCCAAATTTTCCTTAGCAGTGCAAAGCATATATAGTAATTGGGTTTTCAAAAACCATGTAAAGAAACAGCAGGCCCTCATGATTACTATTGAACAAGTTTCAACTGCCATAGCTTTTAACTATAAGTTCATATCAAGGACTACTAGACAGAGTACCTCTGCAATCCAACCAAACTGTAAGAACTTTGAAAACTCTACAATAGGAAGAAGAGTAGCCAAAAAGTGGCAGAGTGCTTAATTATAGACTTAAATACAAAGGAATGCCCTGGAGCTTTAATAATCTACCATAACACAAGCTTCCAAACATGAGATCTCATGATACAGGCTCAAGTACACAGCACACATTAGCGTGGCATTACAATTCTGTTGAGGCATAAATATCTCCAAGTAGAGGTACCGTAATATTCTGAAAGCACAGGGTCTATTAATTCAACAATTATAGAAACCCAAATCCTTTAATGCTTCTACTCTTACACAACGCTATGGAGATTTGCCATCACAGAGCCATGCCACACAGTGATGTCCTCCTTCAGCTTGTATGCCCGCTACAGCACAGCTTATAAAACTAGAAACATGAAAATGTGCTAGACCATTTTGGAGACATGCTTGTCTTTAAGGGACTGAATGTAATATGTATGCTGTCCTCTACTGCTAATGTAACGCTCTTCACAGCTACCAGGCCCACCTCTCATCATAAGGCTCAGATATAAAATCTGTCAATATTCCCTACATTAACACACATGGTTATTCTGCTATCCTCTTTTATTTCTCTATATTCTCCCCTCCCCACAGTTTTTTTAAATAGTTTTAACCTCCATCTCTTCTCCCCTCCTTTTTGCTGTCAGCTGTCTTTGCCACTGAAGCTAACACCAAATGACTGGATGTGAGATGTAACCACACACCCAAGAGTGGCAGTCAGTGAATATGTGGAATACTTGTGATATTAGATTTTCCCCCCTCATATGCCTGACGAAGGGGACTTTTCCCACATAAGCTTACATTTAAGCATAACAGTTAGCCTTTAAGGGGCCACATGTATTTTTGTTTCTCTGGATTTTTCCTGGGATTTTTCCCACTTGCCATTAGAGATCCAAATAACAGGAATGAGTGCAGTTTCTCCAGATTTGGGTGGGGTGGGGGAGCATTCAATGGTGTCCAAACTTTGGCCCTCCAGATGTTTTGGACCGCAACTCCCACAGTCCTTTGTCATTGGCAATGCAGGCTTGGAATTCTGGGAGTTGCGGTCCAAAACATCTGGAGGGCCAAAGTTTGGACACCACCGGTGTAATCCGTCCCAGCCAGGATACGGGCAGGGGGCGCGTGAAAAGAGGAATGAGGACCCTCGTTCCAAGGACCCAACCCTTCCTTCCTTCCTTCCCTCCCTTTCCTTCCAGCTCTGCCCACCTCTCTCCTCAGCGCTCCCCATTTTTACGGGCCCACCAGACAGCGAAACGTCGTCTTCCTTCCAAAACGGCGGCGACCACCTTTCTGAACCTCCGTCCGCAATTCCAGCCCAGGAGATTTAAACATTTGTCCGCGGGACGGCCCTCTGCGCTGCGATTGGCCAGCAGGAGGCGGAAAGGGCGGGACTTCCTGTTACGCTCCTCAGGGATTCGTGATGCCGCTTCCCCCCCCCACACACACACACACACCCTTCCCCTCCTCCCCTGTTACGCAGCTCGCGCTGCTCACCTAGTTCCGGCTCGGCTCTTAACGGGTTATATACGCCGTCCTTTGTATTCAACCCCCAACTGGTTGCCGTGGCAACGGAACCGCTGGAAAGGGGAAATTAATAGCCTGTTTTCTTACCCAGGCGGGGAGAAGAAAAAGTGCCGACGCGCGTATTTCGTCTCGCCGAGCGGGAACTTAGGCCTCATTTTTTTCAGGCTACCCATGCCAAGTCCTCTAATGAAAATAACAAAATAATACAAATAAAAGAACAAGTTAAAAAAAGACAAAAGCGTGGTGGCACCACCTTTATTATTTGTTTTTTCTCTTTATTTTTATTATGTATTGTTTTTTTAACCAGTAATGCTTCCACTGACCAAACCTGGCTACCCTTTCTACAAGGCGTCCATGTTATATTTGTTTTGAATTGTTTATAATATATCCTGCCCTTTTTCGGGGTGGGGGGTGGGTGGGTGTATAAAACTAGGTGTTGTGCCTGCGTCTCCTTCATTTCCCTCTCCGACTTGCACAACACCCTGGCGATGGAGGCTAACCTCAGGCCGGAACGAGGTCACCCAGTGAGCGTAGGTGGCGCGAGGAGGGGGGGAGGGTGTGTGTAAAACGAGACGTGTAATAAATACGCCACGTATGGAAGGTTGCAGTCACGTGTCAAGAGCCCCTGTGCAGCGGAGCAATGCCCGCCTTTGCCGGCAGGGATGGTCACAAACAGGAGAGCCTTTGTCCGCCTCGGAGGTAAAGTGCTGCATCGGAAGAAAACGGAGCCCCTACAAACCGCAGAGCGAGCTCGCTCTCATCGGAAATTAATGCAGCTAAAATGGCTTCCTCTCCAGTCGGAGAAGATGGTCCTACGGCCGCCTCAAGAGCTTTCCCGATTAGCGTGAAAAAGCTGGAGAATTTAGGAAGAGAGAGAGAGAGAGAGAGAGAGATTCAATATTTGTTCGTTTCAGACGCCTCCTGGAGCATTTTGTTTGTGAAGTATGCTGTTTTCAGTCCTTTAACAACAGTTGCCAATGAGCAGAGCAGATTAATACAGTGGTACCTTGTATAAAGGAATTAATTCCCTTTATACAAATTTCCCATAGGAATGCATTGAAAACAGAATAATCCCTAATCAGGACCATATTTATGTTGTATGGATTTGCCCCATAGGTGATTCTGTTAAGCAAATTTCCCCTATCTCCGGAATTTTTTATGTTGTACAGATTTTATGGTATAAAAACTGTTTGTTATAGGAGGATCCACTGTACTGTACCACTTTTTCGGTTTAGTAGCAGTGCTGTGGTGAAGATTTTGGAAGCTGTAGTTTTTTTAAAAAAGCTTTTGCTAAAATGGACAATAAAGGTTCTTAAGAGTATCCTACCTTCCAGTTTAGCAACACTCACCAGCTCTGCTAGCATAGAGTGAGGAATAATAGTTTTATCAACATCTGGTACACCACTGAGTTCCCAAGTCGTTTGCTATATATTTTTCTTTGGAATGGAAAGATATATGCTGTCAGTTTGTTTCATGTTGTAAACTGCCCAGAGTGGCTTCTGTCAGATGGGCAGTATATAAATCACAAATAAATGTGGGTAACTCCCAGATTACCATACACAATCCATGGGGCCATCAGTAATGCTGTACCCTCATGTCCCTACTGTATCTTTATAGGGGAAGAAGAAACATCTGGTCAGTGTGGGTTAGTGTACACAGGAATAGTTTTTTTGTTTTTGTTCCTGAAGGCATTATGTTTTTATAAAGTTGGAAATTCCACAGGTATCTTTATTGAAGACACATAGATATATTCTGAGAAATCTGAGCATTTCTATTGTTTTACTGTGGTTTCTATTTTTTATTGTATGAGTGCTTCAACGGAGTACTGAAGCTGTTTGATTTCATTGATGTTTCCAGTCCCCTCTGTTTCTCTATACGTATTGCCAGGACTGCTATTTGTGTTGCCTTCTTGTTTTCATTTCCTGTATGGCAGCCAAATTTCAGTCCCCTAACTTGTGAATTGCTTGTGCCTCTCCCTTGTAATTAATATGGGCTTGTAGTAGTAATATGAGTGCCTTTTGTGTTGGTCTGATTACTACTGGCACAAAGATCGTGTGTGCATCTGCTTTGATTTGTTATGTTGCTGCACATTATTCTTGGTGTCTTGGTATTGGATAAGTACAATAATCAATCTTAATCTAGAATGGTGTGTGCTGTTCTTCTCCATCCTGGGTTCCTTATGTTTCCTTAGAATCTGTTCTACCACCTCAATATTATAGGTGCTGTCTCTATTCCTGTTGCGATTTAATCACTCATTACTGATTATCATTCACAAACAATATACAGTGGCACCTTGTATAAAGGAATTAATTTGTTCCAAATGAAATTATGTTAAGCAAATTTTCCTTTATACAAATTTCCCATAGAAATGCATTGAAAATGGAGTATTCCCTAATCACGACCATTTTTATGTTGTATGGATTCGCCCCACAGGCAATTCTGTTAAGCAAATTTCCCCTATCTCCAGAATTATTTATGTTGTACAGATTTTATGTTATACAGACCGTTTGTTATACGAGGGTCCACTGTAAACCAATTTATCAGGATTATTGCTACAGTATTTTCTTCCTCTGCCCCTTTTCCAGCTGAAAGTATGTGAGGAAATCAAGGGTTGAATTCTTCTGTGGGTAGGTAAATAAATTGCTCTTGCTGAAACCTCACTTTATAGAATTTTATACCAGCTAAATAAGGCTGGGCAGGTATAAGCAGAAAAATAATAAAATTCCTAATGGCATACCCCGGTCTAACTCTGGAAGCCCAGGTGGACTCGGTGGCCAGGGGTGCCTTTCTCCAGCTGCAGAAAATATATCAGCTGCGCCCCTACCTGGATGAACGGAGCCTCATGACAGTTACACATCCCGTGTTGATTACTGCAATGCGCTTTACGTGGGGCTGCGTTTGAAGACGGTCCGGCGATTGCAACTGGTTCAGAATTGTGCTGCGCGGTTGGTGAGTGGCAGGGCCGCCAAGGAACACATCACGCCGATTCTGTATAACCTTCATTGGTTACCAGTTGCTGCCCGAGTCCAATTCAAAGTGCTTGCTTTGACATGTAAAGCCCTAAATGGCTTAAGACCTAGATACCTGAAGGATCACCTCCTTCCATATGAACCTACCAGGCAATTAAGATCTAGTCAGGGAGCCCTCCTGAAAGAGCCATCCCTCAAGGAGGTGAAAGGGATGGCTTGCAGGTACAGTACAGTATAGGACTTTTTCAGCAACTGCCCCCAGACTATGGAATGCCCTCCCAAGTGAGACTCGCCTGGCGCCGACGTTCATAACATTTCGGCGCCAGGTAAAAACCTTCCTGTTCCAGAAGTTTTTTAACTAATGATTGTGTGGATTGCTTTTGATGACCTTGGGAATATGCTCATTTGAGTGTTATTATAATTGTAGAACTGTGCAGATATTCCCAAAGAGCTGTTGTACTTTTTGCTGGCAGGGCTCTTGCACCTTTAACAATTTATGTGACAATCAGAATTTAAGTTCCTCAGCAAAGAGATGGAATGATAACATTTCAACAGATTATTCCCCCTCCCACCATCTTTTAAGGACATAACCATGAAAGCACAATTTGAAGAGCTGTGACAGTTAACTACCCAGGGAATTCATTTGTTCTAAATTCTGATCTAGTATGCAAGAGATATGCAAAATAGTATTTCACTGTCTTTCATCCAGCAGGTTCACTGTACGATTGTGCAGCGTTGCCCTTTATCAAACCAAACACATGTTTAAAATTAGATAGCTAAATGTAGACATGGTTTCAAATAGGAATTGTGGCAATTAAAACCGATTTACATTTTATTTAGATCCAGGGAAATATCAGATTTATGTGTCATTCTTGGGTAACCTGAGGCCTAGCATAATGTGTGGATATACATTACATACTTATTGGCATTTGAAAATGAACTAAGTGCAGAATGAAGAAGCCATAGTGCTATGTCGAAGGCCCATTCAAGTAAGCAAAATTTTGTCTCCTGACCCTCAATTTCTTGTCCCGGTCTGCCACAATGCACTCAAAACCCACTGCCTTCTATAATGCCGGATCGTGGGTGTTTAAATAAAGTTGTAACAATTCATAAAAACGCAGCAATTGCCGTTGAATATGGATCATTCCCATTGCTAAGCTTCCTTCCATGGAGGCCTTTAAAAGGCACCGACATCATATAACTGTGATTCAAGCGATATTGGCAATGGGTCGACCTCCTCCTTGCAAAAGAGAAAGCAGCGCGGATAAGCTTTTATTTTGGGTTTCCAAACGGAAAGTAGCGAGGGAAGTTCCCCGAGGTAAAAGGAGAGCGGTCTGGCTCAAAACCGTGTGGGCGTGAAACGGGGAAACCGTGGAGCCCGGGAGGGAAAGCGAGCTCCCTCCTCCTCACCGCCTCCCCCCCACCAGGCTGCAGGTACGCTGGGCATGGGAGGCGACATCCGAAGCGTCGCTTGACATTTCTCCCCAGCCCTGAAAGCTGCAGGAGGCGGCAAGCCCGCCGGCTCGGAAATATGTAAAAGAGGGCGCCGGGTGTCCGCCATAGAACCCCGGGCTTAGCCCCGCCCCCGCCCGCCAAGAAAAGCGCAGCGAATCTTCAGCCTGCTGGAACTGGAATCGAGACCCCAAGAGGTGGGCGGGCCCTTCAGTGACGTCACGAGCCGGTTTCCCAGCATTCGCGGCGGTGCCGGGTATATAACCGGCATCCGCCGAGCCGGACACTCCCCATTCAGTCGCCCCCGTCATCGGCTCCGGAATCGGGACTGGATATTGTTGTTTCCCCCCCCCTTCGATCCGTGTCGCTCAGACCGTTTTGATCGCCTTTGTCAGCATGCCTGGGTATTCCAGCGAGAGAGATCGCGGGTGAGCCGCCGGAGGGGGGGGGATTCCTCGGTCTTTAAAGGGAGAGAAGTGGGGGAGAGGAGGGGGGTTTAAGATCGACGCCGAGCTGAGCTTGAGGCCGGCTTGGCTCTTAAGCCTCGGGAGGCGGTTGGGAGGGGGGGGAGTCGAGCGTTGGGAGAGGGGGGGCCGTTAAAATGGCGGCGAAGGAGGAAGAAGAAGAAGAAGGAGCCGTTTCAGAGCCAGGCTGAAGGCGTCGCGAGGAGGGAGGAAAGAAAAGGGCGCGCGGGGGTGGAAGGGGAGGGGAAGCCCCCCATCATATATAAGCCGTTCCCCCCTTTTTTGGGGGGGAGGGGAAGCCTCGAGAATGCCCTTTGGCGGCGGCAGAATAATAGGATTGCGGAAAAAAATGGGGAGATCGAGGGGAGGGGGAACCAGGGCGGGGGCCCCAAAAGGCGTGTGGCGGCGGCGGCGGCGCGGGGGGGGGGGTTGGTGGGAAGGACGGAAGGGGCGGCCATGCCGTTAACCTCCGCGGGCGGGAAAGGAGGAGGAAGGGGGAGCCGCGCCGAAGGAGGTGGAGAGCTCCGCCGCCGGCTGCCTTTTGTCTCGGTCGGAGCGGATGTGGAAGGGCTGGCCCCGCCATGCGGCGACTGAAGGGAAAAGCAAAATGCCGGCGGCCGCTGCTGCTGCCTTTGTTCCTCCTCCTCTTCCTCCCCGCCGGTTCCTCGCTCGTGTCCCCGCCCCGGCGTTAAAATGGACGCGCGGGCCGAGGAGGAGAAAAATGTGGCGTCGACGGAAAAGAGCCGAGCGGGGAAGAGGCCGCCGCCGGCGGAGGCCCGTTTATGTGGGGCTGGCGCTCGGGGCGGCCTCGTTTTTCTCTCTCTCCCCCCCCCCCCCCCCCCCGGCCGCCCACGAAGAAGACAGGAAGGGAGCCAAAAAAGAGGGAGGGAGGGCGTCGGGCCCCCTTTCCCGGCGGGAATAGATCGGGCTCCAGGGAGCCTCCGGCGCCTCCCCATGGCGGGCTTCGTCCCTCTTGGCCCTCGAGAAAAGGAGATTTTTTCCCTCTCGTGGGAAGAAGGGGAAACCATCCGGCCGCTCGCTTCTTCCCGGAACCTTGTAGGTTTCGTAATGGTCTCCGCCCACTCTGGGCACGCCCAGCCTGCGTCAGGTCTCGGGCAATTACTGAAGGATAATTTTTTTAAAACGCAAGGAAACGAGATACTTAAATTGTCGGTTCAGCTCGCTTCCTTTTATCTAGGGGACTGGAATTCTGAAGCTTAAAAAGGATGGAGATGACGTCACGCGTGGCGCTAAACGACCGTTTACAAGGCTGCTGATTCAGTCACTAAAAATAGTCAATTTTGTCTTGATAGGTTCGGTGGCCCTCGTTTTGGAGGCAGTAGAGGGGGATCTTTAGGTGGAAAGAAGTTTGGAAACCCTGGAGAAAAGCTCACCAAGAAGAAATGGAATTTAGATGAGCTTCCTAAATTTGAGAAGAACTTCTACCAGGAACATCCAGATGTTGCTAGGCGCCCTATGGTAATGGTTCTTATTTTGCTTTGCTTTGTAGTCTGTTTAAAATGTCTCAGGCTTCTGCCATAGCTTGCCAGGATCCATGGCACTGAAGCAGTATTGCTTTCTGTAATTCTCCATGGACGTTATAAATGTAATAATTCTGGCTTTTTTCTTTATTTGCAGCAAGAGATTGAACAATACAGAGCAAGCAAAGAAATCACAGTGAAAGGACATAACTGTCCAAAGCCAGTTATGAACTTCTATGAAGCCAACTTTCCTGGTAAGTTGTAGTAATAGCTAAGAAACAAGAATTTAAAGATCTTTGTTTAGTGCAAGTGTCAGGCTTTTAATAAGTTTACTGTTTTGTTTTGTAGCAAATGTTATGGAAGTAATCCAGAGACAGAATTTTACTGAACCAACTGCTATTCAGGCACAAGGCTGGCCGGTTGCTTTGAGTGGACTAGATATGGTTGGCGTAGCACAAACTGGATCGGGGAAAACATTGTCTGTAAGTAATGGGTCAGTCCAACAGCATTAATACTTAAATTCAGTTAATACAATGGATGCAAAAATAAAACTTGTTCTTGTATTCTCTCAACAGTATTTGTTGCCTGCTATAGTGCATATAAATCATCAGCCATTCTTAGAGCGAGGAGATGGGCCTATTGTAAGTATTGAACAAAACATGCTGTAGACAGGGAAACGATAATGCCCCTTTAGTAGGAAAATGTGTGATAAGATTCTGTTGCAAGTCTTGAATTTCCCATATTTGGGCTCAAAATGCAGAATAAGTAAAAAAAAGTGTTGAAAATAAATTGCCTTTGAAGAATTTGCCTATCTGCTTGAAGCCAACAAAAACAACTTAATTTGTATGTTAAAGAGGCAGTGTCCTGAATACAGCACTCAGCCCAATTGTAATACCTACCTCACTCAGACTACAGTAACTCTGTACTTGCACTTCTGTTTCTAGTGTCTGGTGCTGGCACCAACTCGAGAACTGGCCCAACAAGTGCAGCAAGTGGCTGCAGAATATGGCAGGGCCTGCCGTTTGAAGTCTACTTGTATTTATGGAGGTGCTCCTAAGGGACCACAAATACGTGACTTGGAAAGAGGTATAAAAATCTGTTGTAGTAATGATACCTGTGTTACGGTTTACAGTACAGTTATTTGTTGCAGAAATTATATTGAACCGCATGGTTACCAGAGATACCCTGTGTCTGATTTCAGGTGTGGAAATTTGTATTGCAACACCTGGTAGACTCATTGACTTTCTGGAAGCAGGAAAGACCAATCTCCGAAGATGTACTTACCTTGTTCTTGATGAAGCTGACAGAATGCTTGATATGGGCTTTGAACCTCAGATTCGAAAAATTGTTGACCAGATTAGAGTAAGTATAGGCATACTATAAGGCAGTGGGGAAGTCTTTCTTAGTTTCTAGTTCTGTTTTCAGCATCTCAGTTCACTGAGTGGGGAGCAAAATGATCCAATGTTAATAAAAACCAATTTGTTTCCAGCCTGATAGGCAGACACTGATGTGGAGTGCAACATGGCCTAAAGAAGTTAGGCAGCTGGCAGAAGACTTTTTAAAAGAATATGTACACATCAACATTGGTGCGCTGGAGTTAAGTGCAAACCACAACATTCTGCAGATTGTGGATGTATGTCATGATGTAGAGAAGGATGACAAGTGAGTTAAGTTGGAAAGGCTCAAGGCAAATTTTTGTGCTACGTAGAACAACACATCTATTCAAGCATGCTCCAACAAAACTTGTTCTTATTATCATAGGCTTATCCGATTGATGGAAGAAATTATGAGTGAAAAAGAAAACAAGACAATAGTGTTTGTGGAGACCAAAAGAAGATGTGATGACCTTACCAGAAAAATGAGAAGAGATGGGTAGGTGTTGTTTCTTAACTTGATCAGCTTAGGTACTTAATGGAAACAACTTGAATCTCCAGAAGAAAGGACTTCATGTACTTAAGTCATTTTCTTCTGCCCCTGGTTTGTTGCTTCTGAAATACAGTTGTAGCACAAATGAGCAGCCCATTTCATGTAGTTCTTTCCTAGCCTTTTTTGCTATAGCTTCTTCTAGTGTTTAGCAAGCACTAGTTAGATTTCATACTGTCAGATTTCTTTCCAAGTATTTGTATGAGACAGTTGTGTAAGTGTAGTTATTGATGTGCTAATTGGCGATTGGTTCATATTGTTATAAGTGGAGGGGGCAGTTTGATGCAGGGATAATGAGGGTTACTATTCAAACAGCACAGGATGGAGGTCATTGCAGGTGGACGTCTAACTTGAAAATTTCAGGAAAATATGCATGACGTGGATTTATAATTGCAGGTGGCCAGCAATGGGTATTCATGGCGACAAAAGTCAGCAAGAACGAGACTGGGTTCTAAACGGTGAGCAGTTATGAATGGCTTCTGACCTATCAATTCATATTGGCACTTACTCGGAAAGAGTAATTTAGACATTAAGTATGAACTAATAACTTTTCCTTTGTTGCAGAATTCAAACATGGGAAGGCGCCCATCCTGATTGCCACAGACGTTGCCTCCAGAGGTCTAGGTTAGTACAGCTCTAATCGTAGGTGATCACACAAATTTTAAAGAAAGTTTATTGCTTTCTTTAACCTCTGCATTTTTCTAAGTTTTTTCACATAAAGGTGCAGTCTTTGTGGCAAGGCCTAGGCATGACAATCGGAGGACTCGAGGGGGATGGAGGACTAGTGGAAGTGATCGTCTGGACGCTTCCAGTCCAATAGAGAGGTGAAAGTTGAACATTGTGTGCCAGTAATCTTCAAAAGGCAAAGACAAAAACTACGACCCTATAAACTGTTCTCTCAAATGGTAGCTTCATTCACGGTTCACATTTGCCCGGTTATTTCTACTGTTCCATGCTTTGCATGACTGCTATGGTGCACTGCTGTTTAGTCTGTGTGCATACTGTTTGCTGTGGTCCGTGAGTCTTTGGATTTCAGTGAGTTTGCTGAAATGTCGAAGAATAATTAAACGCCAGTGATCTCTGAATTTTTTCCCCCCAACCTTTGAAATGGAGAGAGCAGCTTTAAAATGTACTGAGCCTTGTACAAATTGGTGAGTACTGGCACATGAAATTTGAAAGTCCACCTCTCATTTACAAGTTGGGGTGGGAAAGCAGTGGCTTATTCAAACCTGGAGTTCCTCCGTCACCTATACCGTAACCGTCATGTCGAGACCTGCCAGAGAGAGAGACACTCAAGTGAACGCTGGCTTCTTGGAAGCGCTTGCCTAGACGAGACAGTGCATGAAAACAACTTGATGACCTTTCGGGGACAGGTATGTTTTTCTTGCAGCTGCGGTTAAAAGGTCTTGGCAAGACGAACAGTGTGGCCCTCTTTTTCTGAGCTTCTGGCTGTGTGGCAAGACCTCATTTTTTATATGGAGGTCCTTGAGAGCACACGAAGAGGCTACTGTGAACTTATTGGTCCTACTGCAAGAAGCATTCAGATGTCACTTGACTTGTAGGGGCACTCTGGTAAGGATTTAGATCATGGGGATTATTACAAAGATGTTCAAAGGGCAGAATAATGCATCCCATTATGTGTCAGTTTTCTTTTTTGGCAGGAATAGATAATTAACATTCTTTACAGCCATTAGCATCTTAAAATCTATTACTGACTAACTTGCTTTTTCATCTGGCTGTTGTGGTGTGCAAAATTTTGTACGTTGCTTTGCTGCACTGCAACACTTTACAGATGTGGAAGATGTGAAATTTGTCATCAATTATGACTACCCTAACTCCTCTGAGGACTATATCCACCGAATTGGACGAACTGCCCGCAGCACCAAAACAGGCACAGCCTACACATTCTTTACACCTAACAATATAAAGCAAGTAAGCGACCTCATCTCTGTACTTCGTGAAGCTAATCAAGCAATCAACCCCAAATTGCTCCAGTTGGTTGAAGACAGAGGTTCAGGTAAATGGTTTATGCCTGTCTTTAAAAAAAAAAAAATACTTGTGTGCCATCAAGTCAGGTCCAGTTTATAGCAATCTTTCCAGCTGACTTAGCTTTTTCACCAAGGGAAGTTGTGCTGCTAGCCTGTATCAGCATGCGCAGTAAGACAGTCACTTTAGTGTGAGGTTTGAACATATCCTAGCCTTCATGGATCGGGGTTGTCCTTTTGTGTAAATGTCCCTAATCCAAGAAAGCTAGCAGGTTGTATATTTTAGTGCTCTATAAATCCGTTGCCTACTCTTACATTTGTCTTTCTGTAATGACTGCATAGCTTCTATTTGTTTCAATTAACTAAATACATTAATTTTTAAAGTTTATCTTCTGTTCCTATTATGCATACTTTTTAGTTTTTTAATAGCAGGGATGTCAAGTGGATGCTCTACATTAGAGTTTCTATTTGTTTTCAGTATTTTAATTCTAAAAGTGAATTTTATTTATAATGGTAGTAGCAACTGTCAAATATTTCGGGGGCGGATTGGCTGTGTTTATCTCTTCAGAAATGAGTTTACCTGTACAGTGGTACCTCATGATACGAAATTAATGCATTCCTCAGGGTGCTTCATATCACAAAATTTTCGTATCACAGGCTTAAATGGAGCGCAATGCACCCTGGGAATTGAAGTCTTCTGCAAAAGTTTTTGCGGAAGTTTTCCATTCCCGGGGTGCGTTGCACCCCGACAGACGTACCTTTCTTATCTCCAGTTCTTAATAACATGAGGCACCACTGTAATGTTGTGGGAATGATGTTTAAGCTGTGGCAGGAAGAGAGGATATACAGTAGATGAGGGGAATCTGCTTTGCCCACATTTGGAGTGGGATTTCGAGTTGAAAGTGACAAACCCATATTTGTTTCTGATCTTGACAGGTCGTTCCAGAGGTGACCGACGTGACAGATACTCTGCGGGCAAAAGAGGTGGATTTGGTTTTAGAGAAAGGGAAAACTTTGAAAGAACCTATGGTGCAGTGGGCAAGAGAGACTTCGGTGCAAAAGCTCAGAATGGTGGCTATGGTGCTCAAGGTTTTGGTAATGGAACTGGCTTTGGAAACAGCTTCGGAGCAGCCAGCATGCAGGGCGGATTTAGGGCTGGCACTCCAGCATATCAGAATGGCTATGACCAGCAGTATGGAAATAACATGGCAAATATGCACGGTGCAATGAACCAACAACAGTATGCATACCCTGCAACTGGCGGAACACCAATGATAGGCTACCCAATGCCAGCAAACTATACCCAATAACTTAGTATATTTATGTGTCTTGTTTTTCATAATTGCTCTTTATATTGTGTGTTGAGACAGCATAGTTATTTAAAATCTTATGGAACATGCAGAAATGTCTGCAGTGCAGCAGTACCTGGTGCACTTTTCCGCTATTTAAGTTGAATATTCTCTACATTCCTGAACAATTTTTAGTTTTTTTGTACTAGAAAATGCAGACTGTGTTTTCACAAAGTAAGTGTACAGTGATTTGAAATAAAACAACTGGGGGCAATGCATGGCCTTCCAATAAAGATATCTGAAAACAGAATTTGTTTGGTATCTGAGTGATATATAAAATCCAGAAAAAGAACTTCCACAACTTCATTACATACGTTCAGTACAGTAATGTATTCTCAAAGGCTTTCACGGCCAGGCTCTGATAGCTGTGAGTTTTTCGGGCTGTTTGGCTGTGTCATGGAAGTTTTTCTTCCTGACGTTTCGACAGACTCTGTGGCTGGCATCTTCAGGGGCCAAGAAGCTCAGGGAACTAGGAGTTCTCTCTGTACTCTGCTAACCCTGTGATCTATACCCCAGAGCACAGAGAGAACTCCTAGTTCCCTGAGCTCCTTGCCCTCTGAAGATGTCAGCCACAGACTGGTGAAATGTAACAAAAGAAAAACTTCCAGAACACTGCCAAACAACCCAAAATGCACAACTATCAGTATACTTTAATCTTAAGTACAATTAAAAGATCCCCAAACACTTCATGCTCCTACATTGTTATTGTCTTTGATGGAGCTAGGCGTTGTCTTCTTGTGATTGCATACACATAAGTGGGAAGTATTAACAAAAGGATTATCTTCGAACTAGAGCTGGAAGGGACTTGGTGGATCATTGAGTGGTGACCAAATTGAGCTCCCAGCCTCTGTCTCTTTGGTACCTAAAACAAAGAATGTGAATTGGACAAGTTGTAATTTAAAACTTTAAACGATTTATCCATTCCCCAAGTAAGAATTACTGATTTGCACATTGGAACAAACAAATGCAATAAATTCTTGAAAAGTGATTGCCAATAGGAGAGGGACAACAAGGGTTTGATTGTAACCATACAATGGATTTCTTTTGTTCATTAGCCTCATCATTTTGACCCAGTGGCCTAGCTGCAGTTTCCTCTGTCTACTCTTAAATCTGAAAAAAAAATTTATAGGAATCACAATGTGCTTCAAATTGTCTATAATAGGATTATTCTGATTCACTGGAACTTGGACATGGCTGGCTTCCATCTCCTCCCTTCATAACAGGCTCAGTGGGTTTAATGCCGCTTTTCTGTAAGCTCCACCTAATGAAACTAGGTTATAAGCATGATTTGGCGAATGTTGCATGATGGAAAATTCCACTGGTCTGCTGGTGAGTCAGAATCACTGCCAAAGCTTTGAATGAAATTGACAGTGCTGGTGAAGTGGCTTTACACAACCACAGACAAGTGACTACTTTTCAATCTGGCTTGCTGTTGTACAGTTGTACAGACAACATTCTGTATAAAATGCATAGCAAGCTTAAAAAGCTATTCCCTTTCAAAGAAGATTCCTTTCCAGATCAATATTTAGAGAGAAAAAGCAGTGATTCAAGGTTCATGCACAGTGCACTGAAGGGTGCACACAGGTGACTAGGCAATACAGGCTTGGAAAATATTGGGAAAGGTAGGTTTTGAGCTGTCTTTGTGTTACATCCTTTCTCACTTCTCTCTGTGCATATTATACATACCAAGTAAGTAAAAGCAATTTGACCTAGAATTGTGTAACCAGAGGGCATGGTCTTACACTTTAGTAGAAAGTTATTAAAACACTGCAGAGGCAAAGAGAATGAAAGAGGAGAGAACAGCTTGTTGCCAAGCTGGTCAGGTTTGTATAAACACCCCTGCCAAGACTCATGTATGGGCACATTGCAGATTTAACTAAAAAGCTCAGCTCAGGGACAAGTATTGGCTAATAGCAGTGGGTGAGAAGAAATATCCACAGGTCTCAAGCTTAGCCATGACCCCTAGCAAAATTACATAGACATTAATATTCTGTCAAACAGTCATCTGACAGAATAGTAATGGGGGCAGTCCAGATTATTAACCTCTTTAAAATGCTAAATTGGAGAGTAAACACCTTAAAGCATTTGCCTTTCTTTAAGCAATCCACCCCATCTTCCTGTTCAGTCAGTTTAGAAGAGGTAGCCTGTTGTCTATACAGTATTAGCAAAAAAAAAGACAAAAAATGTGAACTTTCGTGTATAAGTCACTTCCTCAGGCAAACTATAGTCAAGAGGTCTGTGAAGATTCTCAGTCATCCAGGTTCGTTTAACTGGGAGTTGAGTCATGGCTACTGGACTTCTTTTTTGAGAAAAAAGTCCAGTAGCCATGACTCAACTCCCAGTTTATAGTCAAGAGGCTTATTCTATTTCCTTAGTTCCTGAATTGGGTGACAAGATTATAATGGGAGAAAAACAGGTGAAGTGGCCATATGATGAACAAAGTGGCCAGATCACTTGAGCCAGCCTGGCCAGAAATTAAATAGACTCCCACTATAGTCCAAATAGTGGTTCTGGCTGTAAATTTTCTTTCTGTATCTGATCTCTACCTGAGCCTTCTAGCTTATCTCTACCAGGTGTGCTGACTTCCTTCCATAGGTAAAACCTCTGTCTTAGTCCCCTAGAATCCAGGAATTGGCCAGAGAATCCTGCTAGCCTATGGTGGTCTCCCGAATGCCTGGTTTCTGGCATTTTGTAATTCCCTTACATTGTCCCAGCTGGCATCCCAACACTCCCTACCTCCAAGATAGTCAAACAAGGACAGTCATAGTCATCCTTTATCTTTTGGGAGTATTGTCCTCATATATTGGTGCCTCCCCAAGCTGCTCCAGTTTGTCATGCAGGGCGGGTCTTATGAAAAGGCCCCTTTCCTTTCTCTTATCCTTGTACCACCTCGGCAAACAGCCTGCTCAGGCACTGCAGATTCCTCTCAGCCATGTGAGTGTGCTGCTTTTGGGGGGAATCTTCCCCACCTGATGCTGGTGATCTTGATCTTGTTGACTTGATGCACAGTTTGGCCTTCATGTTTCATTCTTTCCCTTTCCTTCCCTTAGTTTTAATACTCTCAGGCTATTTCTCTCTCTTTCTCTCTCTGCGCGCACGTGCACACATGCACACGCCTTTGTCACCATTTCCTTTCCAGCATGCAAACCTATTTGAACGCAGTAGCCACTTCTCTCTTCCCTCTCAGTAAAATCATCCCACCAGCAGCAATTTTCAAAAATGAAACACTTACCACCCACCCTCCCAGGGGCTTCTCTTTGCCAAAAGGGATCCCAGGAAAGCCACAAGGCCTGGGTGATATAATGGTATCACCTGGTGATATAATCAGTGTGAATTCCACTAGGAGTTCAGCCACATTATTTAGAGAAAGTCGGTGGGTACAGGATACAGTACTACCATTCGCAATAGCCACCAGAAATGGGTCGTGATCTCCAGAAGAGGGAGGGAGGGAAAGGACATGACATTATCTCTTAGTACCTTATCCAAGTATTGTAGGACAATCTGAGTTCTCTAGAACAATCACAAAACAAATTACAAAAGGCTTTTATCTGAATTTCCAGATTATTTTCCAGTCTGGACTGTAAGCAGAAGGTTAAAATTTAAACATACTCACACTAAGAAGAAGACCATCACGTCATAAATGTGATAACTTGGCAGCACACCATGTTTTTGCTTATACTTGTCTCTACCCAAGTATAAGCAAAAACATGTCCGATGCACTGTTGCTTGTCTGTGCGTGAGAATGATGACCTTGGCAGAGGCAACCCCGTAGGTGGACAGTCTCGCTGTCTTCCCAGTTATAGGGAATTTCTGCACCGCGAGCATCCCACTGGGCCTGGAAGATGCCATTTTGGTGGAATTGTTACCGGGGAACCTGCCCTGCAGCAACCCCGTATACTAGGAATGGGAAACTAGATGAGCTCTACAGGACCTGGACAAGGAAGAACGACCACTGAAGAGAGAGGAGGAGCTCCTTGTAGGAGTTAAGGAATTTAAGAGAGGTCCTGGAGACAGAGGAGCAGATGCTGAAAGAAGGCAGCTGAGGAGGAGAGGTCCAAGGAGGTTCCAGTTGCCTGGTGTGACAACCGGAGGAGGAAGAGGGGTGGGTGGGTAAATGCCTTGAAGGACCAAGAAGAGGCTTTCCAGACTGAGGAAAACCCCTCCCAAATAACCCAAAAATCTAGGGCACTGGCAATACACTGATAAAGACCCCAGGATGGCTATTGCTGCAATTCTAGCCAATGAGAGAACTAGAGAAGTGCCTGAAACCCTAACCTCCCACCTGTTTCCATCACTGGTGGGAAACAAAAGCACAAGTCAGAACACTGCCATTCCTACGAACTCAGGACAGGAGAGCCAGCGGCCACAGGGGTGGCAACATCAGCTCTCCTAGGGTTGGCAAGGGAGAAGGGAGTGTCACCACTGCCCTTGGTGTGGGCATATAAGGCCTCCTTATTGTGGACCACACCGTGCTGGGCGAAACGGGGAACCCCATTAGAGGGGGGAAATGATCCCCTCCACCAGCTCTAATCAACCAGTCTCTGAATTTGGACTCAAACCAGAGGGAAGTGAAGGGGAGTATCCTGAAGGCAATAAGCAGGGACTTGTTTGTAATCCCTACCCCAGTTATAATAAAGCCTGCTTGAACTGAATCGCCTTCAGTGTTATCTGTGGATTCCAGGACGGAGGAAAAGAAAGAAAATTAGACCCCAGCAGTATCATTCAGCTACTGTCTAGTTAGGAGCCAAGATACAGGAAGCTGGACTAGATGGGCCTTTGGCCTGATCCAGCATGGCTCTTTTTATGTTCTTATGTTTTTATATGTCCATTGGATAGTGCTAGATCAGAGATGGAGAAGCATATTCCCTCCCCAGCCATCATCAGTGTTGTTTTCTGACTCACTCACAAGTCACCTCCAACTTAGCAGTGACCCACAAGAGTGCTCAGTACCCCAAAACAAGTTTGGAATTGTAGACAGAAATCCCCCTCAATCCCAGTCCTACTGCAAAATCAATTGTCTTCATGACACCCAAAACCACTTCTTTGAGGCATGTTTCACTGTCTTTAAGATGTTCATCTTCCTGGCTGCTTAGTGAAACAGGAAGTGGTTGTACTCAAGACAACTCTTGAATGGAACTCCAATGTTGTTAATACCAGTCTCTAAGGTGGAGGTGAAAGGCTATGTCTGTGACCCTACACCTTCTTTTCTGGGATGAAGTCTCACAGAAATCAATCTGAGTTAGTTCTAAATAGAGAGGTAAAATTTCCAGAATTGGGGGGTGGGTGGGAGGGATTTTTCTTCTTCATTTTTCTCCAATGTTTCTTGACATGGCTTCACAATTTCCAGAAATTTTACACCCCTAGTTCTGAGTAGACATAGTTAGACACACTAAAACTTAATATTTGATGGAACCCACAGCAGATTGCAGTACTGCCAAGAAATACTAGGTTAAAACATGCCTATACTGTAGTCCATTGTTAATACAGGTATGATGCTGGAGGGGACAGAGATAATCATCGGGTATTATATTAGGCAACAGGATGCATAAGTAAATGAGTTGAGTACCTGGATGCTGAGCCAGAAGTCAGGAACAGGATTGCTCCAAGTGCCTCCAGGGAGAAAAGCCAGCCTGTGTGGCCTTGGGCAAGCTGCACAGTCCCAGGGTACTGCAGGAGGACTGGCCATCTCTGAGAACTCTAAAACTAAAAAGCCATGGAATTGTTTCTTTATAACAGAGTTATAAAGAAACAGATAATTTGGATGGCATCTTTGGTACATAGGGATTTGCTGTTCCTGGTGTCATAAAACAGAGTTGCCACCGATTTGGTCTATCTGGTCTTCTAATGAAATGTCTCTTGAAAGAGACAGGCCTGAGCATGTTTAGAGAAAATAATCTGTTGCACAATAAGATGCTTAGCACATGACCACTCGTGTTAGGAACAGCATGTACTACAGTCTGCAATTCAAATTACAGTATTAACATCTTGATAGTCCCACTGCGGTGTTAATGATGCATAGCCACCATTACCATGGGAATACATATACCTATGGGGGACAAAGTGCAGCATTTACTTGTATATACCTTGAGTCCAAAATAGATCTGCATCTTCAAAAGTTGCTACTGAAATAAAACTATTAGTCTTTACAATGCCACAATACTTTGCTTTTGGGTGGGGGTGCTTCTTTTTTACTTCCTCCTTTAATTTCGCCAATAGTATGTGCTTAATAACGCATTTGTATGTGCATTCACCCAGGAGGCAAACCCTGCCTATCTCAATGAGACTTACTGCCAGGCAGAACGGTTTATGATCTTTGTAGGACTGACATTTTACAGCTTCTTTCATTCATATTGATCAGGCTGAGTGACAGGAGGTTTTTCAGACTATAAATCCAGCAGCATCACCGATGAGAGATTATGGCAACCGCACTTCACTAACTTCGGGAAGAGGGGTTACATTTCGTACGCCCTGATGTAATTTTCTAAAATAAAAACTGTTAATCAAAGCTGGGCTTTGAAAACCTCATCTACTGTATACTGTTACAGGGTGAATCACTTAAAAAAACTACACAAGCCTCTGATTTCAGGGAATGTAAATACAAAAGCAAATGCAGCTATCTGGAAACCCAACGTTTATTTAAAGGAAAGAAAATGCTTCGCGCTCATTTATTCGCACTCAACCTTTCTACCATTCCAAAACCACAAAATGGAGAGAAACCACGGAGCTCATTGCTCTTCGGCCTTTCGTTATGCGTTTAGGCTTCGAGATCATAGAGATACGTTATGTAGACTGACACAGCTTTGTTTAGGCATGTTCAAATTTCGGTCCTCCTGAAACCAGCCTTTTGCTTGCCAGGGCTTTCTCTCCTGCGCTGTCCCGCTGGGCTCGAATGGGGCCCCTGATCGGCTTCCGAGCGAATGCCTTCCCAGGAGGCAGGTTGGCCGCCCGGTTGCTGCAAAAAGCACCAGGAATTCTGTGTACAACGATTGAGGGGATTCATTGCACGCAACCTTCGGTGGACCGGAGTGGAGTCTTTGCGAGGGAGCAAAGCGGGTAAGGAGGACACAGGTAGCTGCACATATAGGAGCTGAGATCAGTGATCACCAGATTCCCCCATCCCTCCCCAGACCAGAAGCGCCTCCAGCATAGAATCTGCACTGTGCCCTTGACCCGGCCAGGCGGGGTTCAGATAAAAACAAGAAAGACGCCTCAATATGAGGCATTTTTGTCCGAATAGACACTTTAAGGCAGTGTTTTTCAACCACTGTTCCGCGGCACACTAGTGTGCCGCGAGATGTTTTCTGGTGTGCCGTTGGAAAAGCTGAAGAATATCAGCTTTGTGTTCAGCCAAACAGGCCCAGGTTGCGCACTGAATAAAGTATTTTATAATTTTTCATATTTCTGTTTACTATTTCATAATAAAGTAATTATAAAATACTTTCTTTGTGTTTATTTGATTCCTATTCAAGAGAATTACTTTATATATAGTCAATATAGACACAGAGTTAAACTTTTTAACATTTTCTAATGGTGGTGTGCCTCGTGATTTTTTTCATGAAACAAGTGTGCCTTTGCCCAAAAAAGGTTGAAAAACACTGCTTTAAGGCAGTAGTGGCCAAAATTTTGGACAACTCCCATAATTCCAAGCCCGTGTTGCCAATGACAAAGGACTGTGGGAGCTGTGGTCCGAAACTTCTGGAGGGACGAAGTTTGGCCACCGCTGCTTCAAGGTAAACTAATAAGGGTCAAATAAATTGAAATCAAACCTCTTTCCTCCGTATTACAAGCTGCAGGAGGCTGTGGCGGAGAAAGAAACAGGAATAGGATAGCAGCAGCCTCTTTCTGTCAGCTTTCCATAAAATTACAGATTGGGCTCAGGCTTTTATATGGGACGAAGTTGAGAAAGTCTCTTGCAACGACGTCCCTGCAGGGCAGTCCAGCGTCGCTAAACCCCCACAGTATTGATAGGCTGAGGGTGACGTGTGTAAAACAGCCCCGCAGAACACGCCGCTACAAACAACGCAAATCGCACGAGGCTGAGCCCTTGTCAGGCTCTGCAGTCCCAAACCGCTTACACAAAACTTCCCTCGAGTTATCTACAACGCAGTCGGTCTATTTTTCATTACACTCGCAAATTACAATCCCACACTACTTTTCCTCGGGCAAGCCCCCATTGAACAAAGTACAGGAGGATTAATTTCTGAGTTAAGTCTGCACAAGACTTGCACACGGTTGCAGTTCTCGCACAGGATAAGACCTGGCTAAGAAGCGAAAAAGCAAGGTCTTTTCTGAACACCCAAACGTATGCAAATACCTATTTTAACCATCCCGAGGAAAGTACACTAAACTGTAACACCCACACCCACACACACACCCTTTTCATTGATTCTATATGGGCAGCGTTCACTTCCGCCTCCGAAGAAAGCGCAATGGAAACCGGAAACGAGGCCCCTGGGTCCGTTCCACCATCGCACACCTCTATGGCATGGTGCCTCTCTCTCCCGGCCTCCCCTCCACCCCGAGACGCCGGGACGCGAGGCACTGTGCGCAGGCGCGTGTGTCTCTGTGAGGCGGGAGTCGCGCCCGTGAGCCATGCCGGCGCGAGACGTCGGGCCCGCGCTCGGCTTCTTCCTCCGCCTGGTGGGCGACGGAGCGCGTGGGCCCGGGTGCTCTCTCTGCGGGAGGCTCCTTGGACTCCCCCGGGTCCAAAAGCTAGCCGGAAAGCGATGCCTGGGGAAGCGGAACCCACTGGGAGCCCGCTGGGGTGTCCAGACTACTAGGGGCCGCGCTTTGGCCGCGCTGGACCGCGGAGCAGCCCCGGGCCATCTGGAGGGGGGCCCCGCCCGCTGCTTCTTCTTGGCCCCGTTGCTTTACTGCACGGATTCTGCCAGCAGCAGCAGCCGCGACAGCCGCCCCCAGCAGCCCCCTCCGGAGGAAGAGCCGGGCGGCTTGGTGGCCGAGGCGCTGCTGGACGTCTGCCGTCGGCGGCACTTCCTCCGGGGCCAGTTGGAGCCCCCGAAGGTGGCCTGGGAGGCTTGCCTGAGGGGCGAGCCCCGGGGCTTGTTGGGTCCCCTGGGGGTGCAGCTCAGGAAGAACCTGGCCGCCCACTGGTGGGACTCGGTGGTGGCCTTCCGGGAGCAGGTGCTGGGCGTGGAGGCTCCGGCGCATCGCCCTCCCCGGGCGGGAGGAAGAGGAGGAGGAGGAGGAAGGGAGGATGATGATGATGATGATGATGAAGCCGCCGCCCTCGGGGAGGCCCCTCGCCTGGTGGCCCCCGGAGCCCTTTGGGCCGCCTTGGAGGAGGAGGAGGAGGCGGGCTCCAGCCACGGAGAGGCGCGGTCCGCTCTGCAGAGGACGCTGGGCGCCTCGGGGATGCTGCGGGACAGCCTTCTCGACGGTACCCTTTTTTCCCGTTTTCTCCAAATTACAAAACCTAGGAACAGGCGATGCCTTTCAGGCGACTAGCAAAACAACAAGAAAG
This sequence comes from Phrynocephalus guinanensis, assembly GCA_037367245.1. Classification (NCBI taxonomy): domain Eukaryota; kingdom Metazoa; phylum Chordata; class Lepidosauria; order Squamata; family Agamidae; genus Phrynocephalus; species Phrynocephalus guinanensis. Next base: position 129,131,457 of record CM074734.1, read on the forward strand.
TTGCTAATATTTCGAGGGCAAAAACCCTCTTCCTCCAGAGCTGTACCAAAAGGTCAAAACGTGGCAAAAGATGGACTTCCCAGGAGTTATTTCTGAGATGTAAAAGTCATTGGCCAGATAAAATATATGCCAGGTAGTTTCTTAGTTGAGGCCCTGAGCGTAGATGTTCTGAGGCTGCATCTGAAGTAAAGGATGGTGTTTTTATTGTCCCAGTCCTTCAAACTACATGTCACAGCTCACCTACTTTTGTAATTATTTTTTGTGATGGCTACATGGCTGCTCAACTTGTTCCGTTTTCTCCAGAAAGCTTCAATCCACTCCCTGGTTATTTCGCTCTTTCTTGGGAGAAAGAACTATGCCAAGTACTGGTTGTTAAAAAGACACACACAAAAAGGATCACTGAAAATGCAGTCAGTTTTGTTACATTTTGTAGATATATCTTTTAATTCCATAGTCTGCAGAAAGTTGATACGGATCCATTGGATGTGTTGCAGTAAATAGCACAAGCACTATGTATATGTTGATACTTCTTTTGGCTGAGGTGCCTCTTCCCAGTTTCAAAACTAGTGCTACAGATGATCTAATCTACAGCTTTTCAAATATATCTTATGTCCATGTATCTCTAAAGGCCTAAACACTGGAATGTATTTCTATTTTTAGCCCTTTTTCTCCAAACCTTTCACTTTTTATTAGTGCTAATTCTAAGGTGCCTAATAACATACTGAAGTTTTTAATCTGAACGGTGTACAGTGTGTAGTATAAACAAGATGTGGTTCTGAAGATATGGAAAAGTTAAATAATAATAATACTTCAGACATTTAGACACTTGGCTCTGGAGTCAGAGGCTGGGAATTCAGTCCTTCACTGTGGCTCCTGTGAAGGAGAGCCAACCTAAGTGGCCTTGGGAAAGCTGCACAGTTCTAGGGGTCGTTTCCCCCCCCCCCCCAAGAAGGAAATGGTGAACCAATTATGAGCATTCTATCTGGGAAACCCAGAAAAGGGCAGTCATAAGTCAGAATTGACTTGATAGCACATGATGATGATGATGATGATGATGATGATGATGATGATGATGATGATGATGATGATGATGATGATGATGATGATCCATCAAGTCAGTACTAACTTATGGTCACTCTTGCTATGGTTTTCCATTTATGCCATGCTCAGATATAGTTACCAGTCCCTTGTTGTTGGTGATGCCCAGCAGGGACTGTGTATAGCCTGTCCAAGGCTACACAGGGTGGCTATTTTCTGGGGAATTACAGTGGGGGAATCTGACTTCCAACCCCCTAGCCTCTTAATTTGCTAAGCTATTCAGGCAACTAACTAAGTAGTTTTGTCATTAGGCATTGGTGTTGTTAAAAGTCACCCTTTATACTTGCTGCATCACATCACAGTAGATTAACTCAGAATAGGTCCCATGAATGCTGAAATCCCTTTTTATTTTTATTTTTATTTTTTTATAGGTGCTTTAGAACAATATGTTGAGTGCCTGGAAATGGTAAACAAGAGGCTGCCTTTTGGAGTTGCTCAAATAGGAACATGTTTCCATTCAATAAAAGAAACAGAAAATGGGAATCACATGAGGTATGGTGCCTGGAGTAGGAACTGGCAAGCCACTCCAGTATTCCTGCCAAGAAAACTCCATGGACATGGAGACACGATGAGTCAGTCATGACTGTAACGACACAACACACACACACACACACACACACACACACACACACACACACACACACACACACACACACACACACACACACACACACACACACACACACACACACACGGTATTATAGGTTCCAGCATTCCTCAAATTCTTTTTCATACCCTATTGAGTCATAGTTGCATAGCTCTGCATAATTTTCTCATTGCTGGAAAATAATGGCTTATATTTGCTCGTCTTTTAAGTGTTAACTTGTTGTCCGCTTGCTTTTTTTTAAAGGACAGGTGAAAGGACAATGGCCTCTCTAGTGTGGTACGCCTCTGCCAGAACTGCTGGTCAATGGCTTGACTATTGGTTACGCCAGCGCCTCCAGTGGTGGCGAAAGGTATTATTCAATATTATTATTGTACCTACATTAAAGTTCCTATGTTGCAAATAAATCAGATTGTCTCTTGCAGAGAGGGTTCAAACCTGGTTGACATTCTTGGGACATGTAGGTCATTGCTCTACAGATTAATAGTGTAGTGAATAAAAATTTTAGCGCTCCAGCCATCTTTTGGCTTGTGGCGCAGTGGTTAAATGCCTGTACTGCAGGTAAAACTGTGCTCACAACCTGGGGTTCAATCCCAGGTAGCTGGCTCATTGTTGACCCATCCTTCCATCCTTCCGAGGTCGGTAACATGAGTACCCAGCTTGCGGGGTGGGGTGGGGGCAATGTGTAACCTGCATACTGTAATTAAAACTGTAAACTGCCCAGAGACTACTTGAAGTGTTATGGGCCAGTATATAAGCAGAACACTTTGCTTTGCTTTGATTTTAGTAATAATCTGGTTAAGTGAAAAGATATGCCACTAGCAAAAGAGACAGTGGCAGATAAAAATTATCTTCAGTTAACCAAAACTTGCAAGCCTGAAGAGAGTTGGTGGAGTGAGTGGTCTATAAAAGCAGGAGGAGGAGATTGGCACTGCTTCTTGTGAAGAAATCTTTAGTTAAAAGAAAAATTCCAGTAACGTCTTTTTAAAAAGATGGGTATAAAAGCATAAGGAAGAATATGCCAGTTCAGGCCAAAGGCCTGTCTATTTCAGCTCCCTGTTTCCTTCAGTGGCTGCTAATAGTTGAACATGAAGGTAGCAGGACCCTCTTGTTCACATCCCTCAGCAACTGGCATTTATTACTGGTGTGTTGGCTGAGATATAAAGGAAATATATAGAGCCTTCCTGACAAGCAGCCGTTGATTGCTCTATTCATCATGAATTTCTCCAGTCTTCTTTTATGGCCTGCCAATTTGGTGGCTCTTACTACATGATGTGGTAGTAAGAGTGCTTTCACTATGCATTCTGTAATGGAGAACCTGAATGCCATGTCTCATTTGACCCTGAGATGCAGCAAGCATGGTGTTGTGCCTGTATCTAGTTAATCATTTCTTGGCGAATGAGTAGATAACTCCTTTTGAAATGACAAGATGGCTGCCTCCCAAATACGTAGACCATAAATATTAATTGAAATGTATCTAAAAAGAACATGTAAACTAAGATATACCTTAATCTGCATATTCATCCATTCCTTATATTGGTTTTCTTAGTTTGCAGGAAGTCCCTCTAGCTTCAGCAGCAGTGATTATCAAGATGAAGAAGGAAGAAGAGGAAGCAATCTATATTACAGTTTTCCTTGGGGCACAGAATTAATAGAAACTCTGAGGCATCTGGGAGATAAGGGACTGTTGCAAATGTACCCTGGAAGAGAATCAGTATTGCATGTGAGTGTTACTAGAATTGCTTGACTAAATTCTCAGGGCAGGTGAATCGTGTGAGATAGAAACCTGGCCAGGGTAAGTGGGGACAGAAAGTGAACAAAATGAGGTCCCCCCCCCAAAAAAAATATATCCTAATATGATATAAGGATCATTAAAGAGTTACAGAATGTTTTCACATTGTTGATCCTTTGCTTGAAGTAAAAACAAGATCTGTGAGCTGTGTCATGTAAGGCAGTCTTATGACAGTGGTGACAAGGAGAGGGGCAAGGAGCATTTGTGGTACACCAATTGAAGATGTGTAGACCCTTCCACTTCTGCTGCTTGTGTACACTCCAGCTGTTCTGGAACACATGTGGATGTCAATTTCAGTTTTTTCCTGCTGCAAACACTTTTAAGGGAGTTAGTGTATCAAAGGACTGAGAACAACGGATTCTTCCTTATAGAACACAAACTCGGTTTCCTGGCTTGGGACCAATGTTATTGCAATTTAGTTGGAGTTGTTTTGTTAGAATTCAGCTGAACCTTGCCTTGTCTGTTAAGGTTGGCTGATAAATAGGAAGGTGGGCATTTTCTTCTGATTATTCTGAATTTAGTTGTACAGTTTGTCTGTCTGCCTGTTTCATTTATACACTGAGCCATTGGTGGAATGCACTATTCTGGGAAGTTAACTGCTTGACGAAATTTTTAAAAAACTGACAAACACTACATTCAGTAAAATCAAAGAGAAAACAAAATGAAGAGAATTAAGTCAAGCAGTAGACGTAATCGTTTAAACCTCTCTGACTAAATCAATTGGCCTATAAGCTTTTTAAATAAAATGAACACACCAATAAATGTCACCCGCATTCTACTGTTCATACAGTATTATTATATTGACTTTGGTTTCCAATGTGTGTGGTACTGCCTACACAGCATAGTCCCCTGAGCTTGCCTGAACTGTGAAGCTGAAATGGATAAATAAATGTTACTTTCAGAGCAAAGTTCCCAAGTGCTCATTTTGACCTTCCTCCAATAGGGTCGAGATGGAAGGAAGAATGTTATTCCTCATGTCCTGTCTGTGAGTAGCAATCTGGACAACGGAGTGTTAGCATATCTCTTTGATGGTATGCAGTTGGCTGAGGATGCTTTAACCAGAAAGAAGGTGATACAGAGAAAGGTGATTTTCCTCTCAATTTATTGCATTGTGAGAGACAGCAGAGAGGCTCAGGAATTCATGTACTGAGGCGGGCAATAACACAGAGAGTCAGCAGCCTATATGAAGCTGAAAACTGCTTGTGATTTATGACTACATGACCTGTGCGCTGAATTGTTAAGAGGACACAGAATATGCTGTAGAAATGGCATGTTCTCTTCTGCAGAAATTGTTTTGCACCATTGTCTCTTTGGCTTCAGTGCTGCATACCTGTAATCTCTTCAGAAAGAGGCTTGGGATATACAGAGTTCCTGGACTACAGCCCTAGGAATTTGCCTAGACAAGTTTCAGGTGGATTAAATCAAGAAATGAAAGAGCTGATAGGTGTTTTCAAGTTCTTAAGGTAATGAATTCAGACTTCAGCAGCCATTTTAAAACAGGGAAAGTGAGTAGGCAGGCCCAAGTTTCATGGCAGCTACAAGGAATTATGTGACATGTAGTGGTGTGTGTATAGGGGGGTTAGGCTTCTTGTGCACAACCTGATGGGCAAAGACTACTGCACTCCACTCTTCCCTCCTCCAAATTTGCTCCTGTTTGCTTCTGAAACAAAGGAAGAGGTGATGGAGAGGGTAATTGTCAAAGATCATATTCCCACTTATTTCCAATTTGTAGGATTGTTCCCAGCAAAGAACTGTTCAGGAAATGCTGCTGACAGAAAAGAAGTTGGATCCAACCCAGTGTTTTTTCAATGTTACTGGAAATTTTTGCAAATGGATTTTATTTTATGTTTATTTGAATAATGTTGAATTCCAGGTTCTTAAGCTTCATCCATCTTTGACCCCGATAAAAGTAGCTTTGGATGTAGCAAGAGGTCCAACAACAGAATTGAGGCAGGTGAGTTTTGAAGCAGAGGGTTTTTATTCCTATTCTTTCTGAAGCTGTTTGAATGGAGCTAATCACACCTTCAGTTCAATTGGATCAAATGGTCATCTAACCTTTGTGTCCTAACCATGACAATACAGTAGGACCCCTGCATCCTCAGAGGATAGGTTCCGGGACCCCCGCGAATACAGAAATCCACAGATAAGAGCTAATGTTCTTATCCAGGATGGCAGTGGTGGGCAAGGAGGGAGTGAATAAACTTCAAAGGGCCATCCCCCCCTCCTGCCCCACACCCCCTGTTCACTTCTGCCCTTACGGCCAGGCTAGCAAAGAGGCGCCCGCATGGCCTGCGGGCGCCCACCCGGGACATCAGTTGCAGTGGTGGAAGAGGCGCCCGCGTGGACCTACAGATGCCTGTGGGCGGTATGGGTGCCTCTTCATCCACCATCACTGCCAAGGTCTCAAGCGGGTGGCACAGGTGCCTCTTCTTCCGCCGCCGCTGCCAATGTCTCAGGCAGGTGATGCGTGCGGCTCTTCTTCGGCCGCCGTTGCTGAGGTCTCAGGCGGGCAGCGCGGGCGCTTCTTCTGTCCCCGCTGCTGAGGTCTCAGGCGGGTGGCACCAGTACTTCTTCTTCCACCGCCACCACCAATTTCCTGGGGCCTCAGCAGCCAGCCAGCGGCCTTGTCCGCGAGTCCCCTTTTCTCACCGCTGCAGCTTCCTTAAGGAGTGCTTCCAGAAAGGGAAGAGAAGGAAGTGGCGATGGCGAGGAAGGGGACTTGCGGGCAAGATGGCTGGCTCCTGGGGTCCCAGCTCCGTCACCCTTCGCAGGCGCCACAACGTTGTGCATCCAGGGAAGGCTCGCTAGCACAGTGCTGTGAGGAGAAGAAGGCAGGTGGAGTGTGTGCTCGCAGAGGGAGAGGCGCAGGGGGAGGCCCTAAGAGGCAGGAAGCCACGAAGAGGCTCTCCGGGAGCAAGGTGAGGGAGACGCCACTTCTGGGTCTGCCTGGGGGTGGGGGAGAGAAACCGGGAGAGACTTGCCCAGCGCAGCTGGCAGGGTGGCCACGAGGCAACAGATGCATTGTGGCTACTTAATTATATATTTTCTCCCCCAATCTGCAGATAAGTGAATCAGCTGATTATGAATCAGCAGATAAGGGGGTCCTAATGTATACACTTCGGTAAATTTAGTTCAGAAGCTGTAGTCATGCTCTAAGTGTTCATTTCATGATAACAGGACATAATCTAGTTTTAAACATTGCCATTATCCAGGGAAGTGACTTGAATACATTGTGTGTAACCTGCCTAAATGCCCTAAGCACATCCAGTCTCGCCTGATTTTGGAAGCTAAACAGGGTCAGGCCTAGCTGGTACTTGGATGGGCAACTACTAGGGAATACCAGGTGTTGTACGCACATGGAGTATGAGCTGGCAAGCCTCTCCAGTATTCCTGCCAAGAAAAACTCCATGGACATGGGGTCACGACTGTAACAACACAACAAAAACAACCTATCAATAAGTGAGAGGAAAAGTTTTAGAATCTAAAGGAATTCTCTCCTTTCCCCACTAATCAATGCCTGTACTAATCAGTTAGCAAACTCCTTTTCCTGGATTTGATGGACCGTGCCTTCTCCTATCTGTTTGCTTTCAATTGTTTGTTTGTTCCTTTTCTCCCTTGACCATAGCTTAACTCCATCTGTATTCCACCTGAGAACACATTGGGCTGTCTGAGGCTTCTGCTGCTGTAACCTCAGCACATTTTGTGGAGATTTTGATTATCATAATACATATGCTCCTGCACCTATCCGGAGGGTAGTCAGAGAACTTGCAGAGTTCCCTGAGCTCCTTGCCTCTGAAGATCCCAGCCACAGAGTCTGGCGAAATACCAGGAAGAAAAACTTCCAGAACATGGCCAAAACAGCCCGAAAAACTCACAACAACTAACTTATACCATATGCAATAGGACAATGGTGGTGAACCTTTGGCACTCCAGATGCTTTGGACCACAACTCCCAGAATTCTGGGCCTAGATTGCCAATGACAAAGGACTGTGGGAGTTGTGGTCTAAAACATCTAGAGTGCTGAAGGTTCCCCTCCACTGCAATAGGATAAGCTTGAATTTAATTAGTATCATGATATTCTCATTAATAATACTAAGGATAAATAGACCTGGGACCATCAAGAGTGATAAAATCTTTCCCTCCCACATTACAAAAGCTTCTCCAGGAGGAAAAAACAGCACAAGAGAGCTTCAGAAAATGAAGCCAGAATAGGAAGCATTAAATCAATTTACCCAGTAGGATTTTGCCTGCTGTTTTTGAAGGCTTTTTTATTCTTGTCTGCGCTTGATTTTAATCTATTGGGCCCCAAAAAGATAGTATCTGCTGTTGCTAATTTAAATGCTACATCCAATAAGTAAAAAATAAAATGCATTTGTTTTTCTATTTCATGCTTCAAACAATTGACAGTGTTTTTCTTCAAAGGTGTGCCAGGGATTGTTCAAGGAGTTACTTGAAAATGGGGTTTCTGTTTGGCCTGGATATCTTGAAACTACACAGTTGACTCTGGAGCAGCTGTATATAAAGTAAGGAGGAGGAAATAGGATAAATTCATAAAAATTGATCTGCAATGTACTAAAATAATGTAACATTGTCAAATGGAAGAAAGCTTTTTGCCAAATTAACCTAAAAATAATCAAAATAATTGATGGCAGCATTTGACTTGTCTGTTTTAATTAGATTCTTTTTTAAGATTGCTACCGCGTCTCATCTGCCTTCTGGAAAATATCAGGACAGCTTTGGGAGTAATTAATAATCCAAGCTAAACAAATTTCATTCATTGTCCACCAACATGCTGTTGACCCAAATCATTTATGGCTGCAATGTTAATTTATAAAACAGTCCTATTTTGCTTTTTTTTCCAGCTGAGGAAGTAGTAGATGTACTAATATTGTGGACATGAATATGTTTGAATTCATTGTCTTGTCCTTGAGAAACGGTAAGGAATAATATGGTGGTGGCCCAAAGAAAGAGCAAAGGGTAGTGAATGATGTTCAGAAAAAGTGAGGAATGGCCCTGTGCAGTTTGCTACTTATCTCCTTGTGATGAAGGCAATTAGCAAATAATGCTTCATTACAGTGGTACCTCAACTTACAAAATTAGTCCATTCCCAATATATTTTCTTGACTCGAAATTTTCATTAGTCAAAACAGAGTTTCCCATAGAAATGCACTGGAAACAGATTAATCCGTTCCAAGTAGAAAATCACACCCCCAGAATGAAAAAAACACACCACATGAACAGGCATGAAAACGACAGAAGCTCAGCTTCCTACCTTTCAACCACTTGAGAAATCCTCCCAAAAGTTCCAAAAAGTCCCCAGAACGGTGCCAATTTAACATATCCAAAACAGGCATTGAAAATGTCATTTAAAAAAATAGAAGTCCCGGTTCTCGGCTTTCCTGTTCAAAATGGCTTCTTCTTCCTAATTTGAGCACTGGAGTTGGGTAGCCACAAGATGACAGTATTGCTATTACAAACAAGCAAGAGCTATTTTGAAAAGAAATATTTCTTTTTGCCTTTCATAACTTGAAAAAAAAGGCTTTTTTTGTTAAGTCGAATTTTTACTATACCCACGGATTTCTATTCATAAATCGAATTTTTCGTAAGTCTGAGCACCCTTAAGTCGAGGTACCATTATGAATGAGTCCAATACAGTGGTCCCCCGCCTAGTCACGATTCATATACTGCAGTCCTGCTATATCGCAGGACTGCAGTATATGAAAAAGGCCCCCTGGGGTAAGGGGCAAAGGCCTGTTTCAGGCCTCCCTTACTTACCCCAAGACTGGCGCTGCCCCGAATGGGCCTGCGAGGGCATTCTAGGCCTGTTGGAGGCCTCAGAAATGAGTTCCGACGACCCGGAAGTGACTTCCAGTTCGCAGGGAGGCCCTTTTGGGGCCTCCTGAAGGCTTGGGAAGGTCCTTGAAGGCTTGTTTGGGGCAGCACCACGCTGGGGGTAAGTACAAGAGCCCCCCAGCTAGGCGCCCCAAGCCCACCCCAACCTGCATCCACATATCACGGATTTTCAATTATTGTGGGGCGGGGCGGGCCCTAGCCCCCACAATAGGTGGGGGTGTCACTATATAAAGCAGTTTCTTTTTTGAATGAATGACTGTTGGGTTAATTGGGGTACCTAGAAACAGTTCCAATGCACGAGGTTGCCAAATCTGCTCTTTTCCCTCCTCAGGGCAAAGTGTTTCTAGGTATTATTCACAAGTTAGAAGGGGAAAAAAGCTAAAGAAGATACAGGAATTGCTCTCCCTTTTAAGGACAGCATCTCTAGTTCATTAATTAGTAGCTTCCTGCCAGTATGCTATACTAATACAAACATCTTGTACTGCTGCTGCATATGCCGGAGCAGAACCTCCATATATTTCTTTTCCCTCTTGTCTCATTTACAGGTATGATGAGATGAGCATTCTTTTCACTATCCTGGTCAGTGATACCACACTGGAGAATGGTGTGGTCCAGCTGAGAAGCAGGGACACCACGATGAAGGAAATGATGCATATATCAAGATTAAAGGACTTTTTGACAAAGTACATCTCAACAGCTAAAAATGTTTGAGCTGCAATAAAAGACAGTTTTGTTATTTGCCTTTCAGAGTGGCTCTTCCCCATCTTCTATATAGGGAAATCCATGAAACTTTGTTTATGACATGTTGCTGTGTTTTCTAGGAAGTTCTTTGTTTCGGCAAGAGAGAGGGAAAGATTTGAGCATCTGAGACCAAGCCCTGAAAATTCAAAGACACAGATTTAGGTTTTGCATAATGTTACAGGACCATATTTTTATAAGAACAGGGGTTATGAATCTGCCACTTTGAAGCTTCCTACAATATAGAAGAATCGTTTTATCACAGCCTTTTAGAATATTCAGTTGGAAAGGTTCATGGCATTCTTGCTCAGTGGTTCTTCTCTTCCCCCCCCCCCCATCAAGCTAGAGGAACAAGCTTAGATGATCCATCTACAATGAGACTGCAATCCCCTGAAGCTATAACCTCTGTCCCTTTTAAAATGCAAATGACATTCTCAGATTTGTAACATTCACTAATTTAAATACCTTAAGGCCCATGTACCAAATGAATGCATTAGGATTTTAAATATGTGATCAGGAAATGGGAATACATTTCCTGTTCATTGTCTTGGTTCCTCCTATATGTGACTCATACATGACTTCAATCAAAATTTTCACCTTAGAGGCAGGTTTTTAAAGTGGAAATAGTAACAAGTATTTCAAAAATCACATGAAAAAGACCAAAATAATTTCTTGGCTATAATTTTTGAGAGAACAAAGGTGATACTAGAATTCCTGCTGTCTAATTAATGGGCATCTGAAGGATAAGGTACCTATAGATATATCAGCATAATGAAATAAGGATACCTTTGAGGTAGTTGCTGCAAGAAAAACCCTAATTTTTTTGAGATATGCAGTTATTTACAATATTTCTATCCCACTGTCATGAAAGGACCCAAAGCAGATTACATAATAAAACAATATTTAAAAGCTAAAAAAAATATACAGTGGTACCTTTTATAAAGGAATTAATTCATTCCAAATGAAATTATGCTAAGCAAACTTTCCTTTATACAAATTTCCCATAGGAATGGATAGAAAACAGAGTAATCCCTAATTGTGACCATTTTTATGTTGTACGGATTCGCCCCATAGACGAGTCTGTTAAGCAAATTTCCCCTATCTCCAGAATTTTTTGTTATACAGATGTTATGTTATACTGTATAAACCATTTGTTATACGAGTGTCCACTGTATATACAAATATTTTTAAAAGAATTAAAGAAATATTGTATTTAAATACAGTAGTATTAAGATCAATATTAAACTAAAATTGGAGCACAGCTGGTGCAAGCAGGAGCCATGCATCCAAATCAGTGTCGATCCGAGCCACTTTGTATCCCAAGTGCTGTGCAAATTTTTCAAAGCAAACTACCAAGTGGTTAGCACGAACTTCCTGTGAAAGCTTTCACCACTCAGAAGAGCCCCACTTGGCAACACTCTGCAGAAACAATGGTGGCAGCAAAGACCATTCCACTTCCACGGAATAGGCCTTCCGACGCACACCAGTCCATGTTCAGTTGGATTCATTCTAAGTTTTCCACCATCGTTGCTCTAGTTTCCACCCCATACGTTTTTCATGGCCACCAGCTCCACAGCAAACCAGGGGGCCTGTTTGATTCTATTTTGTGGGAGGGAACACTTAGGAGCAATTGTGTCAACAGCCCTGGCCAGAGGTCAACCCGGGTATCGACAAAATTGCTTGCCAAGGCAACAGGAAATTCCCCAAGAGCCATCAGGAAACCATTTGGATCCACCAGGCAGTCCATTTGTATTGGTCCCCCACCCCTTCAGAGGTTATGAGTTCCAGTGAGTCTAAACCCCACCAACGGATGGTATGTCTATGACAACAGACCTGCAGAGAGGTCCTCTACACCCAGATCACCAGCATCTACCCCAATCCAGAAAACCAGGTCTCAAATGTGCGCTGCAGCACAAGTGGGAGCCGATACCATTTGGGACAGACCCCTAGAGGACATGGTCCTGAGACGCTCCTGACAGAGCTGCCTCAGCATGGATGATGACGTTCCCCAGCACAACCACCCTAGGGGACTCCACCACCACCCCCAAGACCAGCTCAGGGAGCTCAGGCAGGGAGATTGCTGAAGCATCAGGGTGGGTGTGTCTGCGGCTCCCACTTTCAAATACATTCAAACCCAGGAAACGGCGGGGGGGGAGAGATGTGGCCCTTGGGGAGGGTGATAGTGTCATGATAGACCACTGGAAGTCCCACTTCCACACCTGCACCCCCACCCAGATCTTGCCTGCTGCAGCACAGAGACCCCTGGTGAACAAAGCTGAATGAGACTGATACCCTCATCCCACCAGGTCTCTGGATGACTCAAATCCTGGATGCCTGTTGTTTTGCCACTGACTGATCTGGCGTTTAGCAGCTACAGTTTCATCCCTGGGGGCCAGTCACCAAAGCTATCCAAGCTACTTGAGTTTGGAGACAGCTTAGGGGCTACCAGTATTCTTAGGAGCTGCATGTGGCAGTGGTTAAACTGCTATGCATTGTGTTCCGTTGCATCGTTACAGTTGTGACCGACTCTTCGTGACTCCATGTCCATGGAGTTTTCTTGGCAGGAATACTGGAGTGGTTTGCCATTTCCTACTCCAGGAACCTACAGCACCTGGTATTCCCTGGTGGTCTCCCATCCAAGTACTAACCAGGGCTAACCCTGCTTAGCTTCCAAAATCAGGTGAGGTCAGATGTGCTCAGGGCATCTAGGCAGCTATGCTGCTATACTGCAGCCAAAACTGCTCACAGTCCGGGGTTCAATCCCAGGTAGCCAGCTCATGGTTGACTCAGCCTTCTATCCTTCCAATGTTGGTAAAATGAATACCTAGCTCACAGGGGGTGTGAGGGATGGTAGCCTGCATAATTCAGCTGTAAACCAGCCAGAGAGTGCTTGAAGCACTGTGGGGCAATATAGAAGCAAACCACTTGGCTTGGCTTGGCTCCCCCTTCTCTCTCACATAATACTGTGAGTACTGTCCCCCACCATATATCCCCCTGTTCTGAACAACTCTGATGGCTGCTCCCCGCCTCCCGCTATTCTCTTTCCCATAAAAACACATCCCCACACAATCAAGGACTGGGTTGGCAACGTCTCTCCAGAGATGGCTAGGAGTGGGGGAAGATATCACAAAATATCACAAAATTAAATTTGGTAACAATTACAGAGCAAAGATAAATTGCGCTCACTTTTACAGTCACAGAGGATAGGACCCTTTGTGTTGTCTTCCTCCACAAGCAAACTTGGATTTGTTACCCATCCTCTCGTACAGCAGATACAGCAGATACTACCTGAAAGCCCTCGCCATGGAATCCTAAGGTACCAATCATTGCCCTCTTGGGAAACATAAACTAGTGTAGTCACCCCCTCCAAAAGCAGATGGGGAAAAGTTTGCCTTGATATTGATAACAACAGAGCTTACCACAACTACTGCCCTACTAGTTATGCTGCAAACAGTGAGACAGACTGTAGTCTGCTGAGGATGGCTAAAATCCCACAGGATTAATCTCAGTCTCAGTTGAACCTATGCAAGGTGAAAGGTTGGCCTAACAGATTCTCCCTCACTGAACCCAGTGAAAAGGGGGCAGGGGTGTTGGGAGTGTGAGAGGGACAGAGATGAAGGAGAAGCTGATACATGTGTGCCACCTGGGAAAGAAAGAATGTATAGTGGGAATGAGGATACTAAAGTTATAGAAAATAAGATGGTGGGGTTAAGAGGAAAAGATATGAACACAAATGAGGAGGAGACAGACTGGGGAGAAGGAGGAGGTGATAGATAAGCAAGAACCAATAGTAGAAGGTTTATGGGTGATGGAAGGAGAGAGAGACGAATTGAATGGGAGGGTTACAAGAAGAGGACAAAAAAGACGAGAGAAGGGAACTGAGACTCAGCCAACAGTAGATACAGGTTTGCCCCTACCCTCTCCTATACTACTTCTAGATTGGACTGTCCAGATCTTTCCTAATATTTTCCCTACCAGTGACATTATTACTGTTCTGCAACCATAAGGGACATGAACAAAAAAGAACCAGATAAAAAGAATATCTTTGCTATATAAATGCAGAGGAAAGTCTTGTACCTCTTTTATCTTCTATTTGATTTCTGCGTAGGTCACACTGGTGTCTTCAGTGAGCATTTCTAGAGTAATTAGAAATAGAGGTTGTGGTAAAGACATGGGAATTTGTTATATAAATGAGACTTATCCATATGATTATATCTATGTCATTTCAACTCTGTTCACACAGTGCTATACATGCAATAATGCATCAATGGTAATTTGTTACTACAGGTCCCTCTGCTTTGTTGTCTCCAATAAGCCTCATCAGTCTTGTCTGACCTAAATCTTTGAGATACTGGGATGTGATCTAATGGTGCTGCCTGCACATATTTCCCAGTGCCAAGATTTTGTTTAAACTTTTGTTTACTTTTGTATTTCTTGTTGAAATGCTTTCAGAGACTAACACAGCTACAACTCTGAAAGCAAAGATCCTTACTTCAACAGGATTAAGATCAAGCGGCCAGAATTGTCCGCTAGGCAGCTTGCTTTTTGTCCACAATGCTTCAAGGGAAATTGTGAACGAGGCATTTTAGTGTCCGTTCTCCATTTTACTGTTGCCACGGCAAGATGATTCATGGATGAGGCCACCGGTCTGCAGCCTATTGAGAACCAGGCCACAAGATTTCCTGCGAGGCATGCACCTGAGATGGGGCACAGACTCTTTACTCACCTCTGCACAGGACGTCTCCTCTCCTGTGCCCCTGCTGCAACTCTTTTTGATTCGGTTGTGAGGAATGTAGCATGAGGGGAGGGGAGTTGTGTGTGTCTTGTGCACACACGTCTGAGAAAAATCCCTGCGCACACGTGTGCACACACCTGAGAAGCCCCATGCAGGAACAAAACCACTCCCTGGTCCTAAAAAGGTTGGGGACTGCCCAGGTAATACAGGCACAAAGATATCCCTGCATGGGGATGAAACACTTGCAAGTGATAATAGCAGTCACATTCTGGTATGAATTTGATTCATCTCTCAAGGTAGTGCCACAACCAAGGTGGAAAAAAAGCTTTGTTGTTGTAATGTATTAGATCTGTTCTCAGAATGAAACACACTTGTTTGTCTTCACCCTGGTTTTGTTCCATCTCCCAAAGAAGATCTTACCTTCTCTACCGTCTTCCGTCTTAACCTTCAGGTCCAGCTCACAGTACTCAATTGTGTCATCGTTTCCATGCGCTGAGCAGAAGACAAGAACATTTTAAAGATAAGTTAAGGAGCATTTCCAGCTTGCCAAAACAACTATATCCCTCTGTAGTATATGAACTCTCTATTTGTAAATAAAGTACTTTCAAGTTCTGTTGCTTCTGCAGGATTTGCCTTGCCTTGTATATGGCACACCTCAATTCAGACCTTCTGTTTTGGAAACCATGGCCAGAAATATCAAAAGTACAACAGCTGAGATGGCCCCGTGGCTCAACACAAGTGAAGTTAGATTTAGGTCACGCAGAATAAGAGGGGAATCCTCTCCCCAGCTTTAGAAAGCAAAATGGTGGTGTTGCATTCAGCCTCTTACAACACTTTTGCTCATTCCTCAGCAAGGACAGAAGGTAAGTCTTAGATTTGACACAGGTGTGTTGAAATGGGGAGTAGTTTTAGAAGCTATTAGAAATACCAGGATTGGGGATTTTTAAATTACTCTTTTGACCCCCCCCCCAACTTTTAAAGGATCACTACAGCTAATGATCCTTTCTTTGAGCAAATATTATTTGCTTCACAAATGAATGCCTCTGCTTTCCCTGTTTGCCATCTATAAAAGTGAAACCCCTGCCTCTCTATCCTGTACTGCTGTAGTTTTCCCTCAAAGTGCACACATTTGCCGTGAACCTTTGACAAGGAAGGAGCTAAATATCAAAATATATCTCTGGAAAACCTTGCTCTTGAGTATCAGCTCCAGTGTTCCAGGTGACCTTGGTCTACAACTCTCAGAAGCCTAAGTAGCGTAGTCAGTGGAAAGAAATTATGGGATGTATAGCCCAAAAATATCTGGAGGGCCACAATGACCCACTTCTTCCTCACACGCCAGGAGCACCTTGTCTTCCTGCAAAATTGTATTTCAGTCCTCTGTAAACACAACTGAATTTATTCAACATAAGCTTTTGTGGACTGCAGCTCACTTGGCATCTGTGGAACAAAACCAGTTTACTCCTTCACGTGGCACAAGACCCTGTTGTTGTTGTTGTTGTTGTTGTTGTTGTTGTTGTTGTTGTTGTTGTTGTTGTTGTTGTTGTTGTTGTTGTTGTTGTTGTTGTTGTAAATATTTTAATTTTAAATGTTGCAGCAGCTCCATGCAATTCTGATTTTTTTAAAAAAAATCAGAACTTGATTTTTTTCTTTGCATTGCTTATTGCCCTACCTCTCACTATGAATCAATCTTATTCCAAATACAAAATATTCCTGAAGTGGTTGCTACAAAGGTGGGCTTTCACAATTTTGTTTCACACCATTTTAGCAATGGTGCAATTTAATTTTTTACAATATGAATTCTGCAGTGTTCTGTGAAGGCCAAAAGACAACTGGTAACTCCTGAAACTTCTTGATTGTTAAAAGAAGGCCTGTAAAGACCACAGTTTTCTATACTTTCTCCTTCTAAAACTCAGAAATGTCCCCACATATTGCTCAAATATGTAAAAAGGAAAATGCTCAGACTTTACCAACATCCTCATAAATTCCAGTGTTTCCTTGGCCTGGATTATTAGCTGGTAGGTAACTTTTGGATTTGCCGGGTGACATCCCTTTTTCTGAAAAAAATAATAATCAAATATCTATTATCTTTTAACAAATATGGTCCCAGTAGGCACATTTTCTGCTAGCTAGCTAGAGTTTTGCCTCCTTGTTCTTTCTCTACTGTCTTGAGAAGGTGCCAGCATTCTCTTATATACCTGAAATTACACATACCAGAAAAGGAGGGCTTTATCAAGGAGGTCTGGATGACCTGAAAGTGATCTAGTGCCCTTTGACACGGGTCTTCTGCCATCTTTGGCCACTGTACATGCTGGCTGGGAACTCATTCAAATTCCAGTGACAGTTGGGGGATGACAGGGTACCCACATTAGTTCCAGAATACTCATTATCTCTTATCTTGAAGGCAAAATTCTAGATATATTTTTTCTTAGCTAACATGGTCATAATAACATCCCTCGCTGTTCAACATAATCAACTTTCTACATAGGGCCCAACCATTAAGAAACAAGTTGGCTACATTGTGAGAGGCGAACACGTTTTACTTTCAAGATCTCTTACGCCACAGAACGGTTTTGAGAAAAAAGTTAAGCAAAGCTGTGTTTGACAAAACATCATGGACTCAAGTTATATGACTTCTTGAAAGCTGACAGGTTTATTTCTGACTTTACTTATTTATCAGCTGTCATATATGATTATGAACCTTTGTTCATACACTCCCCACTTTTACAGATGTATGCAGTGCAGCTTTTTAAGGAGTATGTGAACGATTTAGTACATCTGTCTGCAGATGGGATACAACACGAGTGAGCACGAATGCAAACACCGTACTAGAATTCTCTGCAGTGGCAATTATGCAGTAAGCATAATTGTCACCGCAGAATCTTATCACATCGCCCTGTCACTGCCGTCTCATCTCATACTATCCTGAAGGTACTGAAGAGAACAGGTTTCACTCTCTTTCCAGTCACACCCAAACAGTATTCTGCATCTGTTAGCCTTCAAGGTGCTACATGACAGCCAAAATCCTGTTATTTAGAACCAATGTTCTCTCTAATCTGAGCATGGAGGAGGTGGGGAGGTTCAGCCCGAATCTGGAAGTAAATAGGCATTCATTTAGGCGGTTACTTCACGTCCTTCCTCGTTCTGAGATTATGTTCGTTTCATTATAACATTGTTCGCGGTCACATGGTCTTGTCCTGGTTCTGTCCCTGTTTCCGTTTACCCACGGGCGTGATTGATGGTATTGTGACAACTGTTACTTCACGTCCTTGTTTTGTGACAATTTCTGTACTTCCCTGCCTTCATTTTCCCTTGGTTTTTTTTTTTTTTGGTCTGACCTTTCGTTTTTCAATATTTCGATTCTCTGTAACTTTGCCTTTCATGCATTAAGCGGCAAAATTCCCGGTTTCATGCCTTCTTCCCTCTCTGTGATGCATTGTTTACGCCATTGGGATTGTACTGGAGAATGCAACTTCGTACTCCTGCCACTAAATGGAGAATGCATACGTTGCGTGACAAGCGTTACAAGAACCGAGACAAGAGAATTCCCAAGGCCAGGGAGAGGTATGGCTCATCACGCTCTGTACCCAGTTCAGGGGGCGTGGTCAGGATGAGATTCCGCTGTCACGCAATGGGCATGGAGTAACCTTTTTTCGTACTGGTCCCAAGTGGGACAGCGAACCGCGATGAGAGGGACGTGAAGTAACTGTCTTAGACTGCTGCTGTGCAGTGCTGATGGAGCTCTGTGAATGGGTATGTGCACACAGCTTACAGGGAACATTGCTTACAGCAGTATATTGCAGTAAAGGAGAGCCATTGAATCAATGAGGATTTGGTCAACTCCATTGATTTAAATGGGCCCACCCTAACTGTAACTTACTGCTCTATCACACATCCTTTAAAATGCTGATTTAAATTTCAAGATAAAGCATTTCCAAAAATCTTGTCCACACAGCCACCGGGCTTTAAAAAAAACGGTTATACCCCCTTTAGCCAGTTTTCAAAGACCTACCAGAGAAGTTGGGAATTTTTTGCTCCAGTAAAAAGTGGGAGCCCACATACGATATGGGTTTTTGCTCCCCCCCCCCAGTGCTGATCAGCTCCTGGGGATGGTTGGCGCTTTAAAAAAAATTTAACATTTCTCCTCCCCCCCCCCCCCAACGCTGAGCAGCTGGCCTTCGGGCTGCCAGCACTGTTTTTTTCCCCCTAGCGCTGACCAGCTTGTCCTGGGGCTGGTCAGCCTTTTTTTAATTTTTATTTTTAAATTTCCCATCCCCCCAGCGCTGAGCAGCTGGCCTTCGGGCTGTCAGCGCTGTTTTTATATTTATTTATTTATTATTATTTTCCTAGTGCTACCTGCTGGCCCTGGGGCTGGTCGGCGCTTTAAAAAAAATCTTTGTATGTGGGAACGGAGATCCCACATCTTCAGTTATGTGACCAAAAAAGAAGAAAAGCTGGACTTTCACTATACCCAGATCGTCCCCCAGGTGAGATAGCAGCCTTACTATGCTAAAGTCAGTGACCATTAGAATAGGGCCCTGTAAACAGTGGAATTTATGAAGGAAACTCACACAATTTCTGTTGATTCAATGGGTTTACGCTAGTGCAATTTACTGTGCTAAGTACCAGTAATTTGGCAGATAAACTCTGTGCTATTTTGCTGCAACAGACTGACACATTTACCCATAGAAAAAGCCACACTTACTTGTTGTACACCAAGGAAGGATTAGCAACGGAAATGTAGTGACAACTGTGAGCAGCAGCAAGAACAGAAGCAAAGGAACAATAATTAAGACTACCAGTTTGTTCTTGTCTTCTGGGGATGCTGCGAAGAAAGGTATGAACATAAATGTTAAGGCAAGCATGGTTAAATTTCCTGTCCATATTCGGATGCAAAAACAATTAACAATGCCTCTGATCTAAGTTGTTTTTCAATATGTGTGTGTGGGGGGGGGGGAGAGAATTCACCAATTTATATTCCCATTTGAAGCCCCAATAATATTGCAAAGAGCTGACTTTGGAGGAGAAAAGGAGGATTCAGAGGGCAGAGGAAAACAGCAAATCCACTTTTAATATGTGGCACTCGGACCTGCAGTGTCCAAGAGCCACATCTGAAGTCCCTGCGGTTATAAGCAAAACTTGCTCTGATAACATCCCATATTTTGCTTTGAAACTCTGCGGGCTGCTACTGCCTGCTGAGAAGGTACCTCTTTGTAAGACTCTAGTCTCAACAATTTTGCATCAAACTGAGCAACTTTAAACACTTTTTCTGCCAGACAGCTCTTCAGCTTTGAAAATGCATCTAACGCTGGCCTAACCTAGTAACAGTCACAGGGCGGTAGCCACACATAATTACAAGTGACTTCGGGTGTTTATACACGACCCCTAAACTCCGGGGCAAATGGCTCCCAGCTCCGGAGATTAAAAATGTTTACCCACCAGCTCCGGAGTTAACAGGAAATTAAATGCGACCCCGCCCACTTTAGCGCGTCCCAGCGCAGCTTTCAGGTACCTGCTTTTTGATGGTGAAAAATATTTGATGCGGAGAGTGCCTGAGCTCTCCTCGCTTCTTTCTGTTGTTTTTCTTTTGCCTCTGCCCCTTAAAGAGGAACCAGGAAGTAAACTGAGGTCGGAGCAACTTCCCCCAGCACCGGAGGTAAGCCTTTATTCTTTTGTCCCTGTCTAAGGCTTTTTTTCCCTCCCTCCCCTCACGCAGACAGAACAAAGAAGTGCGGAGCGGGTGGGGACGGAGGAACAGCAACGAACCCTCAAGATCTCTGGTCCGAATTTAAGTGGCCAGCGGATCTTAGGGGTCGTGTAAAAAGGCCCATCTCGTGCTTTTAAGAGACATAGAGTAGATGAGTCTAAAGAAATATCACACACCAGATATGAAAGCGGGTGCAGCTGGCTTGTAAAAAGGTTGCATGGAGGCCTTTTAAACTGCAGGTGCTGCCCTTTACAACAGGCTCCATATTTTCCTATCTATACAACACCCCCATGTATAAGTTGACCCCCCCACTTTGCCCACCCAGAATTACAGCTTTGCAACCGCACAGTTCTCTCCTTGGCTTACTTCCATGTATATGACAACCTTCAGTTTTAGACAAAAATACAGTATAGTCTTGTACTTCCAATTCTGCAAGGAAATGGCAACTAAGGGTGTGATCACACAAGGAAAATGCTCTCTACTCATGCTCGAGTTACATCACCGCATCATTTGCCAGTCCAGCGCTGTAACTACGATACATTTCCCGCTCACCCGGAGGTTGTTGTTATTTTTGTTTTGGTGACATTCCAATATATTAATTAGCGGTATGGCATGAGGAAACAGTTCTATTGATACTTTTTAGAAGCAAACTCACTGTTGAAGGTGGCTGCCATTACTGCTCCATGGCTAACGGGGTTAGTTTTATTTTATTTTATTTCAAGTTGCCTGAGTGCCAACACATCAGTAATTGTATGTCGGCAGCTTTGCAGGCACTGGTAGGTGTTACATCTCTCCAGCCCCTATTTGGCAAGTGGCACAGTTCTCATTGGGGGTGCTGAGTCCTTTGAGTGCAATCCACCGCTTCCAGAAGTATCAGCACAACAGAGGAAATTCTATCCATCAGGAAACTATACTGATGTTTTTTTTTTTTAAAAAAAGAGTACAGTGTCCCATAAAACAGGAGACAAAATGAATCAGTACCACAGTGCAGCCTTTTGTAATCACTCATATGGAACACAATGAATCAGTAATGTTAAAACACACTGGGACATTCATCCAGGTATATATACCACGTGACTGGGATGCAGTACAAAGCAAAGCAAAGCAAAGTGTTCTGCTTATATACCGCCCCATACCACTTCAAGTAGTATTGTTGAAAGTGGGGGACATTTGCCCATGTGACCATAGCCCAAGGCAGAGATTCTAAAATATCTGATCTTAAAGAAGAGGTCCCACGACTTCTTGAGATTATACTGTAAATTTTTTCCACGAGGAAAATACACTTACCTTTCAGGGTAAAGTGGAAACCAATACTGTATTTGTAAAACACATTTATCATTAAATATGTACTGAGCTTTGCATTTATATTCACCAAGTTCATTTCTGGAGCTGATGGTTAATTTGAACACAATCTTTTCCTCTGCCTTTTTCTTGATTGCTGGGCCTTTGATTTTATCTTTTTTAAAGAACAAAATGTATTTGATAGGCAGACAATTGGTTGTTAATTCGCATTCCAATGTCACATTTCCACCTATCGTGGTTTCTGAGGAGGGACTGTAGATTTTGAGTTGACTGTCACATTCTGAGCAAGGAATTACATTCCTGGGCACATTTGTGACACCTGCAACAAAACACAAACGAACAGCAAGAAACATTTTCAGACATCTGCTTTCAATAGGATAACATGTTGAACAAGAACATAATATGCTCTAATACTACTACAGGAAATTAAGACTGTTCCTGATGCAGCTGAACTACAACTCCCATCATTCTGATCAGTACATACTGCAGGAACTGGTAGACTCCCAAAACATTTGAGAGAGGGCAGAGGTTCACCATCCCTGCCCTATTTGTTAGTGCTGATGGGTAGAGATGGGCGCGACCAGGAAAAATTACGTTTTGAGTTGTCATGTGTCGGAGCCGGCCCGTTTCGGCTCGTTTCCGTTTTTCGTGAAATTTTTCAAAAATTTGTCATTTTGTTTGTCGGTTTTTCGTCTGTCGTTAGTACTGGTTTTGGGGGGAGCGGGCTCCTGGAGGCACCTCTCTGGGGTGGGTGCCTCCTCTGGCCTGCCATGAAGGGAAAGCGGGCTCCTGGAGGCACCTCTCTGGGGTGGGTGCCTCCTCTGGCCCGCCATGAAGGGAAAGCGGGCTCCTGGAGGCACCTCTCTGGGGTGGGTGCCTCCTCTGGCCCGCTACAAAATGGCATGCATAGCCAATTGGATATGCATACCATTAAGTTGCAGTTGCAGTAGCAGGCAGAGGCACCTCTCTTTCGGGTGCCTCTGTGATTTACTGCCTGTGGTGCACTTGGGCTGGGGAACGAAGTGAGAGAGGACCCCTACGGGCGCCCTGTGACTCACTAAGAAGGGAAGTGTACTTGCTGTAGTGCAATGCGAGTACACATCTGGCTTACTGGTTAGGGGTTAGCACAAGGGCTAGGCTTAGGGTTACAGGTAAGGTTAGGGTGAGTTACTGGGGTGCACCTCTGGGTGCCTCTCTGACCCACTAAGAAGGACAGTGTACTGGCGTATGGGTTAGGGTTAGGGTTCGGGTTCGGACTAGGGTTAGTGGGCTTTTTATGCCCGACTGGCACATCCCAGAAGTCTCGGTCAAAACCTGGCCAAGTGGCTATGCAATTGGTGGAATGGCTCCAAAAATTTGCATGGTCCACTCCCATGGCCAGCCCATCATTGTGCAGGTGTAAAAAAATAAAAATAAAAATAAAATAAAATAAAATCAATGGAGACGTTTTGTTGCAAGAAAAACCCACTGCCGCTACTGAAAAAATCCAGGCAGTTTTAAAATAGCTATTTTCGCATGTTTCTGTGGTGCTTTGGTGTGTTTTTGGACCACGCGATTTCAAAATAAATATTGCGGTCGCCCCATTTGGATCCCCCGCCTGCACCGCATGGCATGGCGAGTTGGCGAGACGACGAGGATGCGCAGCCCAGGAGAGGAGAGGGGGAGAGGCCGGGGACCCCCCCCCAGAAACCACCCTTCTGGTAGGTGCCCTCACTGAGGCAGGCATATTTTCGCCTGCTTTTTTGGCCGGGAATCGGGTTTTTTTTATTTTTAAAACTTTTTTTCTGTGCTGCGCCGCTTGGCAAGTTGGCGTGGCGACTCGACGAGGATGCGCACTTTGCGCAGCCCAGGAGAGGAGGGGGGAGGCCAGGGACACCCCCCCCCCAGAAACCACCCCTCTGGTAGGTGCCCTCACTCAGGCAGGCATATTTTTGCCTGCTTTTTTGGCCGGGAATCGGTTTTTTTTTAATTTTTAAAACTTTTTTTCTGTGCTGCGCCGCTTGGCGAGTTGGCATGGCGAGTGCGACTCGACGAGGATGCGCACTTTGCGCAGCCCAGGAGAGGGGGGGAGGCCGGGGACCCCCCCCCAGAAACCACCCCTCTGGTAGGTGCCCTCACTCAGGCAGGCATATTTTCGCCTGCTTTTTTGGCCGGGAATCGGGTTTTTTTATTTTTAAAACTTTTTTCCTGTGCCGCTTGGCATCGCGCGATCACTGCAATGCCAGGAACGACAACGACAAATCAGACCCAATTTTTCTTTAGTCGGTTCGAGTTCGGGTTCTGACGGAGTAATTGTCGTTCTTCGGTCCGTTACGTAATGGAAACGAGAAACGGAAACGGAAACGAGAATTTCGCCAAGTCGTGCTCATGTCTACTGATGGGTGACCAGTCCTGGGTATTCAAGCATGATTTGAATAGGGGTTCTACTCCTATAAGTAAAAAGGGAATTGAGTCATGTGACTAGACAAACAAATTGAAAACTAGGCTAGGTGATATCTTTGTAGTTAAAAGATAATAAAAGAAGAAATGCAAGCTGAGCTTTCGATGGAAAGCCATCTTTATCAAAGCATTGTACCATTGTTGAGTCAGGTGTTTATTAAATAAAATCAGTTTTAAAAATTCTTAGCCAAGTGATGAAAATGGAAGGTCTGTTAATTATTTATTTATTTTGAACAGAAATTGTGTTCTTTTAATTGGAAGCAAGGTATTTTACTGGACTGGCAGAGGGTTGTTTATTTTAACATGGATGTAAAATCAATTTATTTTCATTGGTTTGGCATATTTGAATGCCTCTGTCAGTATACTGGAATGCTTCTGCCTGCCTCTTGAAGCTTTTAATACAATGCTTTGATAATGATGGCTTGCCACTGAAAGCTCAGCTTGCATTTTTTTTTGTTTTTATTAGTGACCTATAAAGGTATCACCTAGCCTAGTTTTGCATTTGTTTTTTTGGTCACATGGCTCAGCCCCCTTTTTACTTCTATGGATTGACGAAGATACCAAGAAAAGAGCCACCCTCCCCACGTACCCAGAAGGAAAAGGCACATGGTTGATACCAGAGGCCTTGACTGCAACCATTAAGCAAAATTGCTTCTTTTTGCCCCCCAAAATTGCCCCCAATTGACTACACCTAGTGAATTTTACTAAATTTTGCCCTACTTCAAAATGTACATGATTTTTTTTTTTGCACCTACCTTCCCCCCACCCCACCCCACCCCCGGCCACAGGGGCTATGGTCTCGAAAGCCAAATGGAGAGAAGGGAGGGAGGTTGGGTGGGCATGGCCTGTGTCCCTTTGTTTGGAGATCTGGGGTTTGAAACCGAATCCTGGACTTTGATGCAGTTTATCTCCGGCCTTGCTTCCAACCCTATCAGAAGAGCGCCTGACTGATATCATCTGGCCACAAATCTCAACGCCTGGCGAACTACATCTTTTGCCAAGACTGTACTTTTGGCACAATGCTTTGATAAAGATGGCTTGCCATCGAAAGCTCAGCTTGCATTTTTTTATTACTGACCTGTAAAGGTATCATCTAGCCTAGTTTTGTACTCCTATGAGGCTTATTTCCTCAGTAACTCAGGTATATTATACTGTATTCTTATTTGCAAATGCTTGCCATAAAAAGCATAGGAACAGATGTTAACATCCAAGCCCGTTGATCACAGATGCCGTCTCTAAAACTGTAAGCAGGAATTACACTTAGGCAAAACATTATCTGCCATCACAGCTGTGCAGAGGAGCATGTCCACTGGGACCCATTCCTTTTTGACAGTATGCTGGATACTGGTTTGCCTTGTTCTTTACAACTTTTATGGTCCATTTTTATTTTTTGCAGTATGTTTGTATAGCACATTTGAACTCCGGCCCTGATCTACCAAAAGGTGCACACACAGAGCATTCCAGAAATTGTACCTAAAATTTCATTTCCAAAGAAGAAGGTTTTTGTTTTTGTTTGGTTTGGTTTGGTTTAGCATTCATAAGGAACATCCAGATATGGATGCATACACTTACCTATCAGCTCTCACTTTTGCAACATAATCTTAATGTAGACGTTGAAACATCTGCTCTATTTGTCCCCACTGTTAAATCTGTGCAGAACTCTGCTTTTTTATTTGTCCAGTTCACTGAAGGAGTGGATAGTAAAGTTAAAAGCTTTTTCTTCACACTTTTTCTGGATTATATCATACAGTCTTTTCTTTTTATTTAAAAGTTCTGTAATGTGTTTTTAATTGGCAGACAACAGGCCTGCACCTTGCATGCCCAGTGTCACATTTTAGCCCAGGGTGGCTTCTGAGGTAGACCTTGAGATTTTCACGTTGGGCCACAGCCTCTGAGCAGAAGCTGCCCTTCAGAGTGGAGCATAAATGTTCAGACGAATCTAGTTTCAGTTTTCAGATGCTCAAAAATATTCTGAATGTTTAAAAAGGGCATGCATCTGGTGTCTATACCTAAATGATATAAATAAAAAGTGGAACGACGCAGGTTTTTTTTAACCACTACCAGTGATGAAAACACAGCTGGGATTAGAATGAAACTACTACTACTACTCTTACTCCTCCTCATGAAAAATAATGCATTTATAATCTAGACATCTACGGTCATGCTCAGAATAGTTTAGAACAAAGGTCACATCATATACAAGTACAATCAGACAACAGGCTAATATTGTAGTAGCTTCTGGAATATCTCATGTACCTTGAAAGCCCTTTTATAGGGTTGCTGTCAGTAAGAGATATGATTGCATACCATGGCAAACAACAGTACTAACGATCTAAAAGAAGCGTTTACAGGTCAGCAATTCTTGTTGGATCTGTTGCCTTGAATGGGGATCACACTAAATACAGGTTGGCACCATTCTTAAGATCATTAAGCAAGCATCCTTTCTGTGGGACTTGAATAGTTCAGAGCCCTAAATAGCCAAATGGCAACTGTAGGCTCTAGGCTTGTCCCTGCCATTTTCTTTAAGCCCCAAGCAATATTTTAGAACAATTTGAACACATTGTGTTATACTTTCTCCCCAGATTTGGACTACTTCTAAAAACAAAAACTCTTCTATGTTAGCATACATTACAACACATGTATTTACTGAGAACGATTGAACAGGTCACATATTCCAGTGTAAATAAATATAATGTGGGTTTCAGTAAAGCTTACCATCACCATCATTGTCACCATCCTTATCATCAACAACACAATCCTCGTTTGGTAGACCTAAATGAACTGAAGGAGGAAAGTAAGATTAATAGAAAGGAAAAATGTTGGAGACTTGCCCCAGCAAAAACAATAGTAATCCTTACAAGATGTTAACAGGAGAAATGCAATGGCCAGACATTTAGACATCTTAAAGAAGAATGAAGAAGTTCACACTTATTTGGACGGGAGGCGGGAACCACAGTATGTGCCAAATGTTGTGTAAAAATGTGAGGAAGTTGATCTACTGAAAAGTTGCAGCAGTTTCTGAAAAACTCTTTCTGACATTGATCCAGGGCCTAAGCTCCATCTACAATATCCTGATGATTACAAACATATGGTCCAATGAATGTGACCTCTGGGGAGGGGGGGTTTCACCCTATCATTTTAAAAGCCTTGATGTTGAAAAGGCGAGTCTTCTACGACTGGGAAACCCCATTATACCCTCTTTAGTCCTTGGCAGCTTCAGCTGCTGGTTTATTTTTGCCTTTTGAAAGAGGAAGTTGCACTGTAAGCAGAGAATATGAAGGAGAACATCTGTAACGGGAAAGGAAAGAGAAGAGCAGCAAAGGGCAGAAAATGACAGCAGACCACCAAGTTTCTGTTCCGGCAGACAGCCCGTATGATGTAGTCAACTGGATAGAATGTTGATCATATATATTTACATCAGGCCTGAGGAAGCAGAGCAAGAGTTGTGTTTATGGAGGTGACTGCTTTGTGTATACCTAATGTAAACAATAAGGTGTGATGAACAGGAAGCTAGAGCTGGGCTGGGGAGGGAAGGATACCAAGTGGGATCAGCAGATAGAGCCCCACCCCGCCATTAAATCAACGTAGAGTTGAGAACTATAGCAAGGATTTGCGTTGGTATCCAACAAAATGAAGTCATGTTCCCTGTGGAGGCACAACTCAAAAGATACATCTATATATGCAGTCTCGCTTCTTCTAGTACCAGTTAGCTTGAAACCCAAGAAGACCATATAGGTGGTTATTTCCCAAGCCTTGATTCTCAGCATCCCAAACCGTTGCCAAGCATTCCATTCCCAAAGGGCCTCCATGATGCTATCATAGGTCAATATTGGTTGAATAGGGGAAGGTTTAGCTTTATGTCATTCACATATTCTGGTGATATTTCTTGGATGTCAACCAGATATTCTTAGATGAGAAGGTAGCACTTTGGATCCATTGATCCATATGGAATAGGATGTCTTGATAAGGCCACCCATTTGGCTGTTCAGAAATCAAAACAGTCTGCTTAAATGAGAAATCTTGTAGATCAAAAGCAAAAGCAAAGCAAAGTGTTCTGCTTATATACCGCCCCATACCACTTCAAGTAGTCTCTGGGCGGTGTCAATTGTTAAACAAAAATACAGAGAAAGTTGTTGATGATGATGATAAATCTCTGACACTGAACAGATACAGTAATGCTGGGATTTTAGATGTAATTATTGGCTCAATATATTAGGTTTTGTCGTTTCTTTCCCCACAATTGTCATTCCTGTGTATATCTACCTACTGCCTGTCAAGCTCTTTGGAAAGAAAGGAGAGTTTCTAATCTGAGTCATTCTCACCCGTATCTCCTAAAGAGGCAGATGAGATAACTTCCTCAATGGTTTACCCAGAGATTGCTTCTTAAATATATGGGGTGGTGGGTAGGTGCCTTAGCACATATACATACAACATGGAAACTGCCACATTGTGGAATATACTGTGATGACAGCAACAACCAAACTTGGCTTTCTCTGTAAATCCCATGGTTACTTTAAAAGCTAGCAATTTAACTGACAATTTAATTCACAAGAACACAATAGATTTTCACCTGTCCTAACAATAGCAACTATAAGTTAATTTGCTCATTTCGATTAATATGAATGAATGAATTTTAATGCTAAGCTTATATACTTAGCTCATGCTCAGTGAGACTAATTCTTTTGCATGGGTTTGAGGCAGTGGTGTAGCTTGCTGTTTTGTTGCCATATCCTGAATTTCCCCAGATGAATCAGTAGTAACTATTGGCGTAATAGCTAAGATTATTTCTTCTTCTTCTGGTTGCTGTGCTTCTGTGACTCAATGTCACTGGGAAACTTGATGTTTCAGAATCAATGCATTGACACATGAATGTGCAAGGCAAGCTTCTTGTCCCTGCGTGATTGACATTTAACTATGAACTTGAGTTTTTGGTATGCTAACAAACTATAAGGATACCCAGTAGTGGATAAAGTAATGGACTACAACTCAGGAGACCCAGAGGGAAGTCTCAGCTCTGCCATGGAAACTCACTGCAAGTGTGCAACTGGTAAAAATAACACTCCTTAAATATTTAAATTATTTTAAAATGTAGAGTGGCTGTAAGTTGGTTCCAACTTGAAAGCACACAAGAATATCATCAAATTATGACAAAGATCTTGGGCTTCTACCTGTGATAGTATTTCTGTAGGTAGGATAGGAAATGTTTAACTTCCATAAAATCTTTTACATAATGAAATTAAGCGGAGGTTTGGCTTTGCATTCCTGTTTGGTTGCATGTCATGTTTCAGTTGACAAACATCTTAAAATTAATTGAAATGGTTTTCATGGGTGCTAAGTTTCCTATCCTCCTTTGATCATTAAGCTGCTCAGAAGTAGATTAGAGGGCTCAGAAGAACATTAGAGAAGAACATAGAAACAACAGAGGAAATACTTTGTATTTTAAGAATGATCTCTGGTATCATTCTTGCAGGTAGGTTCTTAATTATCCTTCTGTTGATTACTTACAATGGTTCCAACTCTAAAGGCAATAGTGGGATCTTCTGTGTCAATGTACAACCAGATACATCCTATCCTAAAGTTTAAGATTTGCGCCTCCCTTTTCACATTTCAGAAGGGAGTTTTAAGCATCACATATTATCCTTCTGTCTTTGCTGTATTGACTTTGGTCACCATTAAGAGGCACTCTTCTTTTCCATGACTACAAACATTTGCAACACAGATAGTTTCTTCTCTTCCATCACAGTTTGAAACGTATTCCAATGAAACTGGAGCCATTTTAAGCAATCTTTGTCATAAGAATATAAGAACATAAGAACAGCCTTGCTGGAACAGGCCACAGCCTATCCAGTCCAGCATTCTGTCTCACACAGAGGTTCACCATTTGCTTCAGGGTATTCCCAAGCAGATGTCTTCACCTGCTTACGATTCCCTGCAAATGGCATTGAGAGATATCCTGCCTAGCTCTCCAACCTGGAGATGGTCCTTAGGCATCCCTAACAATAACCATTGATACACTTGTTCTCCATGAACTTGTCTAATCCTTTTTTAAAGCTGTCAAGGCTGACAGCTGTCATCACTTCTTCTGCCAAGGAGTTCCATAGACCAGTGATCCTCTGGGTGAAAAAGTACTTTTTCTTATTTGTCAGTTCTCTATTGGCCTTGAGTTACACAAACACAGAGAGACACACCATGGAGGGCTTTATAGATTTTTAATTATTTTGCCAATGGGCCATGAAGGCACAGCAGGCGCACATATCAATGCTTAGCTCTCATGAACACACAAGACACGTGTGCTTTTTTCTCATGGTAGGGTTTTAAAGGTATCAAATGCAGTGTGGTTGTGAAACTGAAATTTTAGGTTGCACAAGTGGGGGTTGTATTATATATGGGGGCGTCTTATAGATGGAAACTATTGTATTTAGAAGTAATTTACCATTTTTACACAGTAATAAATGGAGTTGACTTGGGTATTACTGCCATTGTCTGTGAATTATTCTCTGCCAGGGTCACATTCCACCACTGCTGCCAGCCCAGTACCTGATCTCCAGGATTTTTTTTTGTCCCCATCCCCACTGGAATTCTCCATTTTCTTCTGCATATACGATGGTTAATTACTGGAGTTAATGGGCACATCAGACAGTCTGCAGTCTTGGTTTTGACCATGAGGTAACACTTCCTCTTGTAGTAGCACATTGATTTCAAGGGAAC
Source organism: Phrynocephalus guinanensis (assembly GCA_037367245.1). Lineage (NCBI taxonomy): Eukaryota > Metazoa > Chordata > Lepidosauria > Squamata > Agamidae > Phrynocephalus > Phrynocephalus guinanensis. Next base: position 129,162,431 of record CM074734.1, read on the forward strand.
TCCAGCTGATTCCATCTCTGGTGAGTTTCTGTGAAGGAAATGAGCCAAAGAAGCCAAACAGTTCTAATTGCTCTGTTAAGATTTAGGCCTGTTTCCTAGATAAGGGAGTTTGCCACTCTATTCTTCTCTGATCAGACCCCATCTGGAGCACTGTGTCCAGTTCTGCACTCCTCAATTTAAAAAGGATGTTGACAACCTCGAACAGGTCCAGAGGAGGGCGACAAAGATGGGTAAAGGTCTAGAGGAAATATCTTACGAGGAGCGTCTTAGGGAGCTGGGAATGTTTAGTCTTACAAAAAGAAGGTTGAGTGGGGATATGATAGCCATGTTTAAATATCTGAAAGGATGTCATATCTAAGAGGGGGCTGGCTTGTTTTCCATGGCTTCAGAGACTAGGATTCGAAGTAATGATTTCAAACTACAGGAAAACAGATTCCATTTGAACATTAGGAAGAACTTCCTGACAGTTAGAGCTGTCCAGCAGTGGAATATGCTGCCACAAAGGGTGGTGGAGTCTCCTTCTTTGGAGGTTTTTAATCAGAGGCTGGATGGCCATCTGTTGGAAATATTGTGATGGTGTTCCTGCATGGCAGGATGGCCCTTGAGGTCTCTTCCAACTCTATGATTCTATGATTCTGTGTGTCCAAATGAAGTGGAAGGCAGAGAGAATAACTTCCTCTTTATTGGGAAGCTGCCCTTTATCTGGAGAGGAATTACTTGAGCATAGTTACTTTGCAGGAAAGTTACTTCCTTCTAGAGCAGTGATGGCAAACCTTTTAGAGACCGAGTGCCCAAACTGCAATTCAAAACCCACTAATTGTTTTGCAAAGTGCCAATGCAGTAATTTAACCTGTATACAGGTGGCTATGAAGGGTCGATGTCGGGTGCCCACAGAAAGGGCTCCGAGTGCCACCGTTGGCACCCATGCCATAGGTTCGCCATCACTGTTCTAGAGGATTCAGGGTAACTTGGCACCTGATTGGTAGGATGACATCAAGTTGTAAATATTAGTGTAGGATAGTTAGTTTTCATGTTTTCTGTGGAACCATTCTAAAATGATCTAGCCTCTTAAATTCTTGGATATGGATTTACTTCACATCCTGTGTTTTTTCTTTGAAGTTCCAAATTTGTTTTTAAATATTTATTTTCTTTTGCAACTGTCAGAGGCAGGGAATGGACAGGAAGACAATATAGGGAAGGTTCCTCAACCAGAGTGTTGGGATAGAGTCTGGGAGGCAAGGGCAACTGTAACATGCAGGACTCCTTGAGACTAAGGCAGGAACAAACAGGGAGCAAGGCAGGAACTTGTGGGACACAGGAGTCTTTGGAAGCAAGGCAGGAATCGGGCTTTCAGGAAAAAGGGCAGCAGCACAGGGAGCCTGTATCTACAGCTATTCCAGGCCTTCCAGCTACACCAACTAACTGTCCTTTGCCTGTTCCCTGCAAACCTCAGCAAGAGGCGCCCCTGCTTCTGCCAATACTTACTGGACCCCTGACTCAGACAGCAACCCCTTTAATAACAAAAAACGATCTATTTATTCATTCTGAGAAGAAGGGGCCTGTTGGTACTAAATAAGGGGCTTTGTCTCGGGAGCCTAACACTTTTTATGAAGTGTTTTAATGTTTTTGTGTTTATGCAATGAAAGCAAGGAAGTATAGAGATGCAGATGATGCTTTAGATCGGCCTTTCCTGAATGTCTACCTTCCATATGCGTTGAACTAAAAATTCCATCAGTTCAAACAGTCCAGTCATTTTGATTGTGTTTATGGAATTTGACGTCCAGCACATTTGAATATACTGTACCAAATCTAGGACTTCTGCTCTATATATATTAGATGTAGGGATGGGACTTTTGTTTTGTATCAAATGAAAATCCTCATGGAAAACCTCGTGAAAAAGGTTTTCTTTTGGTGGCCTTTTAGAATCTCTTAAAAACTAGTGATTTGTATCAACAAAAGTAAGGCACACAAAAATATTCATCTCTGTTTTGTTTCCTTTTTCCCACTTAACTTTCCTTTCACCCAGTGAAAATAAAATGATTACTGGGCTGGGGCACCTCCCTTATGAGGAAAGGCTAAAACAGTTGGGGCTCTTTAGTCTGGAAAAAAGGCACCTGAGGGGGGATATGATTGAGACGTACAAAATAATGCAGGGCATGAGTAAAGTGGATAGAGGGAAGCTCTTCTCCCTCTCACAAAATACCAGAACTAGGGGACATCCACTCAAATTGAGGGCTGGAAGAGTAAGAACAGACAAAAGAAAATATTTTTTTCACCCAGCGCATTGTAAGTCTGTGGAACTCCCTGCCACAGGATGTGGTGATGGCATCTGGCCTGGATGCCTTCAAAAGCGGATTGGACAGATTCCTGGAGGAAAAGTCCATCACAGGTTACAAACCATGATGGAGATGTGTAATCTATAGGATTAAAACTGGGGTAGTTCAAGGACCAGATATAGGGGAGTGGTATCAGGAGACAGATAGTCTCGTGCGCTCCCAGACGCATCTGGTGGGGCCACTGTGAGATAATCGACCTACCAGGATTGCACAGTCTGTATTTTCGGTAGCAGGTAGAAGGTGGCTTGTTAAGGTTCTTGTGTCTTAATCATTTTTTGTTCATGTATATTTTCTGGAAAGTTTTTCATAAGGTTTCATAATTCCTTTTGATATTTGACAGTTGGATCTCTGGTTAGGAGCTGGTGAAATTTAGAGGTGAACAATTTTTCTCTCAGCTTCTTTTGCATAGCCCATCCTGTCCATAAGAACTACAGTTGCATCCTTATCTGCCTCTTTGATGACATTGGAATCTGCCCGACGGAAGTTTTATGCTAAATATTGTCCTTTTCTGATGATCTCAGCCTGAGTGTGGTGGTGAAAGCACTCAGTCAATACAGAAGTGCAATTTAGAATTTACAGGAGGAGTCTAAAGTTCTTTTTCCTGTGGTGCTAGGAGTAAAGACGCTATCAGTTGGGCATAGTTCCTTCTCATGTTGTGGAGATCCTGCCTCCTTGTGTTGTGGAGAATGAGGCATAGTTGTATATTGCCATGGGTGCTGCCAAACTTGTGGAAATACTCTTTGAACTGTAATCTGCTGAAAGTGGCCTCCAGGTCACCACAGAGGTGTATCATCTCTGTGGGGTGTTGATGGGAGAAAAGGACAGGTTCCATAACAGGACTGACATTTCTGCCTGGTTCACTATGTGGCTGGATAGATGTATACTGTAATGTAGTTGCAAAGGTTCACAGTGTTCTTGTTGTGGACCAAGCTCAGAATAGAAACTGGTGTGGAAGGAAACAGATCACTTTACAATGTGTGCAAGGCTGCGATATTCCTCTAGATGGTGGCATTGTGCAATACAGTGGGTACTATCAAGTACTTGTGCTCTAATGCCAGGACGTGCACATCATTTGATGTCAGTCAATATTGCTATTTTCTTATGACACATTTCAAATGAAAGAGGCAAGTTGATGTTAAACGTGAAGAATCTGGTGGACTGAAGGACTTCTCCACCCCAGGACTGTCTGCCTTGCCTAAGGAACAATCAGGAGGAATGGGAGTTATAAAAAGGGAGGAATCAGAACCTGAAAAGAAGGGGGAAAGATCTGTGGTAGCTACAGACATACCTAGGACATTTGAACAAGAACTGCTAACTTGCATGGAGGAAATACAAATAAGAGGAGCTAGGACTGGAAGAGAAGAAAAGGCGGAAAAACTTAACACATATAATGGACCTACCAGGATGGTGAGGGAGAAAACAATAAGAAGGAGGTATCTGAAGCAGGGGAGGCAGAAGAGGGAAGCCAAGGATCTTACCCCATGGCTGAGAGTGGATCTGGGTAGAGAATCCTTGGACACAGAAGTGGGAGAGACTGATGGTGCCTTGGAAGGAAGCTGACAGGAGAAAGAGAAAGGCCCAGTGGATAATATGGAGATGGGTCAGAGGAAGGAGACACATCATGGGAACAATGCAATGATGATCCGGGGTAGACATGGAGAGAGGAACTCTCCAAGGAACAGGAGGCGCCTTTGCTGTCGGTTTCATCAAGGACAGGTGTATCGATCGACTTTGAGCCTATATTTGACCCTGACTGCTGGATGCCATATAGAAAAGAATAAGGACCGTTACAAGGTTGAAACCCATATTGGGTCCCACAGGAACAAGATGTGATGTTAAATATGAAAATAGATTTACATAGTTTAATAGATAATTCAAAATAGGGATGGGCACAAAACAAAAAACAAAATGCTGTTTCGTTTTGTTAGCTAATGAAACAAAATGAAACAATGAAGCAGCATTTTGTTACAGATGAAACAAAACAGTGGGGTTTTGTTTTGTTTTGTTAAAATGAACCATTTCATTTATCTGTAAAACATGTCCCTTACCTGCTTATGTCCCTCCTCTGCCACCGCAGGAGCTGCCGCCAAAGCTGCCGCCGTAGCCCTGCCAACCAGCCGGAGAGGGTAAGCGGTCCCAGCAGGCTGGCCTAGGCCTGCTGCTGAAGCAGCCGAAGCCGCTGAAGCTGCCGCCGAAGCTGCCGAAGCCACCGCTGCTGGAGACCCGCCAGCTGACCGGAGAGGGCGAGTGGGCCTGGGAGGCTGGCCTAGGCCCACTGCCAAAGCCGCTGCCACTGAAGCCACTGCCGCCGTAGCGCCGCCAGCCGGCTGGAGAGGGTGAGCATGCCTGGCAGGCAGGCCTAGACCCACCACCGAAGACCCACCAGCTGGCCAGAGACGGCAAGTGGGTCCAGTAGGCCGGCCTAGGCCTGCCGCCAGAGCCACCGCCAGCTGGCCAGAGAGGGTGAGTGAAGATGCTGCTGCCAAAGCTGCCGCCGCTGGAGCTACTGCCGCCAGCAGAGCTGCCAGAGCCGCTGGAGCCCCCGCTGGAGCCCCACCAGCCAGCCGGAGAGGGTGAGCGGCCCTGGCAGGCTGGCCTAGGCCTGCCGCCAGAGCCCCGTCTGCTGGCTGGAGACGGTGATCAGGCCTGACAGGCCAGCCTAGGTCCACCGCCGAAGCCGCTGCTACCAGAGCTACTGCCGCCAGGGCCCAGAAGGAGGAGGAGGGGGTGAGTAAAGTAACAAACCATTTCATTACTGTTTCATTTTGTACAATCCCCCCCCAAATTCATATGTAATTAAATGAAACAAAATGTGGGGGGATGAAACGGAACTAAACGAAACACCGTTTTTCCATTTCGTGCCCATCCCTATTAGAAAATAAAAGTTGACACTGTTGAAGTTAAAAAGGAGTCTTTATTGGGAGTTTTGGAGGAGAAGGAGGTGATGGTTGACTATGGGCTAGAACTCAGACCCTCATATTAGACAATAGACATATACTATACAAGGAAACAACTGTGTCTAGCCAGTTCTGCTAACACATACAGTAATTTATAGTAAAAATGTGGGATACATATACAGTCAACCACCATGATAGCCCATTGGTTTAATTATGTGTAGCCCCGGTTTGTCTACTCAAAACCAAATGTGACAACTAGCTTTGCAAGGATGGGGGTGCTAATGTAGTCCTCATCCACATGGACTATTTGCTCTCTGTTTTGTGCAATCGAGAGTGAAAAATTGCTTTTTTTAAACTATAAATTCTTTTTACTATAAATTCCATGGCTTTTAAAATCGTTTTTGTTGCTCTTCCTCCTCCTCTTCCTCACTGTGTACTAGTAAGTGAGTTCAGGCAGCAATAGCTTCACCAACTTAATGCTATACCATTATCAAGCAAACATATTCAGCAGAAAATAGCATTGTGGTAAGGCTTCTGCAATGTTTTTCAGGAGTTGGGAAAGGACTGTAAGGAGAGCTGGCATGTTGGTAAGTCTTGGTGGTCAAAGTCCCAAGTGTAAAGTCTGAGCCTTGAATTGCTTGCCTTGTATACACGCGCATGCACACACGCACGTGCACGCACAGGGACTCGACAACGCAATTTGGACCTGTGGGCCCAAATTCCTAGTCCAGTCCCAAGTCTACCCCGAACCCCTGAGTCGAGTTACTCTAAAGGAAAGTTGACTTCTCAAATATATTAGCCATAGTTATCTGTTGTGTCAGAAGCTTTCAATTTAGCACCAAACAAACAAACAAAACAACACAAATTCAGCAAAAAAAACAAAAACAATTTCTAGGGTTTCCTCCAGCTTGTTGGTTGTTTCAAAACTGGTTTCCAAGGTACATTAGCAGCACATGTCTGTTCCCGTCAACAGCACTTTAATTCAGTCCTAATCTATTAAAGCCAAGGAAGGGAAAAGATCCTGCAGGGAAGATAGGTTTAAAGTGTTTTCTCTTTCTTTATGTTTTGAAAATGTTTTGATCCATTTCTTAAAAAGATTGCTGTTTTCTGAAAACAACCATGGGTTTAAAAAAGAAGTACGGGCAAAAATCCTGGTACGATCTGTGCGTAAGCACCTCCTTTTCCACAGAACCTATCCAAGAGGCTAGCATGATCACTAGTCTGAAAAAACACTGAGAGGTCCTAGTGAATCAACACTGATTCCTCTTTTCCCCCCAACCCAGTGGCTAAAGGGCACTTTCCTGAGATTGCCCCCATTTTGTGGATGTATAACTCAGATGTTATGGAGGAATTGTAGAGGATAGTTGGGAGAAACCTCTCTGCAATTTTGGTGCATAACTCAGGGCCTTTTTACACAACCCCTAAACTCCGCCGCAAATGGCTCCCAGCTCCGGAGCTTAAAATTGTTTACCCACCAGCTCCGGAGTTTACTGAAAATTAAGTGCGACCACGCCCACCTAAGCGGGTCCCAGCGCACTTTTCTTGTACCTGCTCTCCAAGGGTGAAAAATCTTGATGCGGATGTGCCGGGCTCTCCTCGCTTCTTTTTGTTGTTGTTTTTTGCCTCCCGCCCCTTTAAGAGAAGGAACCAGGAAGTGACGGGGCTCCCCGGCAGCTTCCACCGGCACCGGGAGGTAAGCCTTTATTCTTTTGTCCCTTTTCTTCTCCCTCCCCTCACGCAGCCAGCAGCCAGGAAGTGCGGAGGGGTGGGGACGGAGGAACAGCAACGAACCCCCAAGATCTCTGGTCCGAATTTAAGTGACCAGCGGATCTTAGGGGTCGTGTAAAAGCGCCCTCAGACATCCAGAACCCAAACTGCACTAAACTCACATGACTTGTAATGGAAAGCTGGGGGAAGCTGCTGTGAAATTCCAGTGTTTCTATGTGCTTTGAGGGGAATTTGTTTTAGGGTTTTAAAGGCAAAAATGAATCAACAAATGCATTGATTTGTCAGGAAAAAATATAAATTTGTGATTTGTGAAATTGTGATTCATCCACCTTCATGAATCAAAGCGTCACATTTTTTTCTGGTCCGTGTTCATCTCTAATCACAGTACATCCCTCAACAAATAACCCATAAGGAAGCAGGAGAGGCTAAATGCTCAATCTGGACAGGCCATAGTTACCTTTATTGTCTTCAAGTTACAATACTGAAAACATTTCAGCCAAATCGTCGGACCATATGAGTTTCATGATTTGTTAGGAGATGTTTTGAGTATGTGGTTCACAAGGCGGAAATGCTGCAAGGGCTCCACAGCCCTCAAGCCAAGTAGCCGCCCTAAGGGCTCCAGGTAGAGTGGAACACGACTGCCTTGTAGGCTCTTTTCAGGCCTTGTTGAGGAACTGATTCAGGAGAAGACAACTACTGACACAAAACTGAAATACCCTTCTCTGCCTGAGCCCCCAGTGAGGCAGTGCTCCTCAAAGCAGACAAGACAGGGTTGGCTGGTCTGACAAAAAACTAGACACCTTCTTCTGCTCCTATGGTTCATGTAGGCTCATGTTTTATTTAGACAGCTAATGTGGGTTGGACAAGCAAGTAAGCTCTTGAATATTTCAGGCATCATGAAAACAAATCTGCTAATTTAACTATTTGAATAGTAACATATTTGAAAATATATGTATACATATTTGAAGAGTGTAGAAAATCATAGAATAGAAGAACCATAGCATGGTCACAGAAAGCAAGTGTGCTCCATCTTCAGTTGTAGCAATGCTTCAGCACAACTATCACATCATCTTGGCCTCCTCTTCCCCAAATTAAACATACCTCATACCCTCAACTCTTTCTCATAGACCTTGACCTGCAAACTCTTTACGGTAAAATCTTGACCACCTCTGGACACATTCGAGTTTTTTTGATGTTCCTCATAAACTGCAGCACCAAGAATTGCACATAGCATTCCCAACAATTGTGGTGGTGGTGGTGGTGGTGTCTTGTTTTTTCCCCTTCCAAAATGACCCTTTTCAGGGTTTACTAAGTAGAGAATACTCAGAAGTGATTGTTCATTCTCTTCTTCCGGAACCGTGCAGCTGGCTGTTCTTGCAGGAGGCACAGTGGGGGACTGAACTCCAAAACTCTCCTTCAGTAGCTACATACCTAAACCTCTGAAGACTGGGATATATACACCTATTTTTTAAGCTAGAAGAAAATATAAAGCAAGTACTGTATAATTATTTTATGGCAAGTCTCAAGGCTTCTGAACAGCTATTTAAAGACTCAAATTGTGGGTTGTTTCTAGGTCACATCTCTGGAAATAAAATATCCTTTGTTGTTTGTGCATCACAAGTCTTGCCAAACAAATGTCAGAGAATGTAAACTGCCCCTCCTCAGTTATTTAGGGCCTTTCTGCTGAACTTCATTATGTTAAGGTTAACGTTTGATTGTTGAGCTCCCACATACTTGTTTAAACAGTCACACATTACTTGATTAAAAGTAGAATGAGAGATTTAAGATAGAGTCCAGACAAGGGTAAGCATTTGAAATAGTTTGACTTAAAACAGAGAGCAGATACTGTAAGTTTGAATACCTCCCACTGAAACAGAGCAGTCTTGAAAGGGTTCTGTGCTATCATTTGACTAGATCACAGGCAAGCAAGATGACACTATAAAAATATCCTTCTACCAGGGGCTAACACTGGCCACATTTCCTCAGAATTCTGTGGCGGCAATGGCAGAATGTATTGTGTCCCCCATTGGGACAGGGCTAATGGCAGCACAGAGCACTTCAGATGATGTGTTCTTTCAGTGCAAGAACAGCTGGAGAAACAAACAATTACATACTAGCACCAAAATCCTCCCTCACAGTAACCCTGAGCAACTCTCGCACCACAAACCAATTGAAGCAAAACAAGTTGAGAAGCCATGTAGCCATCACAAAAAACAAATACAAAAGTAGAATAGCTGAGACCTTTAGGCTACTAGAAAAATAACAAAAAGGTTGCTAATATTTCGAGGGCAAAACCCTCTTCCTCAGAGCTTTACCAAAAGGTCAAAAGATGGAGTTCCCAGGAATTATTTCTTAGATGTAAAGTCCTTGGCAAGATGGAAAATATGCCAGGTAGTTTCTTAGTTGAGGCCCAGAGCTTAGATGTTCTGACGCTACATCTGAAGTAAAGGGTGGTGTTTTTATTGTCCCAGTCCTTCAAACAACGTGTCACAGCTCATGTACACACTTTAATACCATCTCTATGTGGCTCTTTAGGCTAATGGTCCCTTCTTGGCCTGGGAAGGGGGAGGGTTGGTGCAGAAGACCCATGCATTTCATTTGGGGCTTGGGATAAAATTTAGAAAAATCCACCAGGTTTAGCCAATTGGATCAAATAAAAAGGAAATAAATTACCTAGTGGTTACACAGTCTTATCGTGTCTCCATTGATGGTCAGTTTGCCCCCTTCTTGGTACATATGGGGAGGTCTCATTCCTGGTATCTCAGTATTTCCAATTGAAGGAAAACAAGTTGAGGAGCTGTGTACGCATCACAAAAACCAAATACAAAAGCAGAACAGGTGATACCGTGTAAAGATTAACGTGGGTGAGTCCACTGTGGAACTGTTTCTTTTCAGGAAAGAACTGGATTTTTTTAATTTGTTCAGCAGGGGTAGATTAAATAGTTCTGACTGGTTTGACATCACTTTTGCCCACCCTCTGCCCAGTGTGATCACCTGATCTGATGCAAAGGGAGTACTCACTGAGGTACCTGTTCCCCTCAGCTGAGTGCCCTCTGTCTTCAAATTGGTTCTTTAAGATGGTTTCCACTCAGTGCTGGAACACACTATGACTAGAGTACGTTGAAGAAGAAAACCACGTAGAAAAAAAAGAGAACTAGCTATGATAAAAATCAAAGCAGAATAATAGTATGAGACAAACTGACTCAATAAAGAAAGCTACAGGCTTAAGTTTAAGACCTGAGCAAAGCTGTTGATGATTTGACCTTTTTGGAGTCAGTGATTGATAGGGTTGCCATACTTTAGAAATACTGGAACTTGATGGCAGGTGACAACAAACAAAATAGTGTAGTTCACCATGCCAAGATGCTGTTGACTAATGAGATAATGCAGGCAAAAAATTGAAGAAAAACAAAACAAATCAAAAGATACAAAACATGTGGCACCTTCAAGACTAACTTTCATATTTTAATGTAACAATTAATTGCATAGCCACACATCTCATAATGTGATCAATGCCTTGTGAAATAGGAGGTACTTCATTACAGTAAGTGAGGGTGTGGTTACACTGACAGTAAGAACCACTGTTAATTTGGGTTTTAAAATACATTGGAGCAGAAATTAATACAAATCAACAGTGTGGTCGTGCCCTTATACAGTTTATTTATTTATTTATTTATTTATTTATTTATTTATTTATTTATTTATATACCGCGCCTTCTTCCCAGGACGGGAACTCACAGACACTTATATTGCCAACAGGATTCTAGCCTATGTGTTATTAATGGGCTACCAGTCATTAATATAACATGTCCCTTCTCACTCATTTCAGCAACCCTTTACCCCAGTGTCATTACAAGAAGAAACTATACTGAACTTTTCTGCTTATATGAAAGAAAGAGAAAATCATGAAAGAAGCTCTATTTTGCTTTTCCATGTTACTTTGCTAATTACCAAAAGAGAGCTTCTTTAATGTACATGATTCACAATAATGACACACAAACATTTCAGGGCTGTATGTCTGTTTCAGGGGTGTATTTGTAACCTTTATTTCACCATTGGGCTGTCAAATCACCTGGGAATCTGTTAATTCAGTGCCCTCAAGGGGGCTCGTGGAAGCAGATAATCAGAATGTCCAAGAAGGGGGTAGTGAGAATTTGGAATCTGGAAAAGGGTCTGGATTGGTTGGAACCCCAGTGAGCACTTTCTTTGCTTCAGTTCTTCCTTGTGAGCATGCAACCTTTTCTTGCCCTCCATCCTGGATTGTTCTGCCTGACTCCCTCCCTGTGCTTCCAGCTTGAATTCTCTCCTTTTTTGTCTTGACTTTGAGGGGAGGGGGGTCATTTTTGATAACTTCTGATACTAGTGAACCTGTCTAACATTCTTCATGGGGATTATATTTTTATACCCCTCCACCCAGCCCAAATATATTTTCTTTCCTGAATTATTTTTGCTACATTTTATTTTCCTGACTCACAGAGGAAGATAAGAGAAAGATTTAATGGCAGTTTGAAGGAACTGCATGTTTAGAGAGAGAGAAAAATTCTAACACGCAGAGCAACCCTGTGGACACAGAACCTCACAGTCCCTTTAGCTTTTGATTAGATCCTGAGGGAACTGATTCACAGTGACACTGTATCAACAAAACTATGATTTATACAGCTCCCCTCCTCCACCTTTTACTGCCACAGCAATTCTTTCCCAGGTGACTAATAATGCTCAGCCCAAGGTCATCCAATGTGCTCAAGTTCTGAATGGCGTGTTCAAGCAAGTCTCGGGAGCCCTAACACATAATTCTAAGTACTACACCACATGAAATGTGTGCTCTTCTTCCCCCAATTCCTTGCTCTGGAGAAGTAGGGGAATGACCTTTGGCCAACATTTCAAACTCTGTGATTAATATATTTTCAAAAATCAGGATAAGGAACATAAACATCATGCTAACAACAAGCCTACAAGGTTACTTCCTGATTATTTATTGCCATGGCTACTGTGTAATTTCCCCCCTGGCCTGCTTGTTAAATGGTGGCTGGAGTACTGGCTAGGCCTCCTTATATAGAAGACAATTTCCTTTCTGCTTCCTGTGGCAAAATGTATGCGGCAGAAAGGACTAGAGCACAGATTACACCTGCAGTTAGAGGCTTGAGAAGACCACTTCCCATGAGCAGAAAAGAAAGAAAGGGAGCTTGCTATAAATATGGAAAGCAAAGAGAACAGAGCCCAAGTCTGCGGAAACTTCCTGGATTTATACTGCCAACGGCTAATCTACACTGCAGTCTAAATTACTCCACTGATTTTCTAAAACTGTAAATGAACCCGTCTTTGCAATCCCTGCTTTGTACGAACCCATCTGTTTCCAACCTTTGTCAGTTGTACATCTAAACACAAACCTGTTCCATCCAGTTTCTATATCTGTGAATTGGTTTTTTTTTATCTCAAAACGTTGCATTTGTTTCCATACATAATTTTTCCTTTCATATACATTCAGCTTAATATACATATTTCTCCTTGCAACCTGTCAGGCATCCATATTGGGACACCTGGAGAAGAGCGAAGTAAGGAGGGTGACAGTGCTCTAATCTGTATACTGTATTGGAAAAGACTGGATCGCACACAAGTATAGACTGGGACAGATGAGACTGATTTGCTTGCACACCAGATGAAATGGTACCCCAGCCTCAATCAGATTTCAATGAGGGACAGAGTTTGGAGTTGTGTAGATACATTTCTTATCTTCTGAATTGTCTGGAGCAGGTGTTTGTCTTTTGGTAATCTCTGTTTTTCTCCTAACCTATCCTTAGGGCACTTGAAATACTGCACTTCAATAAAATAATCCCCTTTCCTTCTGGATGTTCCCACCGCTCTAATTCTCCTGCAGGTCACAAACCATGCCAAATGCATGGCTTTCCTTATTTCCCCCATAGTTGTCAACATGCATAGTCAATACACAACTGAATTATGACTAAAAGTGCTATAACTGTCGTGCTCCCCCCGCCAATACTTTAGTGTGCATCATGCAGATAGGGGACTTAAGCATTGTATAATGGGTCATATTATGCCAGTGAGGTGGGAATTGCAGAGAAGAGCCTGTTTATTTTCACTAGCCACTGGGAAGGTGCGACCCCATGCTCTCCTCGGATAGTCCATGAGACGTCTCTGCTGCTACCGCACTTCCTTGAGCAGCCACTTTATTTTGCATCGCCTTATCCCCTCCCGCAGTCACATGATCGCTACAGCGGTTCGGCAGTCCGCATTTTAGCGGTTGCTTAACAATCAGCTTCCCCGTCCGCACTTGGCTGAAGCGCTTTAAACTGCGACAGGGAAACAGCAGAAACGGGGGGGGGGGGGACCGAAAAAAAGCAGCTTAGTATGTCTGCAAATACAACCAAACCGCTTTAAAAGGAAGTGCATGAACCAATTTAAAAAAACACCACCCCCAGTGGTTGTCGCAAGAAAAACCAACACAGCAGTCAAAAATGGGCATGGCCAAGGGGGCTCTTCAGAAAAAGCTATTTGAAAAGCGGACAGTAATTTTTAAGGCGATTTGTCTTTAAAGAAAAGGCATTTCAAATCTGAAGTGCGGTGTGGGTAGATCTCTGGACCAAAAACCTTTTAGATCTATACAGTTCCTCACAGCCAAATTTGACAATATATAGTTAGCACATCATTAGAAGCAGAATTGTCTTAAAAGGCAAATTTGATCTTGTTTTGTAATTGGTCAGATGGAAGACAGCACAGCTTCCTTTGCATATATACTGCCACACAACTATCGCTTTAAGTGATTTGCATGTCTGGAGGGAGAATATTGTAAGTGGAAAAAATACTCATTTGCTTTAACTCTAAGAACTGAACTAGAAGTCAGTGGAAGTGACTTCTAGTTTAAAGCAACCAGTTCCAAACAGCAGGCTACTAAAAGCATTCCGGAAGCAACAGTCTGCACCAGTTGTATTTTCTGAAAACTCTTCAAAGACTGTTCTGCATTGAATAAGGGCCTGACTCCTCTACTAAATAATCCTATTTAAATCATGTTTAGCATATTTTGCATTGATTTAAATGTGGGTGCTACACAAAGTGTATGCACATGTGGATTAATTTAGAAGGGGATTCTTTTCTTGTGTATGGCAGGAAGTTATTTTGTTCCTCTCAAGGAGATCTGTTTATTTAATATGGGTGTGGAATCAATTCACTGGAATTGATTCTGCATATGTGAATGCTTCTGTCTTCTGTCTTCTTAAAAATTCATTCTGTCTGATACACCACTATATCGGATAGTGAGGATTAATGAATAAATAAAAGCATCATAGTTTGCTTGGCAAAAAAGCTGGCACCACACTTCCCTGCAAAGACTGCTTGTCATCTCACCCCACTCATTTTCCCTGCCTTGTTCACTGCCTGATCACCCCACTTGTCTGCCCCACTTCCCCACCTGCCTTGTCTTGCTCACTTGCCTTTCTTGCTCCCTCGCCCTCTGCCCTGCCTACACGCACTGCTTGCTTGCTTGCCTACGCAGCTCTCTCTGACCTGGAACCCCCTCTCCTCGTGTGGGTCACAGGTGACATGGACTCTGGTGCGGGCCCCAGAAGCCAGCAGAGAGGAACAGCAAACTGATGACGGGCGGCTTGGCAACATAGGTGACTGCAGTGCCAGCAGCAGGGAGGATGCACGCATTGATCCAAAAGTTTTGGATTTGAACTAAAATCACATGAACTTTAGCCCAAAGGAAAAATAAAATAAAAGAGATTCCTCTCCTACTTCATTCTGTCAATGGAACTAGGAACTAGGTTAGTAATTCAGCTTGGATATGAGCTGTGCAGCTATTTGACCATCATGTCTACAAGAAGTGCTAGGGCAGGCTCTACATGAGTTTTCATGTGTGGATTTTCTTTGGTATACTTGTTCAAAAGCTTGACGTTGGTGATAACCCTGGTATAGTGCTCAATATAATTGTTAGGGATTTTTGCTGTATGAAAGAAAACTGCATCTTGAATAGGATACATTTTAGAGTCAAATTACAGTATACTGTACATTTGCCAGGTTCTTTGCAAAGGTTCTCCCCCACTTTCTGAAAGACATCTGAGTACTATATAATAAAGTACTGTAGTACTTTCCTCCAATAGTAACCTGCATTGTGTTTTGTTTTGTGATTGGCTATTGGAAAGTACAGTACATGGGCTTAATTGGCAGTTCTTACTTAAATATGAAACTGACCAGAGAAAGTTACTGTGGTGCCAGCTCCTTCACTTTGTGAAAGAAGCCTGAATGTTTTCCCCTGGCTCATATATTTCCACTTTCATGTCAGACTATCCATATCCCCCCTTGGAAAAAGAAAATTAAGCAACAAGCTCGTGGCTGTGGAAAACAAACTGTGTGAAGCAACAGATAAAATTTATACTGACAAGGGCATTCACATATGCCGAACTAATGTCAATACTGTAAATTGATTTTACATCTGTATTAAAAGAAACAACCCTCTGCTGGTCCAGTAAAATACATTGCTTCTGATTTTTAAAAACCCACACAATTCCTGGGCAAAAATGTCTGTGTTTCTGTGTTGTGTAGCCAGGATTAAAAACTGAATTTATTTAAGAAAAACCCAATTCAACAGCGGTTCTTGTTGCCAGTAGAACTGAGCCCTTAGTTTGGTTATAAGACACGCTCCCTCACTGAAGCGGTTTCCTCATTCTTTCCTAAAGCAAATTTCCATAACAACGATACTGTGCACTTTATTATGATTTTCAGCAGCACCAAGGTATTGAACAATGCTTTGTGAATCTGACAAAATAGGCCCTCAACAACCATATTTTATGTCCTCTGTGTATGAACACCCATCTTTCTTAAGAGAACAGTGGCAACAAAGTCTTCACAATAAATAGACAGGAAACCATTAGATTGTTTCCCTCACGGACAATACCCTGTCTTCCGTCACAGGATATGTTTCTCAGGTGCTTACCAAACTACATGCCCAAACTACAGCAGTATCACTGCTACAGAATTTTTGAAATTCCACTCTTTGACCATGGCCCATATATATGGAATCCGTTTAATACCTGATAGCTCTGAGCAACCATTGCCCAGCAGTGCTTGGTTAACCATTTGAAGGATCTGCGCCTATTAGTGAACATTAAAATCCTTGCCTACTTGCTTTCTGTACCAATAATTTCCCTTCTGATGAGAAAGCAGGAGAAAATTAGAATGAATCACATTTGAAATATTGGAGAGGGTAGCCGTGTTAGTCTTTTCAAGAATTCCGGGGGGGGGGGGGAATCAAAGAAAAACAAAACAAAAAAAGACACAAAACATGTGGCACCTTAAAGACTAACGCTCATATTTTAATGTAATGTTTCGTGGACAACATGTCCACTTTTTTCAGACATATATTCAGACACATATTATGGTCTAGCTTTCCTTCTTTTTAGGGATCTCTGAGACTGAACTAAAATAAACCTGCAGAGAATATATTTCACTGCCCCAAACAACTCCAGCACTCATAGTCCCTTTGTCACTTTTATATATATATTCCATGAGCCTTCTCTTATTTCCTTCCCATTTACAGTATTTATTTACTTGCTGGAATTATGTTATTCTTTAAAACAGAGTGGCTTTGAGATATGTGTCATGGATTTGAATAGGCTGGTTGGAAATTCTGCCTTCAGTCTTCAGAATGGCTTTGGAATAGCTGGGGATGACATGCTACAGACCCTTGTGTTTGTGGAAAAAATGACTTCAGCTAAAATAAACATGCTCTCATCCAGGCCATATGCTGGGTGTGAGAGAAACTGGAGGGGAACACTTATGAACAACAGATACTCAGGTTTTATTCATTCCAACGTTTTTGAAGCTGTGAAGATTTTCTTTTCAACAAAGAGACTTGGTCAAATGTTGACTTTGATCTAATTGATACGAATCCTCATTACAACAAAACTTTTCACAGGCACTACAGTATGCTGCTTTACAAGGGCAACCACGAATGAACAGTTGGTGGCTGCTGGTTACATCCTGAAGGCTGTTGTAGCAGGCTCAGTTTATGAAAACCAGCTTTTGTACACAAATTGCC
The DNA here is from genome assembly GCA_037367245.1 of Phrynocephalus guinanensis. Lineage (NCBI taxonomy): Eukaryota > Metazoa > Chordata > Lepidosauria > Squamata > Agamidae > Phrynocephalus > Phrynocephalus guinanensis. The sequence continues at coordinate 129,179,443 of CM074734.1, forward strand.
ACTGCTGATGGGTATAAACTCTAGATAGATGGTGTCATGCTGAAGTACCTTTAGAAGTACTGTACTTTTATACAAGGCCTCCTGGTGTCCGTGTGAAATAAGGTTAACACTAGTATCAGGAGTCAAAGGGGGTGGAAGGGACCTTTTTTGGGGGGGGGCTGTGATTGGCTCCACTGTATGAAGAGGAAGAATTGATCCCCGCTGATCCATGCATCTTATACACAGAGCGCCACTTTGTGGGTATGCCCACCTTTTCCTTATGGGCATATTGCTGCTGCAAGAGGTAGGGTCAACCATATAAATTGCTATCTATCTCACTTTTGTTCTGGTTTGTTCTGCCTCATAATTTTTGCGTCCATAGATAGCTCTGGCTTGACTTGATCTAGCTCCTGCCTGTTTGTCTTTTGGGCAGTCCTGGGCATCTGCAAAGCCCTCCTGCAGCACCACATTCCAAATGATTCAGTTGTTTTTCTTGTCCGATTTCTTTACTGTCCAGATTTCACACCCTTTCAGGGTGATCAGAAAATACAAGAGTGTGGATGATATTGGCTGTGCTCTCGAGTGACACATGCTTGCATTTGATGATATATTCTAATTCTTTGATTGCTGCCCTTCTAAGTCTCAGTTTTCTGATTTCTTGGCTGCCGGCTCCATTTAGAATGATGAATGAATCAAAGTATACAAAATCTTTCACTATTTCAATTCCTTCATTCTCAACATTAAATTTGTGCAGTTCTTGAGTAGTAATGATTTTAGTCTTCTTAATGTTCAAGTCCATTCCTGCTTTGGTACTTTCTCCATTCACTTTCACTAAAAGTCATTTCAAGTCATTGCTGCTTTCTACCAGTTAGATGGCGTCATCTGGATAACCTAAATTATTAGTGTTTCTTTCTCCCATCGTTACTTCTCTGTCAATTGAATCTAGTCTGTCTTTTTCTATGATATGTTCTAGATACAAAGTGAACAGATAAGGGGATAAAATACACCCTTGCCTGATACTTGAGGCTTGTTTTTACAGTAATAATAATGTGAGGCAAATGTGGCAAGGGGTTCAGCAAAGCACTAGTTATAGATCTAATTATGCTGCCCCTTCTGCGGGAAATGCTTCTTTGGCTGAAGAACTGAACAATTTTTTTGCTAGGTTTGAGACAGAACAAACAGAGGTATTTACATCACAGCCATCAGCACAGTTTAGCCCCTTCCCTCTTGTTGAAACGTGGGAAGTGAGAAACATCTTGAGAACTGTGAACCCAAGGAAAGCTGCAGGACCTGATGGCATTTCTGGTTGGGTGATTAGGGAGTGCGCAGACCAGTTGGCTGGAGTTTTTACTGAAATTTTTAACCGGTCTCTAGCCCAGTCAACTATTCCATCTTGTCTGAAGGCCTCCATTATTGTTCCACTGCCAAAGAAGCCATCTATTAACAGCTTAAATGATTATAGACCTGTGGCACTTACCTCCATTGTAATGAAGTCTCTGGAACGATTAGTCCACCAGCATATCATCTCTTGCCTCCCAGGCACATTTGATAAATATCAGTTTGCTTACAGAGCAAATAGATCCACGGAAGATGCTATAGATATCACCTTGCACACTGCTCTTACCCATTTGGAGCTGCGGGGGACCTATGTAAGGATGCTCTTTGTGGACTTTAGCTCTGCTTTCAATACAATTATACCTCACAAGCTGATATCTAAACTTAAGGACCTTGGTTTTTGTCATTCCATCTGTGCCTGGATCATGGATTTCTTATCAAATCGCTCACAGAGGGTCAGATTAGGTGACTACATGTCGTCAGCCCTCACTCTCAACATGGGTACTCCACAGGGCTGTGTGTTGAGCCCACTATTGTTTAGTATTTACACCTCTGACTGCACTCATACTCATCCTGAAAATAAAATCATCAAGTTTGCCGATGACACAACAGTAGTGGGACTCATCTCTGGTGGAGACGAGTCAGCCTACCGAGAGGAGGTGCATCGGCTGCTACGGTGGTGCAGAACCAACAATCTGATAATAAATATCAACAAGACCAAAGAACTTATAGTGGACTATCGAAAAAGGAAATCAGACACTCAGCCCCTGATTATTGATGGAGTTTGTGTAGAGCGGGTGATGGACAGTAGGTTCTTAGGAGTTATTCTACAGGAGGATTTGACCTGGAGTGCCAACACTGAAGCACTGGTTAAGAAGGCCCAACAGAGATTATATCTTCTGAGACTTCTCAGGAGGGAACAACTGTCTAAGAAACTGTTGGTAACCTTCTACCGGGGCTTTATAGAAAGCACTATCACTTACTGCCTCTGTGTCTGGTTTTCCAGTTGCACAGTGGCAGATAGAAGGGCACTCCAGAGGGTCATAAACACTGCTGAGAGGATAGTGGGCTGTCCTCTTCCTCCTTTGGAAGAATTATACAACTCCAGATGCTCAAGGAAGACATCTAGAATTTTGAGAGACCCTTCGCATCCTGGCTACCAATTTTTTGAACTGTTGCCGTCTGGCAGGAGATACAGGACTCTTAGGTCAAGGACAAATAGACTAAAGAACAGTTTTTATCACAGAGCGGTATCCAAGCTAAATGCGACAGTTTTAGCACTATCTTAATCAGTTTTAAGTAGTGTTTTAAATTTTGTAAGCAATTTTAAGAGTTTTTAATATTTTGTATGGTGTTTTATATGTTTTATGTGTTTTGTATGCTTAGAGTGTATAGTGGAACAGCACTCTAATTTCGTTGTGCATATTTTGCATATGCATAATGACAATAAAACTCTATTCTATTCTATTCTATTCTACTTTTGCCTATAGGAAACCGTTCTGTCTCTCCATATTCTGTCCTAATTGTAGCTTCTTGTTCATAATGCAGGTTATGCATCAGGACAATGAACTCAGTTGACTATAAACCAAAAGAACTGTAGATTGAAACCAGATTAAAGAATGCAAAAAGACAATTTGTGTAGTAAAAGAAGAAAAACCTAGATTGGTGATGGAAGGAACACTTAAAATGGTAAAGGATAGGCAAGTTAAAAGTGACAGGAATAGGATCAGAACCCTCGTTACAATTTTTCAGTGACTGTTATATAAAGACCTAGGCCCCTATCCCACGGCAAGAAGAAATGGCTAAAAATAAAAGGCGGTTTCGCTGAGACCACATGGTATTAAAAGGCGGTTTCTGTGTTTTGGCGTTTATACACGACCCCTAAGCTCCGCTGCAAATGGCTCCCAGCTCCGGAGCTTAAAAATGTTTCCCCACCAGCTCCGGAGCTAACAGAAAATTAAGTGCGACCCCGCCCACCTAAGCGCGACTCAGCGCAGCTTTCAAGTACCTGTTCTGGGAGAGTGAAATTTTTTGATGCGGAGAGTGCCGGGCTCTCCTCGCTTCTTTTTGTTGTTGTTTTTTTGCCTCCCGCCCCTTTAAGAGGAACCAGAAAGTGACCGGGGCTCGGAGCAACTTCCACCGGCACTGGAGGTAAGGCTTTATTCTTTTGTCCCTTTTTAAGGCTTTTTTTCCCTCCCTCCCCTCACGCAGACAGAAGCAAGGAAGTGCGGAGTGGTGGGGAGGAAGGAAGAGCAACGAACCCCCAAGATCTCTGGTCCGAATTTAAGGGGCCAGCGGATCTTAGGGGTCGTGTGAAAAGGCCCTTCATGAACACTGTTTTCTTAACTGACTCTGATGCGTCCCCATGACTGGAAGCAGCAACAAAGCGGCTGGGAAGGAGGTGTGGGAAAAGGGGAAGGGGAGAGAGAAAAGAACCAGGGTGAGTATCGGAAGAAATCTCCCTCTCTCTTCTCAGGTTTTGTTTGCTTGTGCAGGGTATATTGAACAATGAGCTAATTCTGAGGGTAGCTGGTGAGGTGTCAAGCTCTCCCCTTGCCCCCTTCTCTCTCTCTCTCTCTCTCTCTCTCTCTCTCTCTCACACACACACACACACACACACACACACACACACACACACACACACACACACACACACACACACACACACACACACACACACACACTTGCACACAGCCTCCTTGTCCCTTTGCTGCTGCTGCTGCTGCTGCTGCTGCTGCTGCTGCAGAGCCAGACTACTCAAAGCGTAAGCGGATTTTAGAATACCCACTGACGTTTGCCGCATCCGAGCTGAGGCAAATTATTCCCACCTCCGGGGTGGTACCTGGAAAACTCGCTAAAGGGGGCATGATCACTGTTTTTTAAAAAGCCGGCTGCTCATGGAGCAATGATTTTTGGAGACGGTTTATCTTGAAGTAAGAAGACTGATTTTAGCAGTCGTGGGATAGAGGCCCAATAGAACCATTGTAATAACCAGTGCAAAAGAAACAGAGAACTACAAAAAGAGAAAAACAAAAACTTTCTCCCAGACATTCCAGGAAATAAAAGGAAAATTTAAGCCTAGAATGCAAATGGTAAATGATCATCAAGAAACCACCAGGAGAAAATAAAGATAAGGTGGAAATAGTGTACTGAAGACCTATATAAAAGAGATAAAAGGAAGTCAGACTCCTTTGAAGAGAAGCAATCATATGATGAAGATCCTGCAGATCTAGAAAGTGAAGTGAAAGCTGCTCTAAAAGCAATAGAAATAAATAAATCACCAGAGAATGAATCTGTCAAAATACTACAAGAACATGCCAACAAATATGGAAAACAAAACAATCACTAACAGACTAGAAATGTTCAATATACATTCCAGACTCCAATAAAAAGCAAAAGTTTTCTGCTTATATACTGCCCCATACCAGTTCAGGGAGTCTCTGGGCGGTTTACAGTTTTAATTACAGTAATGCAGGCTACAGATTGCCTCCCCCCCCCAGCAAACTGGATATTCATTTTACCGACCTTGGAAAGATGGAAGGCTGAGTCAACCTTGAGCCTGCTACCTGGGATTGAACCCCAGGTCGTGAACACAGTTTTACCTGCAGTACAGGCATTTAACCACTGTGCCATGGGGCAGTGAGGTAAAGGAATGTATGCAATTACTATAGAACTGTTGCTTTGATTTCCCATGCTGGTAAAGTGATGCTCAAGTTATTGCAACAAAACCTTTTACCTTAAATACTTGGCATTCAAGTTGGATTCTAGAAAGGAAGAGACACTTGAGAGCATATTGCATCTGACCATGTGGATCATGAGAAACTAGGAGTTGTTCTGAAAGAAATGCCTCAGCACTTGATCGTCCATGTCCCAGTAGGCAGTAAGTACAAAAAGCACACCTTTGGGTATACAGGTCTTAGCATCCTTCAGAAACATCACACAAAGCAATTCAGCAACTATACCATGAAAGATGCAGCAATCAGAGCATGCTTCAGAAAAACCTCCAGAAGGTAACGCCTGAGCAAATAAGGCAGATTCCATTTCCAAAAAAAATTATCCCAGCAAAGTGATTACAGGTATCAGAAAGACCATATTTTATTTTAACTCAACCTCTTCTTATCCTTGCAGGTTAAAAAATTATAAGTTTTCCTCTCCTGGTACTTTCTTTTCTCTCCAGCTCTAAGATCCCTTTACTCTAGCACAGTATTTCTCAGCCTGGAGGCCATGGGCATGTTTTCGGTGGGGTGGGGTGGCGAGCTCCTTATATGTGTTGCAGCCCTTGTTAAAAAATTCTTCCTTGCTTTTTCAGAGTAGGATGAGAGGTGAATAGCGGTGTGCCCCAGGAATCTGTCCTGGGCTGGTGCTTTTCTATCTGTTCATAAATGACCTGAAGACAAGGTTAAGCAATGAGGTGGCCAAGTTTGCGGATGACACCAAACTTTTATGGGTTGTGAAGACCAGAGAAGATTGTGAAGAGCTCCAGAAGGATCTATCCAAACTGGGGGAATGGGCTGCAAAATGACAAATGCATTTCAATGTAGAAAAATGTAAAGTAATGCATATTGGGGCAAAAAAAAATCAAAACTTTATCAACTCATGGGCTCGGAGCTTTCTGTGACGGATCAGGAAAGAAAGAAAATTGGTGTGCTGGTGGACAGCTCAATGAAGGTGTCTACCCAATGTGTGGCAGCGGTGAAGAAGGCCAATTCCATGCTAGGGCTCATCAAAAAGGGGACTAAAAATAAAACAGCCAACATTGTAATGCCATTGTACAAAATGATAGTAAGGCCGCACCTGGAGTATTGCATACAGTTCTGGTCACCACATTTCAAAAAAAGACTTAGTGGAACTAGAAAAAGTGCAGAAGAGAGCAACTAAAATGATTATGGGGCTGGGTCACCTCCCTTATGAGGAAAGGCTACAGCATTTGGGGCTCTTGAAAAAAGGCACCTGATTGAGACATACAAAAGTATGCAGGGCATGAGTCAAGTGGATAGAGGGATGCTCTTCTCCCTCTTTCAAAATACCAGAACTAGGAGACATCCACTCAAATTGAGAGTTGGGAGAGTGAGAACAGAGAAAAGAAAATACTTCTTTACCCAGTGGTGTTGTTAGTCTGTGGAACTCCCTGCCACAGGATGTGGTGATGGCATATGGCCTGGATGCCTTCAAAAGGGGACTGGACAGATTTCTGGAGGAAAATAACATCACAGGTTACAAGCCATTATGGGGATGGGTAATCTCCAGGCTTAAAAACAGGTGTGGAGCACCCATACAGAGCCCCCAGTCATTTCACGGACCATTGACCTGTACATATCTTTTTTTTACTCTCGCTGCCACCATTCAGGGTTACCCAGCTGCAATAACTGAGTCTCAGTCAAGTCGTTACATTAATAAAGTAAAATAACATTTATTGAATTCAACAAGCTGTATCCGTTTAAGGTTTTCTTGTGTGCCCTTAATTGAAAGTTCCTCTAAGCAGATTACACTCAAATTCTATCCTTTTACTGTTCTCAAACCTATCTCATCTGTCTCACATCTCATCTCTCTCTAATCTTTAACTCATCTTCCATATCTTAACTTTTCTTAACCTTATCTAACTCACAGGTCCCTCAGGCTGAACATTTTAAACATGTGGGCTCCGCCTCCTCACTCCCTCATTGGTCCATAGCATTAACTCTTTACATCCTCCTGCAAAAACACATTTGACTATGGAGGTGTAAACGCCACAACAGGGTACTTTAAATGTCGGATGCAATGGTATCAGGGCAGATATCTACTCTTGTGTGCTCCCTGACACATCTGGTGGGGCCACTGTGAGATACAGGAAACTGGACTTCATGGGCCCTTGGCCTGATCCAGCATGGCTCTTCTTATGTTCTTATGTTATAAGTTATGATGAACCCAGACATACACATACAGGATAAGCATGCAAGTGATCTAACTCTACCCTTCTCATTGATTTTATCCTGAAGTTGTTCTCATCCTTGTTGTTGTGCGCCATCAAGCTGCCTCTGTATTATATTGACCTCATGAATGAGCAATCTCCAAAATGTTCTGCACTTAACTTTACCATAGTGGTTACAGTAAAACATTGGATATCTGTACAATATTCAAATACAATATGCAAATGAGTCTGGCATACTGGGTTTGAAGATCAACTCCCTGCATTTTCTACTCCCACCACTAGGTGGGATGTGACTTTTTGTCTACTAAACTATTACATGCACATCCTCATTTTTACATGAAAGGGAAAACTAAGTATTTAAAAAATTAGAAAGCACTGTAGCTAAATAATATGGAAATAATGGGTGGGTAAAAGAAAGAGGCAAACAAAGAGAGGGTGAAGTCAGTGGGCAGAGGGGAAGAGAAGATAAGCAGAAGGGGACAGTAAGCTGTCTTTGAATGGGACCAAGGAGATAGTTCCAGATGTATGAGGACAGGTCAAACTGGGATAACCCAGCGCATCCTAAGTCATCCAGCAACAAATGCCCTCCTGTGTATGGAATACTGGGGTGATCTGTCCAAATCTGCAACAAAAGGCAGCGTCCCTGACCAGAGAGAACGCTGCAGAGTGGATGAACCCCTCGTCAGCTTTCGTACAAGAAACTTCAAGGTACAATCAAATGGCTTCCCAAATTGCTTTTTTAGATGGTTCCAATTGCTTTTTCGTGGTACACTCTATTTGCTGGTGATGGAATGCCATGCACGAGATTGCACACCAACCTATGCCCTGTCTGAACCTTTTTGGTCCAATTGCAGGGCTGCTCTTGCCTTGGAGCAGTCTGGAACAACAAAGATTGAATAGCATTTAAAGAGAAGAGATGCTTTAAAGGGTGCTTATCCAGCCAGGATCATATCTATCCAAGCACAATCCAGTGTGATCTTTAGTTGCCATCTGATCAGGCCTTCAGATGCATGAGCTGCTGTCTGTTATATCAGCACACTGAATTATCCCGCATATTTAAATGGCAATCTTCATTAGCACTCGGGAATAACCACTCCTTGCCTTCCTATGTGCAAGGCATGAAGTGCTCTGTCACAGGGCTGGAGATCATGTGGTGGGCCTGAATTGGAAACACAGTGATTCATTTTGATTTGTGATTTGTCAAAGTTCACAAACACTAATGATAAATGCATACATTTTTCTTGAACGGGTGAATCAAATTGTCAATTCGTTTTTGCCGTTAAAATCCTAGAAAGTGCCTCTGCTCAAGCACCTGCCCATGGCTTTAAAAATGTCAGATAAAAGCTTGCTTCTAGTGACACTTGAAAAGCACCATAAGTTATCATGGCCTGGGTAAAGTTTCACCTAGAAAAAGACACACACACCCCTCAGCCATTGGGCGGTGGGGGGTGGGGGGCAGATAAGTAAAACTAATTACTCACAAATTAAGATGTACTATAACGCATTGTTCTTTGGGAAGCTGAAACAGTTGCAGAGTGGCTTTATAATAATGAACAGAGTCACCGGAAAAGTGTCATTGGTACTTCTTGTTTTCGATGTACTGTACCTTAAGAAACTGAACAAAGCAAATGCGTTCACTGACTCCCTCAGGAAAAGGCCAGTCACTTCCTGAGCAGTAATCTGCCTGTTTGCAGCAGATAGATCCTCATTGTTTGCCACTTCCAGTTTCCAGTAGTGGGAATGATTACTTGAGCGATATCTAGCCCTAGTCTATAGTGCTCAGGACCTGAAACAACAGACCCACTCTTACAGGGTCTTCTAAAAATCACACTGCTGGATTTTCATTTTGGAACATAAACTAAAAGTTGGAGTTGGTCACGGTTAAGGTCTTTGAAGAACAGGAAGATCAGAACTAATGACTGTTTCTTCATTTTGGATTTTCTCGTTCTCCTTCCAATGACGAGATGTATTGTGTTTTGCTGTTGATACTCTTACATTGTAAGTCTGGGTGAAACATTTTCAATAATAATAATAATAATAATAATAATAATAATAATAGTTATCACTTTGATTATTTTGACAATGTTCTCTTTTTTTCAGGCGGCAAGCTGAAAGCCCAACGTAATGGTGAGTTTGGAACTTTTAAAAAATGTATGCCGACCCTGTCTAATGACTTATAGAAGCAGGAGAAAGTCTGCTTATGTTAAATTTTAAATGTTTCTTTAGTCTTGTATTGGTTTTAACTTCTTGTTAAACTGCCTACTATTGTGCTTTTGCACTAATGGAGCAGTATACAACTAACTAAATAAATAAATATGTAAAAACAAAACAAATAAACACATACAAAAAACCCACCTTCGACTCAGATAAAAATGTCAGTTTTCTCCCCCTGAACTTTTAAATAGGTGCATAAATTGAAATGTGGTTAATCTTCCTTCTTAATATTTCATATTATTATAATCCAAAATGATCAGTGTTCTTTTCAGACTAAATCACAATATTCTACTGAAGTTAATGTTCTGAGTGTATAGCAACTGAAGGTCTTTGCTTTCAGCAGCTACAGATACAGTACCAGAAATTTTGTGCTGTGGAAGATAAAATTAACATTTTATCCGCACACCATTTTCCAAAACAAAATCAGCATACCACTCCACAGCTTTTGTTCCCTGTTGGGGCAAAAGAAATGAATATTGTAAAATCACCTGGACCTTTTCCCCCTGCAAGGGGAATCATACCTTCAGAAGTATTTTAATCAGTTATAATTGTACAGATGGGGAAAGAATTAAAACATGAGTGGCAAATGGTCTGGATAGAGTCTTTATTTCAATGTCCTAACATGTTGTATCAGATTATGTACAACTGATGTATAGAATGCCACTTTTCATTCTAGAGCTACTTATTCATTAAGGCCATAATGCAGTGCTCACCCCATTAATATATTTTTTCAGCTTTAATTTGCTCACATTCCTTTTTAAAATAATTTTCTCTTCACCTTCTTTCCTTCTCTGTGTAATCTTTACGGTACTCTTTCAATTTCTCTCTTCTAGTCCTCACTTTTCTAGAGCATTTGCCCTATCGTGTACTTAATTTTGTTACCGTAAGTACTTCCTTTTAGTGCATACCAACACAAGTACCTTAACTTTAAGCCTTTTTTGGCTTTTTCTCTTTTTTCTTTTACCTACTTTTTTTCTCTAAGTTTCATCTTGGTCATCCTCTTTATAGCCATCAGCCTGAATTTTGATAAATCTCTCCCACCCTCCTAATTTCTATTCTTGCTACAGTCAATACATTACGGTAATATTTCCAGGGGTGTACATACTGTGAATACTTCAGGTGCAGTTGGCTGAAAAAGACTCAGCTCTAGTTGCCAGCTTGGCCATGTATTTCTGAGCTCTGATTGTTAAGGAATGGAGGCCCAACTCAAGTGCTAGGATATCACTCAAAGTAGCCTTGTAGTCAGATGGGTGGTATATGTTGAAGTAATACATACATACATACATACATACATACATACATACATACATACATACATACATACATACATAACATTTGGCACATAAGATTTACAGCAGGATGGAAGAACATGTTCTTGGACTAATGTGCACCAGTTCTAGACAGTATAGTCAAAGGTAGATTCATGGGAATTGTAGTCCAATGACCTCTAGACACCTAAAATTTTCTCCCCCTGTCCCATCGTTTACAGATCATAAGCTGAGTGTAAGGCACTGACTATAAGACTTTCCGGACAATTATTTATTGTTTTGGAAGAATAATGTATTGTTTTGTGCAAATAATTTTCTCTTCACCTTCTTTCCTTCTCTCTGTAATGGTTACAACAGGAAACATCAAAACAATATCAATTAATAAAATATGAACACACTGGTTAAAATGTAGCCTGCAAAAATGACTGTATTTAAGCAAATGACTCTTCCACCATTAGGTGTAGCTTGGGATTGTTGTCCAACAACTTCTGGAAAGCCATATCTGCTCCCCTTTTTTCAGTAGAATAATTATCACCCTGGCCACCCTTTTAATGATGGCCACTACCATTTTAAAAAGTGTTCTTTGACATGAAATTAGTATATTTTCAGGTAATGGAAGTAAAATATTGAAATACACAAAAGAGCTTTGTAAAAGGTTCAACCAAGTTTTAAACATTTTCAGATAAAATCTGGGAAGAAGTGTGGATTTAAAAAAACATATTTGAAGCTATTCTCCTTAATGGGTTCTCCTGTATTTCTACTCCAGGTCAATGAATTTTAACTAGAATTCAAGACTCTGCAACCAAGGTTATGAATAAATCTTAACTTAGGAAGTAGATTTTGGTCAATAAAACATTAGGGAAACAAATTGGCCGTTTTTAAGGTCCCACAATATTTTCTCTCCCCTACCTTTTTCCCTTGCCAAAAGACTATAATAGTGTTATTGTTTCCATGCTTCCTCCCTCTGCTTCATTGACTGCAGCTTGCAGGGAACAAGAATGAGGAAACCTGCATTTGGGGATGTCACACCACTTGTTTTAGCTGCACATCTGGAGATGTGATTTTGTGGGACTTAGATATTTCCCTGAAGCAATTACTTGGCCCTCAGTTGTTAAGGTTGACTGTGCCCCTCAGAAGGTCGAAGGGGTATTGCAGGCACCATCAAGGAAGGGGAAACTAAGCTGTTGATTCCTGCAATCCCAGCCCCTTACATGTTCTTCTGTGGGAGCCTGACAGGAATAACCCAGCTAAGCTCTACTACATCTACTAAACTCCTTCCTAGATTCGGCAGTTCAGTCATTAGTCAAATGTGGTCACCCTTTCAAAACTTTTTGAGCTTTAGGGATCCTTTGGTATCCTAGTCCACTTTTAAAAGTTACACTGAAGGGAAAATGAAACCCACAGTGGCCTTCCTCATTATAGTGTTACTCAGGCAGAACTGCACCTGGCAAATTTATCCTTCAACACAGTCATTAAAAATACTGAAGCCTCTAAGATCTAGAGTTGGATTCCTGAGAGGATATGGTTTCCTGACCAATATCATCCTGTCAAGATTTGAAAGTTTTAATGTCTGAATTGTCAAAATGATTAAGGGTGTCTGTGTAAAAAAAGATGCTCTGGAAATGTACACTGTATTTTTAAAATGACGTTTCAATAGGACTTTACTAATAGTAACTGCAAAGCAATCAGGCAGAGGCCAAGTCTAGAAGCAAGGTATGCTAACTTGTCTTGCAAAGCTCTTGAAAAATAAACTCTCCCCCATTGTACTTAACAGTCAAGTGTAAGGTAAACAAATAAAAAAGCAATGAAGGGGAGAATTGGAAGTGTGTTGAAACAATTGTTTTATAATATGTAAAATGTAAAGGCCTAAGGTGTTTCAGGTCCCGCAATTTGCTCTTCTTGATTTTACTAGACCCCCATGGTTTCAACTCATTTTGTAGGCTCTCTTAACTGGTTGTCAAAATAATGATGCTTATTACCATGGTGCCAGATTCTGATTTGCAGGAACTGTATCAACAGAAGTTGTGAAAGCAATATAAATTTCTGTTATAACATTTCCCCCAGTGGATCAAGACCCTATATTTATAGATCCAGCAAGACAGAATATTGTCAGTTAACGGGGCAGGGAAGATGATAGAAAAGATAGGAACCCAGGAGAACATTGATAGAGGGGAGAAAATACCTAAAGGGCAAGCTTTTGTTTTTGTTTTTCCTATATGGTGATACAATTTTCTAATTGCTTATGCTCTAGTCCAGTGGTTCTGAACTTTAAGTAACCTAGAACCTTTGGGACTATAATTCTCAGAAGACTTCACCACCACCAGCGCCTGCCGGGGTTTCTGGGTTCCAGTCTAAGAACACCCAGGTTACCCAACATTGCTCTGTATGGATTTCATAATTTGTTAAGATATATATACATAAATGTGGCTTCACTGAGAGTTGGTCTAACTTAAGTTGGTTAGAGTACCTATATCTTCTGTTCAGCTTATTAAGTTCTCATAGGCGGTTACTTCACGTCCTACCTTGTTCCACAATTATGTTTGTACCGTGACAGCGTTGTTCGCAGTCATGTGGTTTTGTCCCTGTTCAGTCCCTGTTTCCGTTAACTCAAGTGTTTACTTGTCTCGTGACAACTGTTACTTCACAGTCTTGTTCCATGACAAATTCTGAATTTGTCTTGCTTTCTTAACCCTTTTTTAAAAATATCATAAATAAACCTTTTTTGATATTTCGATTTACTGGTCCTCTGGGATTTACACGTCAATGTTACAGGATTTTCAGTACTTTCTTTAATAAACATTTGCACTGCATGATGTTTCCATAGGGAAACTAATGTTGAATGCCACTTCAGCCACTGATCACTAGGTGGACACTGGTTGTTGCGTAACAGCTGTTACCCCATGGTCCAACCGTGACAAGAGAATTCCCCAGCCCAGGGGCAGGTACGGCATGTCACGCTCTGTTCCCGGTTCAGGGCGCGTGGTCGAGACAACTTTTTGCTGTCACGTGAAGTAAGTTTTTTTTATCAGTCCCAAGCGGGACAGCAAGGAGGGACGAACGGGATGTGAAGTAGCCGCCATAGTTGTATTTCTAGATTAGAATGTTTCATTACATGTTGTAGTTACAGTTTTTGGATATTCAATAGAAAGTGAACAATATTACACGTGTATCTCTGCTTGCATATTTTTGCTCAATAAAACGAATAAGAAATAGATATTTTTCTGGACATTCAGATTATCTAGAAAAAGAACTTAAAGGATACTGAAAAGAAGAGAGTAAATTGTACAGGATGCAATTTTTCCTCTGGTTCATTCTAGAATCACCCTTAATTGAAATAAATCCCAGCTAAGATGAACACAGGGCTTCTGTTTCCACCCCCCCCCAACCTCACCCCAAAAGAGCTATAAAGTTCCATAGGGCTCTTAAGGAGATGTTCAGGGATCTGACACTCACAAATCCCACTGCTTGCTTCTTTGTTTGTTCTGCTTCAACCAACAGCATAATCTCTTTCTGAACTGATAATTTGGATGGAAATTTATCTTAATTCCATTGAGTCCCTTCTACATCGCCATGTCCCTCCCTCCTGTTATTTCCTCACTTGTGTCTGTTTTAGTTCACCTTCTCTCCTTCCTAGCTTCCCGTAATCAGTATGATCACCATTCAGAAACAAATGATTTGTTACTTTTAATTAGTCTCTTTCCCCCAATAATGAATGTGATTATAAGGTTGTAACTTAATGTGGAATAACTTCATTTCTTTTGCATAACAATTGAATCTTTAAGAAGAGAAATTAGGCAGTTCTGCAACTGTTGGGGTATTGCGCCTCTATACAATAGAAGTGGAATGTGACGTTATTGTGGATGGTTCATGCTTGCTGTGTGCGACTTTGTTCAGATGTGTTTTTTTTAAGTAACTAAAAGGACAAAGGGGCATTTTAAAAACTATAATGAAGATTATAGCGGGCAGATTTCCCACCATGTATTTTGTCTTCGTGGAAAAATACAAAAATGTTAGGAAGTTGTGTTTGATGTGATCCAAGAAAACACAGTAAATAATCTAACCTGCAGGTCTAAAAATAGTCCCAGGTGGACTAGCAATTCACCTTTCTCTGAAAGAAGAGAGAAAGCAAACAATCTGTCCCTGGCAGCCTCAAGCTTAAAAGAGGCTGACTCCAGAAGTGCAATAACTTTTGTGAATTGCTGCTGGCATCTTCGCAGCAAAAATTTTTGAAGAGCCTTGCAATATAGATAATAGAACGTGCTGACATTGGGCTGGGACCTTTGACTTCTGAACAACGGATGCACTTCTGAATAAACATGCACAAGAGGAGGTCTTATTTCTCCAAAAGAACTCTGGAAGGAAAGAAAAACTGTTGTTTCAGAGCGAGCAAATGTTTGTGTAAGGTGTGATTTAAAAAACAGACTAGCTTACCAGAAACAAATGCTTGATCTGATATTTACTTAGGAAGGCATGCTAACTACATGCTAGAGTAAGAGCAGGAAAATGCATGTGGGGTAGGAGAGGAAGTGATGTCATACTATCAGTTATACAGTCCAAAAAAGGGAGATAACAGATTAAAAAGGGGGGCAGGAGAGAAGGAAACTCCCATTTGGTCCTACCCATGTGGATCCAGCACTACTGCCCCCTGGAGGCTCTCTTGTTCTTCCCACCAAGCTTGTGGATCCCAGACAACCAACCATTTCTGGAAAAAAACCTGTCACTGTCACAGATACTTATGAAACTAAATGGTTACTATCTCCCTCTTTTCTAGTGTTCACCATCAATAATGTTGCACTGCGTGCTGATCCTTCGAACGAAGTGCAGAATGGAATGCCAATCACCCTCAAGTGTTCTGCGGATATTAGCAAGAATGTCTACTTCCAGTTGAATTACACCTTTTCATTTTCTAAGTCTGATAAAATACTGTTCAACAGCACATCGGAGAAAGAAGAAGCACAATATACCATCTCGAGGGCTAGATATTCTGATTCAGGACAGTATGAGTGTTCCTTGAGGGTTGAAGGGAAAACGAAGTCTAGTGAACCTGTGATGATTAAGGTTAAAGGTAGGTGTTTTTACATTCTCTGGGGGTTTGGTGGTGAAGAATACAACTGTATATGAAACAATACTGTTGCATTAGAATGGCTAACTACTGCATTACCCTTGTTCTTTTTTAAAATTAGAGCTTTACAGCTCTGTTTCTTCATTCTCTCCATTTTTTTAGACAGATTAATCATGCTGGACACACATTCACCTTAATGTTTAGTTTGACTCTTTGTTATTGTCTGCAGGGTTTGCGTTTCTAAGCCTCTACCTTTCACTATCTCCATTGTCCCCATGTTTATAATACTGGTTGTATACAAATTAGTTTTAGATTTATTACTTCTGCATATCACCTCTGCTTTTTGGCACAATTCTTCCTTGTTTTCTGGCGGGTTCTTCACAAATGTTGTATTACAGCATCAAATGCACTTCAGATGGCTTTCAGATTGCCTTTGTTTATGTTTTTCCCTCAGTCACAATAGTTTTCTTTTTCATTTAATTTTTGGTTCACGTACTATAAAGGTAAAGGTTCCCCCTGCACATGCATGCTAGTCATGTCTGACTCTAGGGGCAGTGCTCATCTCCGTTTCTAAGCCAAAGTGACAGTTATGTACAAGTCCGTGACCATGTGGCGGGCATGGCCGAATGCATTTCTGCCCACAGAACACTGTTTACTTTCCTGCTTTTTACGGTGGTACCTATTTATCTGCTTGCATTTATAGGCTTTCAAACTGCTAGGTTGGCAGGAGCTGGGGTTAACAACAGGAGCTGACTCCACTGTGTGGCACCCGGGATTTGAACCACCGAACTGCCGACGTTGCAGCTGGCAGTGTCAGCGTTCTAGCCTGCTGAACCACCACTCCCCAAACATACTCTCTGTGTGTGTGTGTTGTGTTGTTACAGTCGTGACCAACTCTTCGTGACCCCATGTCCATGGAATTTGCTTGGCAGGAATACTGTACTGGAGTGGTTTGCCAGTTCCTACTCCAGTCGCCCGTCCAAGTACTAACCAGGGCCGACCCTGCTTTGCTTCCAAAATCAGGTGAGATCGGATGTGCTTAGGGTACTTCAACCCTAAACAAAGACTCTCAAGATGCCTTCCAACAGTACATCATCATGAATAACAAGAAATAAACAGGCAGTCATATTAAAATATCATCAGTAAAACCAACAGCAGGAATGATACAAGTATAACGATTGGCTTTCATTAAAAAGTGGAAGAATAAATTATTTTGAATTGATACCTAAAGTTCTGCCACATGTGTACCAGGAAAAAGTAAAGCAAAGCATGCTGTTTTGTAGACTGCCCCATACGCTTAAAGCACTCTTGGGGCAGTTTAGATTTTAATTATGCAGACTACGCCTTGCCCCAAACCTCACCCTACTCCACAAGCTGGGAGAGGATTTCTGGGGAAACTGTTCACTACTCTGAAATCAAAACAGGAAAAAGGTCTGTCTGGTCCTTCCTCCCCCCAACCCCACCCTTTTCTCTGATGTATATGTTTGATCAGGGAAAGGTATCCTTTTCCCTTCAGATGTGTCTTTTCCGCCATATACATGACTAATCAGTAGTGTGGTCTTTTGAAATGCATATGTGGGGCATTTTCAAAAGGTGCTTCCCCCTTGCCTTTCTGTGTATGTTGACACCACAGCCAGGCTCTCAGGGTCACATATTTCCCAATGGCAACCTGCCTTTAATGTTTAAATTCTTCTTCATTTGAATGTTTTAATAATAAATTATATTTTAATAATAATTTTATTCTTTAATATTTGAATAATTTACTGTTTAATTTTAATGTATTTTTAATTATATAAGCCAACTTGGGTCCTTTTTAAAGGGGAAAATATTTTTATCAATATATTATTATATTTTTTATCAAATATAATGCTAAACAGGGAGATTCCATGGATTTGAAAAAGGGATTTTACTTAGCACAGATACGGGAGTTGTTCTCTGACTTAAACTTGACAGTACAGTATTTAAATCTAAAAAAATAAAAATAAAAAAATACTATATTATTAAATTACTAGAGAATCGGATTATCGTAGGACAGTGGTGGCAAACCTTTGGCACTCCAGATGTTTTGGACCACAACTTTATCATTGGCACTACAGGCTTGGAATTCTGGGAGTTGTGGTCCAAAACATCTAGAGTGCCAAAGGTTCACCACCACTGTCCTAGGATGCTTAAAGTAGTTCAAAGATGAGGAACATGAGGTTGTCCTGATATTGTTCAGCTGTAACTCCCATGATCCTTTTCCACTGACTTATGCTGACTTATGCTGCCCATGGAAATTGTAACCCAACAACATGTGGAGTGCCATCACTTGCCTGCTGCCACCTGAATTTTTCTCCCCAGATGACTAGATTTCGATTAATGCTTTGCAATTTTTCTTTTTCTTTTGAAAAGGAATAATGAAACCAAATCTGATAGTCAAGAAAGCAGAAGTGATGGAAGGTGAAAAGGTGTCTTTGCGCTGTGAAATACCAGAAGAAGATCCCCCCTTTTATTTCACATTTTTTAAAATACCACAGTCGTCAAGTTCAGTTAAAAAAAACAAGTCACGGGGACCAGTGCCTTACAACTTTTCTGAGTTTGAGTTCCCCATTGATGCAGGGGACAAGATATTGCGTTTTGAATGTACAGTTGCAGTGGCCTCAATGATGGGAACAGAGACATCTGAGCCCAGTAACAAAATATTGGTTACTGTCATTGGTAAGTTTGACTAATTTAATTTTCTTTTAATCATGTCTAGATATCTCATTAAGTTTTGTGTTCATTTATTTTCAGCCCAAAGACAATACTGCATCTATCTATCACCATATTAACCCTTTACAGTATATTTCAAAATTGCCACCATAATTCTTCACGCCTATTTCTTTTTGAGGTAGAAGAACTGGGGTATCTGGCAATATCTTTCAAAATTAGATTGACTCTTTTTAGGCCTTTGAACATGATATTTCATAAACATGCAGGGGACAGGCCACTCGGGCCATAACTTATGTGTATCTGTTAGACTCCCTGAATAGAACCCTATATAAATACAGTAGCTGCGGAATGGAGGTGTGTCTATATAGGCAGTTGGGCACTTTCTGCAGAAATTCTAATTAAAGACCTGTCGTGTGACAGACCTACTTCTGTAAAGAACACAATGGGTGAATAAACGCATCACAATAAACTATTAATTGCATTAACCATGGTTTAGTGCTCAAGCTCTGAATTGTGCAACAGTTGCAGAGTCAAAACTGTGGCTTGTCTTTACTATTGCTTGTTTGTTTCTGTTCTGCCACTGTTGCTCAGCTCCTGGTGTGCAGTTTAGGAAAACCAGCTCATTCATTCATTCATTCATTCATTCATTCATTCATTCATTCATTCATTCATTCATTCAATTTGTATGCCATCCATCTGACCTGTGGTCACTATGGACAGTTCACCATGCAATGAAACATAAACATAATACAGCAAAATGCTCCCATTTAAACAAACTTAAATTAAATAGTCAGAATATCAACAATAAAAAAATTAAAAACAATTTAAAAATAGACCAAATGGGCAGCAATAAATATAAAACACAGATACTCTCACAGAATCTGAAGTTGGCTGATTGTAGTAAACCTGCTGGTCTACAAAATATTTTAAGATGTTTCATAAAAGACAACAAGGAGGGAGCAGGTGGATTAATGTGGCAGGGAGCGACTGCCAAAAAGGTCCAGTTCCTTTTTGGTTGCCCCTGGGCCTTCCTTGGGATCAGTGCCTTCAGTCGACCTTCCAGTGAAGAGCAAATGGGGCAAGCAGTTCTAGATGGGAGTAGGTGTGCTGCCGTGTACAGTACTGAGGCTCCAGGCCATTCAGGGCTTTCTAGCTCAGAACTACCACCTTGAAGCTGATATGGAAGGGAGGCACAGCGGGGAACCACCAAAGCCCTGACCTCTGGCACTGCAGCCAGATACCTAAACCACAGGTGCTTTTTAAGATTGCACCCTGGGTTCAGGGCTTTCCAGCAAGAAACCCAGTATCATCTTTAGGCCCTTGTTTGATCTCATCCTCTGAAAGGTGAATATGTGTTGAACAGAGATTCGGTTCTGTAAATTCCCATCAGCCCATATGCAAATAATTTTGCTTTCAGCTCAAATCAGTCTCAGGTAGATCCCGGTGTTGATTTTACAAACTCAGTTCACCAAAGCATTATACCACCGAGGGCCATTAAGTAAGTGCATGATGACTTTTGACTAACTTGTGCCTTAGCGATCACTCAGACATCAGATCAGTACCTCGGATAAAGAATGCCTTGGATAACAGATTTTTCAGATAACAAATGGAAATTTTCAGGTATAGGGCTGCCTCAGATAGCGAATGTTCCCTATGGGCTGCCTCGGATAACAAAAGTTTGATAATGCCTTGCAAAAATGAGTACCTTGAATGCATTACAGGATGCATAGTTTATGTAGGGGTGGGAGGAATCAGAGTGATTTTTTTTCATGGTGTTTTGGAGCCATTCTGGACATGTTTTGCTGAGGGTTTTGGACCTTTTGAACTTGGTAAGATAGGGAGCTAGCTTTTATTAATCTTTGCACTGCTTTTGTTTGCGTTTTTGGCTGGAAGAGGCTGGGGTAGTCTTGCTGGTTTCATTTCTCTTCATTTGCTCTGCAGGCAAAATGGGCTGGATTTTTCTTCCTGCTTATGTTTGTTTGTTTGTTTGCATTTCCCCCCATTGCATTTTGGGGTAGTCTTGCTGGTTTCTCTTCTCTTTGTTTGCATTGCACTGCAGGGGGATGTTATGTAGGATGTTCCAGCACTGCATAACATCCCCCTGCCTTTTTTGCCTTTTTTGGGACCTCTGGAACAGATTAATTGGTTTCCCATTCATTTCAATGGGAAACCACATTTTGGATAACATTTTTTTTCGGATAACAAATTGCTTCTGGGAACAAATTAAATTCGTTATCAGAGGTACTACTGTATTCTGCTACTTATAGTTATGGGATGGAGGAGGATTCTCTACTTCTCCCCATCTAGCACTTCTGCTCTTTACGTTTTATGTGACTATGGGTGCTTTTACAAAACCCCTAAGATCTGCTGGCAACTTAAATTTGGACCAGAGATCTTAGGGGTTTGCTCCTCTTGCTGTGTTCCCACCCCTCCGCACGCCATTGCTCCTGTCAGCGTGAGGGGAGGGAGAAAAAAAGGGAGAAAAAATGCAGGCTCACCTCCACTCTGCCGTCGCAAGCTTCCCTGGGAAGCATTGCAGTCTCTTAAAGGGGCGGGGGGCAAAAAAACAAACAAACAGAAGGCGAGCACAGCCCGGCACTCACTGCTTTATATCCGCATCAGAAATTTTTCACCTTCAGAGATCAGGTACTTGGAAAATGCGCTGGGACGCACTTAGGTGGTCGTGGTCGTACTTAATTTTTTAAAAACTCTGGAGCTGGTGGGAAAACAATTTTAAGCTCCGCATCTGGGAGCCCTTTGCCTCGTATTTTAGGGGTCGTGTAAAAGCGCCCTATGCTGGAGTCATTCCAGAATAGTCTTTTTATGATGGGCAGTTCTAGGGCCTGCCCTCTCTTTAGATCTTAGGCTCAGTATCTTATAGTCTACAGAATGGTGGAGGAGACAGATGGGGTTGAAAAGGTCAATTCAAGCATAGATTTGACTCAGAGAAGGATGTTTGAAAGACCTTGACTGTAGAGGGTATCTGAATGTGGTGTGATGATGAAGGCTATTGCAAAAGAATTCAGGGAAAAGAGAAAGTCACCCAAAAAATTACTGAACTAAGTTACAAACCATGATGGAGATGCATCATCTCCAGACTTAAAACCAGGGTACTTCAAGGGCCAGATGCAGGGGAGTGGTATCAGGAGACAGATATCTACTCTCCTGTGCTCCCAGAGGTGTTTGGTGGGGGCATTGTGAGATACAGGAAGCTGGACTAGAGGGACCTGATCCAGCATGGCTCTTCTTATGTTCTTATATATGTTCTTCTTATTATTATTTCCAATAGTTGTCATATAAACTGCTTCCTAAGTCTGTTTCATTTGGGATCTGTGGATTCCTTTCAGATTACAACCCAAATCTGGGAAATATACAAAACGTGTTTCTTCCATTGATATCCCTGTATTTAATGGTGGTTTTTACATAAGTCCTGGGAAATAAGTGGCCCCCCAAATGATAGACCTGTCATTGCACTTTATATTCCTTCAATTGTCCATTTTTTAAAAATCAACCAACCAACCAGTCTGTGTCTATATTTGTCTGTCTGCCCTTCCGTTCGTCCGTCCATCCATCCATCCATCCATCTATCCATCCATCCACTGGATGATCCATTTGTGTCAGGTAGTGTCAGTCCAGGTAGTGTTTGCATGTCCCATAAAGTTGCACAGCCTTGGGATGACAAGGCCAAGTTTGATGCCCTGAGCTAGCCAGGCCTATTTACAATCTCCCAGACCTTAAAACAGGATGTGTCCCAATGCATCTGCCACACCAAGCCTCTAAAACCGTTCTCTGTCCCATTGTGCATTGTAGAATTTGTTGCATGTTTAATATTCTTGAATTATTCAGATATTTTTTTGCAAAAAGTATGTTAAAATGTATCTTTCTCTGGATTTCAGAAGTTGGTTATGACATAATGAGTAAGTTGTGCAGACAAATGTCTTAGTTACTAAGGCACTGCATTCATTCCTGAAGTTCTTTCTTTTCAAAATCCTTTAGTGAGACCATAGAAAATTACTGACCTGTTCTTCCTGTATTGATAGAAGGCATTTTAGGAGCAAAGGACATACAAATATTTAAATAAAGTTCTATTATCCTTCCATGTAATATTTACAGTATGTGCCCTTGATTTCTCTCTCTCTTTTTTCTCTCTCTTCCTCTCTCTCTCTCTCTCTCTCTGTCTCCCTCTCTTGAAGAACCGTTTTCTGTTCCCAGGTTAATCATCCAGCCTCCACAGAATATCACAGAAGGAGATGAAATCTATATCAAATGTACAACTGACTTGGCCTCCCAAAGTCCAATTGAAATTATCATCCAGAAGAATAAGACTATTCTTAACAGCACAAAAGGAAGAGAGACAGTGACTTACTCCAAAGTAGCCACAATGGAGGACAACGGCAGTTATACATGCAAAGCTGAATTGGGGAGTGTGTCCAAAATCAGCGAAGTAGATGTGGTGGTGGCAGGTAAGAGCTTCCTCTGTTTCACTCATGCTAGCATGCATAGCAGAGTGTGCATCTCTGTTATGAGGGCTGGGGAGCTCACCCTCTAGGATCTAAATCTATTTTTGGAAATCCTGGAGAAGTAGACAAAAGTTCTGGTTTCTCTGTAGCGCAACAGCTGCTAAGCATGCCCTGGGCTAGGACAATGGAAAGATGCAGCACAGAGCATAGGGTTCAGTAGTTCTCTTGTCATTGCCCACTATTTCCATAATTCAGATTGTGTTCTGCTTCCACTACAATTTGGGAAGGCTGTGGGTATGTCAGAGCTGCATGTAATGTGTAATTTGGCTTTGGGACAAGTTGCAGCAGTCTGAAAGCAGTGGTTGAAATTCTGTTGCTTCCTGTAGCAAGAGTGTGACGACACAGTAGTGAAAATACAGTTTGAGCCATAGTTTATCAAACTGGTTTCCCTGGGGTCAATTCCTGTAGCTGGCTAGATAATAATTTGCGGGAGTACATCACAACAGAGGCAGAACGATCAGAATGCCAGCACCAGAAGTTACTGTGCTAACAAGATGTTAATTGGCAAGTTTGTTAATGTTGCCTATAGCAGTGATGGCGAACCTATGGCACGGGTGCCAAAGGTGGCACTCAGAGCCCTTTCTGTGGGCACCTGACATTGCCCCTTCATAGCCACCTGTATACAGGGTAAATTACTGTATTGGCAGTTTGCAAAAAAATTAGTGGGTTCTGAATTCCAGTTTGGGCACTCGGTCTCTAAAAGGTTCGCCATCACTGGCCTATAGAATTTTGTATGATGTAATCCAAAAAAAGTCAATCAATCAATTTTATCAATCAATTTTATTTTACAACCAAAGGCCCGATAAAATACAGTATACATTCCAACAAGTACACATTCCAATAATTAAAAGAAACTTAAAATTAGTTAAGCACCAGAATTCTCTTTTGTGTTTTTTGGGCTGAGAGAAGGAATTTGGCCACAAGTTCTGTAATGGACTTATTTCTGTCTTCTAGAACGGTGGTCCCCAACCCCCGGTCCGCGGACCGGTGCCGGTCCGTGGACCGGTCAGCACCGGGCCGCCTGGGGAGGCCGGGGAGGCTCCTCCCCTTTTGCTCCGCCGCCCTCCTCCTCCTCCTCTTCTCTCCCGCGGGCGGCCGGTGGAGCAGGAAGGCTGGAGGAGCGCAGGAGGAGCCGCCGCCGCCGCCGCCGCCTTTGCCTCCCTCCTCCCCTCCCCTCCCCTCCTCCCAGGCCGGCCAGCCGGCGACTCCGCCCCCAAACGCTGCCGCCGGGGAAAGCGAGCGGGGCGCCACCAGCGAGACCCGCCCGCGGGTCCTGGCTCCGGCGCCCCGCGCGCGGCACCCGCCCGGCTGCGCCGGGAAGCGCCCTCGCGGCACCGACAAGCCGCCACCGCCTCCTCCTGCTCCGGTTCCTCCTCCTCCTCCTCCCGCCGCTGCCGGAGGAGCAGCAGCGAGGGCAATTGCGGAGGGGTGGTGGCGGCGGCGGCGGGACGGGGGCGATGGCGGTGGCGGCGGGGGGGCGATTGTGGGGGGTGGCTGCTGCTGCTCCTCCGGCGGCGGCGGCGGGAGGAGGAGGAGGAGGAGGAACAGGAGGAGGCGGCGGCGGCTCGTCGGTGCCGCGAGGGCGCTTCCCGGCGCGGCCGGGCGGGTGCCGCGCGCGGGGCGCCGGGGCCAGGACCCGCGCGCGGGTCTCGCTGCTGGCGCCCCGCTCGCTTTCCCCGGCGGAGGAGGAGGCCCACGGCGGCGGCGGCGGCAGCAGGAGCAAGCGGGGCGCCAGCAGCGAGACCCGCAAGATTAAATAACATAGGTGGCAGTATACATCCTTGGCGGACCCCCCTCTCACATCGCCAGATAGATTTTGTCAATTCCCCTTCTATCCCACATTTAATACAAAGTGTGGTTCCCTGGTAGAGGCATTTGATCAGATACAGAAGTCTCTTATCAATGGAAGTATCACACAACTTGATCCATAGTTTCTCTCTTGGTATAGAGGGCAGATTTTAAATCTATGAATGCGGTGAACAGACCATTACTATAAAAGGTCATATATTTCTTAGCTAGGTGATTTAGGAGGATATAGTGATCTATTGCTGATCTGCCCTTTCTGAATCCTGCCTGTTCATTTCCCAGAATATTTTGATCTTCTATCCAAGTTGTTAGTTTTTGATTTAGGTAACTAGTATACAGTTTGCCCACAACCAACAGTAATCTCTCCCTAATCTCTCCAATCAACCAGAAGAACATTCAAAACTTGTCGGCAGAATCCTGTTGCCAAGTTTGGCATGGATTTAGTGAAGTCACATAAAATGCATTGGCAAATTGCTGCTACTTAATGAAACACTAGTTGCATTTCTGCTTGTGTGTTGATTTCCACAATGAGAAACACAACCTCATTCATTATCAGCAATTTATTGCTTGCTATATCTGATTTCACTTACACGTATGTAAATTAAAGTAGAATTCGGTTTGGAAATATGTATTTCAAAGATAGTGACTTATTGATACATTCAAAGTAGGCTTCATAGTGTCTTGCATTTAGACAGATTTATATTCATTCCAAGTGGGCTAGATAGCTCAGTAGTATTTGAAGTTCAATTCCGCACAGTGCTTCCCAATGTTCTAGTTTTATAGATCCATAAACTGTTGAAGTGGACATGCTAGGCAGGAGTAAAATTATGTTTTCCTCTTAACAAATGTCACAGCTGATATTCCACAACTTGTTAAGTCCATGTGAGATGTGATTGCCACCCACCAGTTGCAAATTTCTTACACAGTATTGTGCATTGAGCTATGTGGAAAGATCTCAAGAGGACTACTTGTATGTGTGTGTGTTTGTTCATATATTTTGCAGAACTGTTTTCCACTCCCAAACTGGTTCTTAACAAAACACATTTTGATGAAAACGCCGAGTTACATGTGCAGTGCCATGTCAATGGTCCATTACCAATAAAGGTCTCACTCATGAAGAATGGCAAAGTGTTGGTCAACCAAAGTAACTATTCTAAAAGAGCTCAGGTAGCTGATAGTGGGGACTATGTCTGCAGGGCTGAAGTCAAAGGGATTGTCAAGAAAAGCAACCCGGAATCACTACGTGTTTATGGTAAGTTAATCTGGCGATGTGAGAGTCTGTTTATCTTTGACGGTTACTTCACATCCTTATTTGTTCCATGACTAGTTTGTACCGTGACAGTGTTAGTTGCGATCACGAGGTTTTGTCCCTGTTAAAGTGTTCCCATGGTGGTGATAACTTGTCTCATTACAAGTGTTACCTCACGGTCTTGTACCATGACAAACACTGAATTTGTCTCGCTTCCTTTTTCCTTTTTGGGGGGTCTTAAAAATTCTTTTTTGATATTTCACTTCCGAAGAATCAAAATCTTTGCAGGCAGGGAAGGAGTCTGGGGCTCCTCTGGCTAGCTTTCACTTTCTCCACGTGACCGCATTGGAATGCTCTGGGTAATAGCCTTCAGGCTTTCTTTGTTCTTTATTCCTTTTGCTTGCTAATTAATTGACTGTCTGGTGTCCCTCTTGCCTGGCTTTGAAGTTTGGTTTGTTTTATTGGTATTTAACAGAGGAGGGCAAGGTGGTGGTGATCATCTGGGGTGGGTGGGCACTTTGAACGTAACATGCAACCCAGTACCTGGGACACAGTTTTCTGAGAAAAACGAATGTTTTGTTGCATGACAGTCGATACCTCACAGTGTCTTGTCTTGGAACAGAAACCGGGAACAAACCGGGACAAGGGAAACCCCTACCCCAGCGCTAGGTACAGATTTGTCTCACTTAGCACCCATTCCGGAGCCATGGTCAAGACAAATTTCAGCTGTTACACAATGGATGTGAAGTAAGATGTTTTTGTACCGCTCCAAAGCGCAACACTTAGAGAGACAAAACGGACGTGAAGTAACCGCCTATGTTAATCTAGTCCTGCATGTGTGATTCAATTATATTTTTTCCTGAGGCAAACAGATGTAAATAATTATCCAAAAGTGATCTAAAGTTGCATTTCCAGTATTTCCACATTGATGTAACCCATCCCCTCATGTTGGGGGAGAACGGGATGAGAGAGAAGTTTAAATGTACTAACTGGAGATTGCACCTGGGATGGGTGCAGTGGTTGAATGTAATGGCCAGCATACGGCTCTGCCTTTATGTCTCAGCATAGTTAAGCTGTGGGAAAGGAAGAGAACAAGGCTTCCTCATCTGTCTTTGTTATGAGCTTTCTGCAGGTGCTGCCAGACGTAGAGGAGAATGCCTTGTGCCTTTAGTTTGCCCTGAAAATGACTTTTTGTTCCTATTCACCATAAGAGAATTTGTGCTGCTTCTAGAGTGGCAGGCATGCCCATTGATACAGTGCCCAACTGCATGTGGGAACTGGGTTTCTTTTAATGATTGTGTAGAAGAGAATGTGTCATTTTGGCACAATTGTTCTGTCAACATTTCCTGCTGTCTACAGCTGGAGGACTACTCGTGTCCTCCTGACCATCTGATCGCAGATGAAATAAGAATATATACTATGTGAATTAGAAGTACAGTATATGCTCCAGAAGTAATTGCAGACGGTATGCTTGTTGTGAACCAGTCAGCTCTGCCGGAAAGGATACGTTAAGGAGCCTTGTGGCACAGTGGTTAACTGCTGCACTGCAGCCGAAACAGCTCACAACGTGGGGTTCAATCCCAAGTAGCTAGCTCATGGTTGACTCACCCCTTTATCCTTCCAAGGTCAGTAAAATGAGTACCCAGCTCACTGGAGGGCCGCAAAGTGTAGCCCGCATAATTTAATTGTAAACCACCCAGAGATTGCTTTGAGCACTACAGAGCAGTATATAAGCAGCACGCTTTGCTTTGCTTTATATTATTGCATTTTTCCGAGTTGCACCTCAAGTGGTAATAGATGCTTGTTTGTCATAAGGATGCAATGTACAGTATATCTTTACTGTGTATCTTGCATTTAGTGTGCTGTGTTTTGTGATTGTGACCAAGTTGATATAGGCTTCGTCTTCAAGTTTGCGAAGGCATGCCTCTTGAGAAGATCCCATTTTGGGAGGGAAATGAGATACCAAGGGCCGGCACTTCCATTAAGGTGAACTAGGCAGTTGCCTAGGGCGCCAAAATGGAGAGAGGGCGCTGGACAGCCTGCCCCTCTGCCGCCATCCCCGCCGCTGGTCACCGCCGTCCGTCCCCCCACCGCCCACCAGCCGCCCATCGCTGCCTGCCGCCACCCACCCGCCGCCCTACCCCCCACCGTCCTGCCGCCCTGCCATCGCCCTGCCCCCTGCCCCGTTACCCCCCTGCCCCGCCTCCACCCCCACCCCCACCCCCGCCGCCCCACCCCGACCCCTGCCCCACCCCCCCGCCGCCCGCCCCACCCCCCCCAACCCTCACCTGGGGTGCAAAAAAACCTAGCACCGGCCCTGGAGATACCTAGAGGAAATAGCCATTCCTCTTAAAGTCTAGTTTGAGCCCTATGCTCCTTGTAGTATGCTGGCCTGCTGACCACATCAATCCATATCAATTCTGCATCAATCATTTATGGCAACAATATTCCAGATTATGAGTAACTGAAAGCTGTGAAAACTGGAGCCGTATAGCAGGACTTGATCTCAGAATATGTTTTCAGTAAAAGGAGGTAGATCTTTTGCACCAGCCTCAGATATTTTATTTATTTATTCAAAATAATTTTAGCCTGCTTTTCTCCTTTAAAATGACCTCTGAGCATGGCTAGAGCACAGCAACACAAGTTTTGTAAGCAACCCCAATATCCATTCTGTCTTGGTTTAAAGTGGCACAGGTAAATTTCCAACTACAGGGAGCTTGGTTTCCTGCCAGCCTTGGGCACTTGCCTTTCTCACTGTTGGCATCATTATTACTTAATGGAAGAGTTCTGCATTGCATGTGTTCACACAGTCACTTACAGACCACACTTATATTTCAATTTTTCAGCTCCAGTTTCCCCGCCAGTCCTTTCTCAACCAGTTTCCCAAGTTGCCGTTTTGGGGAAGCATTTTGTTTTAAACTGCAGATCCTTATATGGAACTCCGCCAATCACGTATACTCTGTACCAAGGGCACCTGCAGATTCAGGACAAAACGATGGCACAAAGAAATCAAACAGCAAAGTTTGAGGTCCAAGCAACTACTCTGCGTGCTCCACAAGAATACTGGTGTAAGGCTACAAATGGCCACTCCCGTTCACAAAAAAGCCCGACCCTAAACATCACAGTGATAGGTAAGTGTTTGGTGGGTGGTTGAGGCTAACAATGGCCATGTTGGGCGATTTGTGGCCTTTCAGATGTCACTACTCTGGGTGGGTTGACAACAAATAAAGCAAATACAGAGATATCTTGTATAAAGAAATGAATTCATTCCAAATGAAATTATGTTAAGCAAATTTTCCTTTATACAAATTTCCCATAGGAATGCACTGAAAACAGAGTAATCCCAAATCGCGACCATTTTTAGGTTGTACGGATTTGCCCCATAGGCAATTCTGTTAATCAAATTTCCTCTATCTTTGGAATTTTTTTTTTGTAGTACAGATCTTATGTTATACAAACTGTTTGTTATACGAGGGTCCACTGTACAATAATAAAATGATAAAAGTGGGTAATAACTTACTTTGAAAGTCCCATTAGGTTTTCTACAAGCCTTCCGTTACTCCAAGGAGGTCGCGGAAACCAGAAGTATTTCCTGGTTGGTTGGTTTTATATAGTTACACAACAATGAGGATTTTCTAAGTAGCTGAGGACTTTTTGCTTAACATAATATGTTGTATTGAATCAGTAGGGATTTGGTGAGTCCGTTCCTCTGTAGGTTCCATTGATGCCAACAGGGCAAGTCGAGTTGTAACAAAATATTGTACTAAGCAACAGGATTTCAGCCACTGAGGTTTTGGCTGAGAGACAAAAGGTTATCGAAGGAGTTTTAAAAGGGCGTTCAACATCGGCAGTGGCTAGTAAAAGGCTCTGCCAAAACATCTCTTACGGTTCCCGCCAGGTATGAAGAGTGAGAGGGACCTTCGCTTCTCAGTTAGTGGGCGAAAGAATTGTGTTGCCAAGAGCCAACCCTTTGCTGTGTTGGAGAAATGAAGATCCCTGCCATAATGCATTGGGTCAAACATGGCAAAGGATGACATTGGCTACTTTTTTTTGGTCCAGTCCGTTGGCTCCTTTGGTTTGTTTGTTTTGGAGTGTTTTGTCAGTATAAATTATGTTTGTCATGAGGTTTATGTAACTCGCTGTGATGGGCTGCAACGAATTGGCAGTGTGCAGTGGATGTCCAGGGCAACAGCTTACTCCCATGCCAGACTGCACAGCTGAGAAGCACCTCACCTCATTGTTGAGCCCCAACCAGTTAGTAGTACACGAAGCTTAGGTGTATTGTATCATAAATCCAGCCATAGGTTTACATGCTCATGCCACAGGTATAGGAACTGTGGGGTTAGGAAGGGAACACAACAACTTGGCAGCATCTGCAATAAACCAGAAGTGAAGGTGTAGTTGAGAGTAAAATCAATAATAAGAGAATTACATTTTATTTGAGGCCAGTTTGTGTCCCCAACTTCCTTCATATTTTATTTATTTATTTATTTATTTATTTATTTATTTATTTATTTATTTATTTATTGGATTTTTATACCGCCCATCTGGCAGCGAGGTCACTCTGGGCGGTTTACAACACTTAATAAAGTCAAACAATGTATACAATAAAACCATAAAATAGTAACACAATAAAATAAAATAAAAATAAAAATAATATTAAAGTGACATAAAACAATATATTATTATTGGCAGGCTAATCAGTTAAAATCAAGATTCAGTGGGTGAACACTGAGTTGCAATTATATTTGGGGGAATGCCTGCTTAAATAGCCATGTTTTTAATAGTTTTTTTATACTAGCAAGCAGGTAAATAAACTTGGAGCATACAGTACATAAATGATTACTTTAGCAGGGAATGTTTGGGCTTCCAATTGATTTAGAACTCAGCTCTCGTTACCTGCATTAATAGATTATAGCAGCTCTAGCACGTATTTTCTGTTAGAGGTGTTACTATTGCTTGTTCCAATTACCCCCACAGAGCAAATAATGAGTCACAT
Organism: Phrynocephalus guinanensis; assembly: GCA_037367245.1. Lineage (NCBI taxonomy): Eukaryota > Metazoa > Chordata > Lepidosauria > Squamata > Agamidae > Phrynocephalus > Phrynocephalus guinanensis. The sequence continues at coordinate 129,210,474 of CM074734.1, forward strand.
TAAAGTCAAAAAAGGTTTATTAAACTTTAAATAGAAAACAAATATTCCAAGTTAAACAGTCTGTATTGAAGATTGTCCCTATACTTGTTACACCATCCCCTAAAGCTGGATGGTATTCATGAAGGTAAGACCCTCTATGTCAACAGCCATGAGGAGAGATTAAAACTGTCATTTTCCAGCCTGTTTAACGGACAGACCTTTCAGAAAGGAGGGGCATAAGAGAATGTTAATACAGACAGACCAATAGTAAGTCAGATCAGGGTGATTGACATATCGCATTCTGAGACTATTGATCTGCATAATCTAAGAGCCCCCTGGCGAAGTGGTTAAATGCCTGCACTACAGGTAAAAGTGTGCTCACAACCTGGGTTCATGGTTGACTCAGCCTTCTATCCTTCTGAGGCTGGTAAAATGAGTACCCAACTTGCAGGGGGGGGGGAAATGTGTAGCCTGCATTACTGTAATTAAAACTGTAAACTGCCCAGAGACTACTTGAAGTGGTATGGGGCAGTTCCTCTCCCTTTTTTCCCTGCTCCTAATTGTTTGCCGCCATCTTGCCCTCCGCTGCCCTTGCTTGGTGGCCTTGCTATTTTTAGCTTTTTAGCCTTTTATGCTTTTTGCGTTGTTAGCCGCCCAGAGTTCCCGTCGGGAAGATGGAGCGGGATATAAGTATTTAAATAAATAATAAATAAATAAATATAAATATATAAGCATAACATCGGAGCTCAGGCACTATTATGTTAATATATTTCCTGTAGCACCTTAGCACTGACAAATAGGGATGTAAAATCATATTAGGGACACAAGTTCCATGTCCTCTCACACGGGCTAGAAATGAAGGCTCCAGGTGTGACTGGTCTTTACATCACCTATTCTACTGACATTCAGTGCTTACATTGATTGTCAGTGGCATTTTCACTGCACTGGTTTGCAAATACTGTACTGGACCTACTTTGGGGTCCTCATCTTTGTATCCGTTCATTCACAGTTCCAGTTGGCAACATAACCCTCACAAAACATCCAGAAGGGGACGTAGAAGATGGTGGAGACCTTGCCCTTTTCTGTGAAGTTGGTTCGGGATCTTTTCCAATTGAATTCAGCTTTTTTAGAGAGAACCACATGATGCTCTTACATAAGAAAAAGGTGGACAAAGACCCCAGAGCTATTTGGCACCAGACAGGACTCACGAATCAAGACGGAGGGAGGTACTTTTGCAGAGCCGATAACCAAGCAAAATCACCTCTACAGAGCAAGATGGTCACAGTCAGCAGTAAGTTCAGTTCACTGTGTAGAAAGCATGCAGGGAAATAATTTGGTGCCTATTGGGCTATTTTAATTGGAGCTTGGAATAATTGCTTCCAGAAACTTCCCAAAGCCAACATCACCGACTGAGGCTGGAAAACATAACTTTTCCATGCTTTGCTGATAAGAGCTTGTGATGTTTGGTGGCCAATTTTTAAAATATATATATATATATGACAATACTGTATTAGACATTTAAAGGCACATTTCTCATGTTGACTTAACCTGGTTTTAGCATTCTGCCTTCTTTCAAGGGAGCCCACACCTTGGAAATGTGTTTCAGTCAAAATACATTGGAGTCGGACTGTTCTTAAAATCAACATCTAGGCTTGTCACCAGTACATGGCAATTCTGGCCTCCATCAGAGAGCCCATCCAAAGCATCATTCCAAACATTTTGGGGAAATGTTCTTTTTAAAGAAAATGCACTGGTGGCCAGCTAGAAATGACTTGGTGATGTCAAGAAAATGGGAAGGAATGGGAGAATTCCTGTATCTTATTATCAGTGATGATATGGGTGTTATCCTTTCTATCTTTGTGACAACCATCTCACAATAACATACATATTACTGGAACAGTGGTAGTTATTAACTATTTAGAAAAGAGAAGATGTTACATTTCATCTGCTGTTTCCTGAAGCCCTAAAAGGGGGGGCAAAACTAACTTATTAGAGAAACTGTATTGGGAAAGAAGAAATATGAATATTAATTAATATTAATATGGAGGCATTTAAAAGAAAACTAGACACCCATCTGGCAAATATAGTTTGATTTGAATTTCTGCATTGAGCAGGGGGTTGTACTTGATGGCTTTATGGCAGGCATGCCCAAACTTCGGCCCTCCTGATGTTTTGGACCACAACTCCTAGAATTCTAAGCCTGTATTTCCAATGGCAAAGGATTGCGGCAGTTGTGGTCCAAAACACCTGGAGGGCTGAAGTTTGGGCATGCCTGCTTTATGGGCTCCTTCCAACTCTATGGTTATATGATTCTATGATAATTACAACAAAATAAGAGTAAAAAGCTCTTTGTTCTCTGAAAACGTGTTCATCTTTGCATACACTCCAGATGTGTCTCTTCCATAGCAAGTAGATATCATAAAGTTCACATGGAATCTAATGGGATAAACAGAACACCATTCATTTCTCAAGTGTGTAGTTGTCCCATAATGGATGTTACCTGTCAGAAGGACAACATTTAAGATCCCTTGAGCCAAGCAAAGGCATGGCTCCTGTTTTTATAAGTCAATGCAGATCTACCCTGTGCTTTTCTAACAATGTTACCAACAGCCATTCTAGCTTCTCTTGCTGGTACTGAGGGTCGGCAAAGCTCCTATAGGAACAGCTATTCCGGAAGCTTCTTAATTGCTATCTCCCTCCTTCTGGCATGCCTGGAACCAAATGAGCTACATCTGTAGCATTTGAGAACAACAACCATGTTTTTTTCACAGTCCAAGAACAGGAACGGCAATACTGAGAATGTTTCGTCATAGCTGCAGCAATTTGTTGATGCATCGATAGCTGATAATGACATGCTAGGCCTGAATCATGACTCACTTCTCTTTGAACTTGTAGTTGTTCTGGCTTCATGGAAGAAAATGCTCCTAGTGACCGTCAGCATGCTGTTGCTGCTTGGTGGTGCCATTGCGGTATTCCTCTGGTGGCACTGTTGTAAGAAGCCAAAAGGTAAAACTAAGTGTTCAGTGATGTGCAAAATCTTCTGAGAGTACGTGCCAATCAGTTAAGTGTCCACACAAGAAGGACTTCCCAGGATTTGTGTCCTCCTCCTATCTATTGCTCCCTTTCTCAAAAAAACCCCAAAACCCTTCTTTCATTTTCAGTGCTCTGCTTTTCGTTAACCATTGTTAGCTAGAGAACAAAAGTTAGCAAGGTACACATAACCCTACATGCACACTGGTGATGGGAACCATTGAGGCCAATGGAAGAGTTAATCGGTAACTCAAAAAATGTAAAGGAAGAATTGGTTATATAGGGAAGAAGGGAAAAGAATACATGAGCCAGTTGGGTAGGTATAGCTAGTTTCTTGGCCATACAGTATTTGAAAGCTCAGACAGTGTCATGTTTGTACTGGATTAATGGCCCAATTTGATGCAGCAGATTTGTTTATGCAGCCTTTTGGTGATTCTGATATTTCTGCCAGCCATCCTGTTGTCTGCCCATGGAGGACAGACTACATATATGAGCACAGTCTTTGTTTCCACTAGCATGAGGTTGGATCTAGGCCAATCTAGATGGCTGTAGTGCTATGTAAAAATGAATGCATCAGCTTGGTTTATTCAGGTGTTCTGATCTAAAGTCTAAAGTCAATTTGCTAACATTAAATGAAATTGATTTCTTAATATGGGCCATAATTGAATACTGTTGTTCATCTTCTGTCATGTTGGAAGCAATCCAATGGTGCTTTCAGAGTTGAAGGATCAGCCGACAGGACACCGACATTGCTCAGGCAGGGATGCCTGAATGAAACATTGGGATTTTTTTTTTTTTGCTCAAAACTGTGTTGGTCTGGTGCTTTTTCATTATAAAGGCAGGCAGGCTTCTAAACTGAAATTGGCAAAATAACTTTATATTCTTCATAATCTCTATATGATATTTTTTGTTTCTTCTTTGCTTATTTATATACTGCATTTTATTGTTCCCAACTAAAATTTCAGAACATTTTTATAGCTATCCCCATTTGACATTATCTGAATCAGAAAGGTCTTAATTCCATTAAGTATTTAACAATAGCTACAATAAATGAGTTGCTTTAATTCAGGGGTGGGGAACTTTTGGCCCTCCAGATGTTTTGGACCGCACCTGCCACAGTCCTTTATCATTGGCAGTACGTGCTCAGAATTCTGGGAGTTGCAGTCCAAACACTTGGAGGGCTGAAGGTTCCCCCCCCCCTGCTTTGATTAATTCCTTTTTTTGTAGTAACAAAGGCATAACAAAGTTATATTTATAACAAAGTTATATTTCTATTATAGCATCATGGACAAAATCCTGTTGCTGTAATCCTGCCCAATCAAGAGGTATAGCGTCATTAGCAATGGCAAATTGCTGCTAAATAATCCTGGCTTCAGTTTTAGAGCATGTATGACTTGGAGTCATGCACGTTCCAAAATCAAACAGATGTCTCTTTAATTGGAAACAATCTGCCATTGCAATTAATGCCGTTCCCATGGAACAGGCAGAACTCTGCAAGAGGGCACTGGTCAGTGGAAGAGATTGTGGTCTCTCTGCCACAAAGCAGGAGAACTTGTGAAAATAAACTACAGCACCTTAGTTACTTGATAATGGAGAAGTCATATTACTTTTTTAGCATTACATTATAACAATAACTTACTACCAGTCATTTACTAGTTATTTATTATACTTCTAGCTTTCCAACTATACCAGATTTTAATTTCCCACATTCTATTAACACTAACCATCAACCAATGCTTAATGTTTTGCTGGGCTATATAAGGAAATATTTTAAGAACTATCTCAACCCAGAGCCCTTGGACCAGTAGCAGAATGACACCATGCTGTATTGCTTCATTTGTTTATAAAAATGTTGCTGTATGTAGAATTTTATAATAAATTGCTGTTATTTTTCCTTTTCTCAAGCCAAAGGTGATTTTGTGGAGTTGGACAGGTAGGTTAGTTCCTGTTGTTCACAGTGAATTTTTTCTGATAAATAGGGTGATGTATTTTTACCCCTGCACACACACACACACACACACTGTTCTGTGTGTCAGTTTTCTGAACAAATAAATTGAATTGCTAATTGAAGCAGATTTCATGCTGGGAGAGAATTAGAACAGATTCTACTATGGGAATGGCATGATATTACAAGCAGATACACAAATATTAAATTAAACACATGTCAAATGGATCAGCTGAGTCCCATGATTGTAGACTAAATTATACTGTGGTGCAATCACCTTTCTTTGAATAGTAATGACGAAAATCCAAGGATACCTTCAGCATGTGTGAAAACAACTCCTTGTCTCCTTGAATCCACCAAGCAAAGAATAATACAGTCTCAGTAGTATGAGGCCATTTCATTCAATAAAATCTGCTGAGGGAAGGACCATGTTTCAAGAAGCCAAGCCAAGATGTTTGCTTGTTTCTGAATTCTCTGCTGTTGGATTCTGCTTGTTTTTATTGCATTTTGTGAACATTTTAAAGATCCTTTTAAGCAGAAATAGAAATATTTATGTTTAGCACTACTTTGTTTTAATTCAGTATCAGATAGTGGCATTTCTAATGCCAGTTTAGCTGCAGGAGTTCAGCCAACTTAGATTATAATACCTAGACATTTAAGGGAGAGTGGGTTCGTAAACTGGCTTTCTCAAAATTCAGCGGATTAGAAATATCTGTGAATTCTCCTTGATCCTTCAGATTGTATGCCTTCCATGCTGCACCAGAACGACAGTATTTATAAGAGTTTGATTCTACTGTATTTTAATTGTCCTGGTTCCATCCTAATGAATCTTGTTATTGGCTTCTTGGGGAGATTAAAATTCTCTTCCAGAGAACTATAGCATCTTCCCCTGAAGTATAGCAGAAATGTGCACTTCACCAGACTATACATCCCAGGATTCTGTAAGCACCACAGAAGTTAAGGCAGAATTAAATTGTTATCACTGTGCAGTGTAACTACAGTCTAAAATTCTTAGGTAGAGCTGGCAGATTTGAGGTTTTGCACTAGAAACCTAAATTCTTCAGGCATCTGAATGTGATCTGTGGTGAATTCTGGGAGTTGTAGTCTAAAAACACATGCAGGCATCTGCATAGCTCTACTTTAAGGTAATGTGTGTGAGAGAGATTTCTAGAGATAAACGTAAATTGTCAAACTATCAGTGCCTCCTCATGTTTTACGCTGGATTTGTTTTTCATTTTAGAAAACAAGCAACCATTTCAACTACTGAGAAGCTGACATCAGCACAGAATAATGAAGGGGAATTCTATTATGGTAATTTGTTCATTCTGTTTTGGACAGCTGGTTATATTAAAACAAACAAACAAAGGGTGTGATTAGACAGAGGAAAAGGCACATGTCTGATAACACTGGGGAGGGTTGCTTTGCAGAGGTGGATCTCCCTTAAAGTGGCCCAGCTGTCTGCTGGGAAATTGCTTCAGCTGGTCACTTAAAAAGTACTAGCACTACAGCTGGACCAAAAGAATCCAGGCTGGGCATGGATTAGGATCAGGCTAGAGAGCAATTCCCCATGTGATGTGTGGTCGCCAGGAAATGGATTGCACACAGGACCACTCCACCAGCTGTCCAAAGTGTGATCAATTTCCTCATGTAGTCACATCCAAACATTATCGTACCAAGTCTAGTTTTCAATAACTATTTAGTTAATATCCAAGCATGGATATATGCAGTGGCCTTTTATGCAATATGGTAACACACTATAAAGGAGAATAGGCAGTACAAAAAAGAGGGGTTTATCACAGCTGGCACAGGAGAATTTGGCCAGACTTAAGAAAAGCTCAACTAATGGTTGGAGTTTTAATATGCAGTTTTATACCCTTGACGGGCTTTTAATAAGCTTGTGCGTAGTTGCAAAAAATGAAAGAGTATAGCACTGGAGTCATGGAAGTTGAGCTGCAACTCCTGTCACCCAGGCAGGAAATTCCGTAGGTAGAATAATGGAAGCTAAGGGAATCAAGATTATGTAGCTTCAGTGCATTCAGCATCCCAGACAAAAGAGGAGATGCCCAGGCAGATTTCCCTTATCTAGGAAGTTGCCATACTTGTTGCTAACAGCTGTGGGACCTGCTACCCCATCCTGCCCCCTCCCCCCAAGGTAGGCTCCTCTCACTTGAAATCAGCAGGATGTGAACCATGATCAGTGTAATGTATAGAGTATTGTGTTATTTTAAGAGCAAGGCTTACAGCAGTGAAGCCAGATGGACCTGGTAATGAGAAAATGCCTCGTGGGGTGAACTGGGGGGGCGGAGCTATGGGTATTTATGGAATGTGAGTGTTTGCCATGCATCTCGTGTGTGGAATAAAGGAATCTTCCGTAGCATGCTGTGTGTCTGGACCCAATACATAATAATCAGCGTGCGTGCCCTCCTGTCCCAGCTCACGTGTCCTGTTGTCCGATTGTCAGACTGTATCCTGACAGTCAGCAGAACCATGTGGACTTGGACAAGCTCCTTCTCTAATGTGTTTCTGGATAGTTTCAGCTAGGATTTATCATGAATGCAATGTCTGTGAAGATTCTCAGTCATCCAGGCAAGGTTATCTGGAAGATGAGTCATGGGCACTGGACTTCTTTTCTTGTGAGATCGAAATGTTTTGCTACTCAGTCTTTCACCATCTTCTGAGAGACTGGCGAAGCTGCTTGGATGAGTAGCAAAACATTTCAGTCTTGCAAGAAAATAAGTCCAGTTGCTATGACTCAACTTCCACACGAACCCTGTGCAATCTTAAATTAAATCTAACTATAGTTTGCGGTGAAACTAGGGTTTAAAAGCTGGCTTCCGTTTTTACTTTGAGAGGAAACATTAATTATCTGTAATGATGACTGCCTTGGTTTAGATGTTACAGTAAAACCCCATAATCTGTAAGGAAGAAATGGAGGGACAAGGGCAGGATGTATCAAAAGAGAGCTTGACTCTGTTGAATGATCTTAGTTGAGTATTGTGAATTAGGCTCCTGTGTATGATTTTAAGACAGAAGCAACTGGATGTCATATGTACAGTATAGAAGTTAGATAAGAGTTGTTCTCAAAATAATGCCCCAACCAAATTTTAGCTACTGTATCTTGGGCAGCCTACATGATGTTCATTTCATGGATACGTGGTCAGAAGGACAGCAAGATGTTGTCAGCCTAGTAGTTGAACTTGAACGTTAAAATTTATATTCAGAAGGCCCAAAAGAAATAAGCAGGCAGTCCTAGACCAAGAGATGGGAAAGGGTAACAGCCATCAACAGAGCATGGTGAAGTTTAGCTTACAGAGCCAAAGAAGCTTGACTGGGACTTGGAAAATACTGTATTTACAGCTGGTTGAGATATCCACAGGCCACACAAATCCAGGGACAGAAGGGTAGTTCTGTCCTGCAGCTCTGAAGTTCCAGCGGAGCAGCCCAAGGAACTGCGGAGGGCAGACCCCAAGATTTAAGCTCGTCCCTATATCACATGAAAAGGCTGTGCTTCAAAGGGGCAGATGTTGCTGCTTAATGCATCTTTTATTTCATCCTCTGATTTTGTTTTACTTTTTTAGGATCAGATTATAATGAAGATGGTGAAAAAAATCACATAGACTCAAATGAGAATAATACAGGTAAGATAATAATTTCTCACTGTATTTCTAACTTTTTGATATTGTTTGAAGATACACAAATTGACCTTTAAAATCCTACAAACAGTTGACAACTGCTGTCTTCCATTTTTAATGTGTATTATAATACTTATAACACTTACGCTTCCAGTTTTAAAAGTTGAATTATTTTAACCTTTTTCTCTGCTTTTAATATTTATAATCCACCTTGTGAACAATAAATCAGTATTTTAACAGGTTTTTAGTTAAAGCATTTAGTTATTATATAATGCTAGCCAATGTTTTTATAATTTTGATTGGCTATGCCTGGTCGTTTTGAATAATCATAGTCATAACTCATAATGCTGACGCTGACCGGTAGCAACTATTTCATTCCATATGCAGGGGTTGGGGTAGGGATAACCTGTCCTTTCTTCCACTTCCCATGCCTGTTTCTGCCATGGGCAGGCAGAGAGTTTTCTACCTTCCCCGGGCTTCTGTAGAAGGCAGAGGGAGACAGCCATATGAGAATCAGCCCTTAGATGTGACCAGTGCCTTGTTCTTGTTACCTGTGACAGTGGTTTACATTAATGATAGAGGGGTGGGGAAATGATTCCTTGTCCAGTTCTGAGTGCTGCATTAAGAAACCTCTTCCTAATATATTGCGGACAGGACCTGACCTTGAGAATCCTGAGGTGGAATATACTGAAGTGGAAGTCTCAGTTCCTGACCCTTATAGAGGTAATTCAAAAGCAGACTCAGGCAAAAATGGCATTGTGGTCATTGTGCAGCTCCTCTCAGAAAGCACAGGGCTCTGCCTTAAACTGTCATCCAGCACTAATCAGTATGAAAAACAAAATCAATGGAGCCTTTACCTCGGGGACCAGCAGGGAAGGAATTCCTCTGCAGGTTATCCGAGAACAGGTGTGAAACCTCTTGTTTCTCATGCCCTGCTTTGATGTGAATCCAACCATTAAACCAAGATGTGAAATGGTGTAAAGCGGGCCTGCCCAACAGGTAGACCGTGGGCTACTGGTAGCCCGTGAAGGGTTCAAAAGTAGTCTGCCGGCCATCAATTGAAAAAAAAGGGAGGGGATAAGTTATCCACCCCTCCCTCCCCCACCCCAAGGACCACCACTGCCCCAGCAAAGTTCTGGGTCTGCCAGCCCACTGTCTCAGGTGAGCAGGGCAGTTCAAGGGCCATGTCGCATTGAAATCTGTTCCCTCCAGAACAGGTTAATTGGTTTTCAATGCATTCCTATGGGAAACCGCTGCTCTACTTACAAAAGTTTTTACTTATGAACATGTGCTCAGAACAGATAAAATAGAGGTTTTAGTGTACTAGCCCTCAGGCATTTTGAGCCGGAAAAAGTAGACTTTGGCCTGTTCAAAGTTGAACAGCCCTGGTGTAAAGATACTGATAGAATAAATCAAAATGAATTTGTAGACAGGATAGGTTGATTTATACACAGGTGTCAGCAATATGCAATGAGACACTGAATCAACCAAACCACAGACAGCGAGTTGTGGGTCAATGTGACATGCATGAAAAAAAATGCACATGAAATAACTAGGACCTCATTGGTCAATTAAGATACGTATATGTCTGGATAAGGATTTTTCTCTCTCTGTTGTTACCTGTGTTTGAGACTTTAGACGTAGCCTGACAGAGAGGTAGTTGTTGTCTAATAGGATGTGTATAATTTGGAGTGCTGAGACATTTTGTCTGAGAGACTGCTGTAAATATGTGTAAACTTAGAATTAATAGTCAAACAACTCTTTGTATTATTCCTCACTGATAACTAGGGTCCTGACAGCCTGCAACCTAGCCTGGATTGTCTATGTGAGCTCTATTGCGCAGATGGTGAATCTCTGACAAATGGTCCCTGGTCCAGTGACAGTGCTGAGGTTGGGGTAGTGGCACCCCCTTGCCATGAAGGAAGGGGAGACCCACTGGACCTCTTCTTTTTACCCCCTCCTCCCCAACCAAAGCCATGTTGCCAGCCAGCCAGCCAGCGCTGAGGCAACTGGGAAGCCTTCCCAGCCCTGGCTGGGTAGCCATGCTGTTTTTGACCGAGAGGCAGCTCCCGTGGCTCTATTTCTGCTGCGTGTCAAACCCTGACCCGGTGCTGTCAGTAGCTGGGAAGCCTCCAAGTACTCGCTGGCCAGGACAGATGCCCTTTGGTTTAAAAATAGCACCCGTGTGCACATCTTAAAACTGCGGCAGGGCTTGTACTACGTGAAGCAACACTCCACAGTGGCTTTCCTCCATTTTGGAAGTGAAATTGTGGTCCAGACGCCCGTTCTCAACTATATGCAATTGGTTCCAATCCACTTATGTTTATAACAACTTATTCCAGCTGATTTTTCCAAAAACGAATGAGTTGTGTAAGTGTGCCAGGCAATGCCGAACGGCCCATCCTTTGACCAAAACAGGAAGATGTGGTGTCTCTCTCATGCATTCCCAGATCATACAGATTGAGTGGCATCCTTCCCGAGACCTTGCTTCTGAGAGGCAGCCCCAATTGTTTACAGTCTAATTCAAGCATCATTCATTGTTGCAATCCATTTTGTAGACACAATGGTAGAATGATGGTTCTCCGTTCTGATTAAGCACTAAAAATAGCATCCTTGGAAAGCATGTTTGAGTTGGGCATGGGCTAATACAATGCACGGGAAAAGGGGCAGCTGTACCAAATCATTGCTGTGCCTATTTTGGATGTTAAGCATGCCCGTGAAACTACCTGCAAAGAGAGTGTCGAGTTTTAGGAATCTAAATGTTGCCTGGAAGCATCTCACTCTGTTACTGCATAGTCTAAATGCCTCCCAAGAGCAGAAACATCGAACCTTCCTGCAGTCTGGGTGCAGCTGTCATATATAGGCTGGAATACAACAGGTTAGGTGACCTAATTGCCACTTGAGCCTTCTTGGTTCAGAGGCTTTGCAGGAGACTTATTTTGAGTGCCAATTGAGACTGTGAGGCCACGCAGGAAGACCTAAGTGTTGACAAGGCACTCCATTTTGTTGGCTCTTCATTCAGACATGCCCCCTTCTTGGTTGCACCTCTAGTTGTGCCTGGAACAATTAAAGAGGTAGATTGTGACCTGTTGACAACTTAGGAAGAATTGTGTCCAGCCATCTTGGGTCCTTTTAAGGAGGAAGGAGAGTTGAGATGTTTTAAATCAAAATAAATAAATAAATAAATAAATAAAATACATGTTAGATTTGGCAAGTGCTCTCGTGATAAATTGAAACTCTGTCAACACCCGTGCTAGATCCTCAGAGCATTAAGGAGATGTAATAGGATATTTTTGACATGAAGCCCAATAAGGTCAAAGGTCCTTGAAGTTGTCATAAATAACAGACATTTGCTTTCTCTATAAAACCAGCCCAAGTTTCTCACTCCCAGGCTGAGTGTAATCTTTCAGTTCTGTTATAGACCCCTCAGTTTTCCAGAGCTATTTTAAGGATTTGGGTTTTGAAACGAATAAAATGTTTATCAAACATAGATGGCGTTTAAGAATGTACTGGCTATTGACAGAAAATTCCTGTAAATATTTACAGAGAGAAGCCCATAAGATCTAAATAATTACAGAGAGAAGTCCATAAGATGGTAACAAGGAACTGGGCTTTCTCGGTAGTGGCTCCAAGACTTTGGAACCAACTCCCCTTGGAATCCGCCAGGCCCCATTGTGTTGGTCTTCAAAAAACACCTGAAGACCTGGTTGTTTAGAACTGCTTTCCCTGAATACTAACGATTACTCACTGACTTGTTAATTTTATTACCCGTCCCCACTTGCTCTTAATTTACTCTCGATATTTGACTTTTATGAGGGAAGTTATTGCTTCAGTTATTGATTTAATTAGGTTTTAGTATTATGTTGTATTGTTTTTACTGTAGTATATTTTAATGTATAATGTATTGGTGTCTTTATGTTGAATTGTTGTAACCCGTTCAGAGTGGCCTTGTCACCCGGTGAGAGGTATATAAATCAAATACATTCATAAATACATAAATAGTGAGACGCCATTCCTCAACATTACTTTGAGGGGGGGGAGGTACCAAAGAGCCAAATTATCAGTAGAATTTAAATCCAGAGTCAGATTTATATGTCCAAGAGACTGGACTACCCAAAGAAGCTCCTCACAAAACAGAGCAAGCCTGTTTGCAAAAATCATGAGGAGTGAAAAACTGTGGCAACAATTGATGCTTCAGCAGTTAAGGAAACCTCTCTTCTAATGACACTGTCATGTATAGTTTTTCCCTTTGTGCCACCTATGCACTACTTTGAACAGAATAATAAGTTAGCAGGGGTTAACTGCTTGGATCAAGGACTTGAACTGACGAGCAAAATGGTACATTTAACGGTAGTGTACTTTGGTGTGTGGGGGGGGGGTCGGTGGGGAGGCATCAAAACTTCCTCAAAGTGAATTTTCACCCACAAGCATGCACACAAAAAGGAATGTGTCTGGAAGTTGACTCATCATGGCAACTGGACTTCTTTTTCTTGAGAGATTAAAATGTTTCGCTGCTCAACCAAACTTTTCAATCTCAAGAAAAAGAAGTCCAGTTGCCATGAGTCAACTTCCAGATAAACTCACCTGGATGACTGAGAATTTTCAAAGGCAAAAAGCAATGTGTTACTTTGCTTACTATGTATTTATGTTTTACAACTTCTAGCCTGCTCATCTAATGGACGAGCCAGTACTCTGAGTGGCTTCCAAGAAAATAACATAAATTTATCAATGAAATTGAAATTGCAAACATAAAAGCAGAAAGCCACCCTAACCAAAGGCTGGAGACTGCCTTTCGAGATGCATAATGAAGACACTGGCTATGTTATGTCCACTATAGCATGGATAAAGTGCCAATAGTAGGGAAATCACTGTTACTTGTCTCTGTCATGTATGTTATATTTGGAAAATTAAATTTTGCCTTTGTTATGAAGAAACATTTGATTTGTTTGTAGCACAGGGACTGCTGCAGTGGGCTCCCAGCTTTGGGCCCTTGATCTTCTGGGGCTAAAACTCCCAAAAGCCTCTTCCCCAGTATATGTGTCGGATTTCTAGGAGTTTGTAGTCCAAGAAGATCTGGGGACCCCAAAGGTGGGAGCCACTCATCTAGAGGATGAAAACATTGTTTCCCAACTGGAAGACATTAAACCAGACTGTAATTGATTCCAGGCTGATGTATTTTCCAGCTCCTGTCACAAAGAAGAACGAAACCGTTTATACTGAAATCAGAAAACCAATTAATGGTGAGTGAATGGCAAGTGAAGCACATGAAAATGCCTTTGTGTCATTTTTTAATGTAAATTCCTTCTTCGAAAGAGAAAGAGAACATAACGTAGTTTACTTGTAATGCAGTCCTGGACTTGTAGCCTGGGTATAGGCCCTCTTGAATTCATGGGCCAAAATCTTGCAGCATATCATGCAGCGTAAATTTTGAAAATCGTGCAAGTGGTATGTGCAGTCCCACTCGCTGTGCATTGTGTTCAGGTGTGCCTGGGTTGTGCAACTGGTCGCTTACTTGCATGTGCCTAGGAGCATGGCAGTGGCCAGAAAAGTGCTAAAAATATTTGCATGGTGGCCCTTATATGTGTATTTTTTCACAACAGGAATTTGGCAAGGGGACTCGTTATTGAATAGGGACGCACATACTGTAATGTCTTATACCTACAGAAGATCAACTAGAGCTGTAATCCTACAGCCACTTAACCTAGAAATGAATCCCAACGTGCAATGAATGGGATTTACTTTTAAGTAGACGTGTGTAGGATTGTGCTGCAAAGCAGTTAGTATGTGGAGTTTATTTTTTAAAAAATAGTTACTGTACTCAGTTCTTCGTGTTGTTGACCTTATGTGTAAGAGCAACCTTAGATATATTACATACCATTTTCTTAATGGATTACACTATTTACCTAGCCTCTGTAAATCATTTAATTTCATAATCAGCAATGACCCCTGTGGATTACTTGGATTTTAAAAATGGGTTGTGGTTAGAAACATTTTTCTCCCTCCCAGGTTCTAATTGTATACAGGAAAATCTTCTCACTTCTGCTTTGTTGTTCCTTTCCTTCCTTACCTTATTCTGCCAGAGCAGTTGTGCTGAAACTCATGGCTCTTCTCCCAGCCCACAACTTCCTGGAAAATCCCCCTCACCAGAAAGCAGACTACAGTCTCCATCTTGGCTCAATGAAGCGCCTGGCGATTGGGAAAAGTAGGGTAGCGCATCTTCTGAGCAATAAGGAGACACTGCCAATTTGCCGCCCTCCCCCTAGCCTGAGAGAAACCTTCACCAAATGGTGAAACCTTCCCCCTAACCCTAACCCTAACCCTAGCCTGAGAGAAACCTTCACCAAATGGAAGGCCTGGAAGACATTCCCCTTCCCTGTCTACTTACAAAATACAGTGGTACCTCGACTTATGAATTTAATCCGTTCCAAAGGCATGCTCTTAAGTCGAACTACTCTTAAGTCAGGGTACCTATCTTAAAAAATGAAAAAATAAGTTAAAAAAAGAAAAAAAAAGAAAAAATATTTGTAAGTTGAGCAGACCATATCTAAAATTTGTAAGGCGGCAGTTAAAATGCCAACAGTTTTCTGCTCTTAAGTCAAATAGCTCTTAAGTCGGGGTACCACTGTAAAGGCAAAAACTTGTGGTGGGTGCAGTTCCCATAAAAGAATACGCACACCAATACAAAACTGTGACACTATATCGATTCTAAAAAGCCTCAACCATCTCCCAATTTAATTCATCAATGTAATCTTGAAACCCTTGATTTGTTTCTCTGTTCTGTTTACATTAGCATGACCTTGGCACTGGTTTCTGTGAAGGTTGCCATTGATGGAAGGTGTGCACTCATAGCAACCCCATTTTGTTAAGGCTTTACAGTGTGCTCCTGCTTAGCCTTGTGAGTATTGGGTAGACATGAAGCTGATTCTTAAGCAGAGGCTGGATGGCCATCTGTCGGGAGTCCTGTGATGGGGGTTCCTGCATGGCAGGGGGTTGGACTGGATGGCCCTTGAGGTCTCTTCCAACTCTATGATTCTATGATTGCACCTCAAAAGTGGCTTTGTGTACTGGTATCTGTGAAGATATGAAATCTTGCAGATTTTGCGTGTCTGGGATGGTGGCAATTTTTTAGTAATGTACAGTGGACCCTTGTATAACAAATGGTTTCTATAACATAAAGTCTGTACAACATAAAAAATTCCAGAGATAGGGGAAATTTGCTTAACAGCCTATGGGGTGAATCTGTGCAATATAAACATGGTCGCAATTAGGGATTACTCTGTTTTAATGCATTCCTATGGGAAATTTGTATAAAGGAAATTTGCTTAACATAATTTCATTTGGAATGAATTAATTCTTTTATACAAAGTACCACTGTAATATGATGTCCTTAAAGAATGCAGTAAAGTAGAGATACCCTTGAGATATACTGCCTCAGGCATCAAAGTGTAGTGACAATATGGAGTACAGTATTTCTCAGCTTGAAGGGGGAACTTTTACTACTTTGCCTCTGGCAGCAAAATGTCTTGGAACAGCCTTTGAAGTAGGAGCTGCCATGATTTACGAGATAAATTTCCTAATGAGTTGCTTATATTATAAAAACCTATAGTAAAGGAATTTTTTGTGTAATTGGCTTTATCAAGCTCAAATCCTTTTAAATTAATACTTTATTATAGATCAGGAAGTCCAGTTAAATGAGATTTGATTAAAAATGTAGTCTGGATTAGGCTGACAATGAGGCAAGGACTTCGTAATTTTGCTTTCCACCATCTCTGCTGTACCAGGCCGTCTAGTGCTTCAGTTATTTTTGGAAACATAGTAACAGTATTATTGTTCTAATTATGTCTGCTTTTCCTGACTGACACACAGGAAAAAGTGTTTCCAATAGATAAGCAGGACGTCGCATAAGGGCAAAGCCCATTTGGAGGTTTATTTTATTGTTTATTTAAATGTTGATGTTGTTTATGGAGATGAACCTCAATAGCATTTGTATGCTGCAGCTTGTGTACCTGGTGTGGTGTGTCTTTGGAGGCCGTAATGGAGAAGAATGCAGCAAAATAAGGGAGGGCAAAATGGCTGAGGGGTGGGGTTGGGACCGTCCCATTCTCTACAGAGCCGAGCCTTTTCACATGACTGCTGATAGATCTCAAATCCAATGGCAGGCATCTTCTCTTCAGTCTTTTCCCTCCTCTGACATTTGCAGTGCCTTACAGTTCAACAGACCACATTTGATAGAGGCCTTTGGCTCAGCGTTCTTTGGTGTGTATATTTATTTTGTATGGCTGCTGGGATGCAGATATGGGGTGACCGGCTCCTGTGAAGATGTGGTTCAGGGCATTCTCCCCCCTCCTTTCCAGCTCCTGCTTCTTCTTCCCAATCCGTTTGTAATCTTTGTTGCCGGCTGCCATGTTCCTGTCCCAATATGCCCGTTGGTTCCGCTCAGTGTACTAATAATATTAAAAATAAGAATAAGAATGGTGAATATTAAAAATAAGAATAAGAATTCGTTGACTATTTCCTTACAAGGGGAAAGGCTGTTTCACTTGTGGGGACCCAGACTACATTTTGTTAAATGCACCCCACTCTGAAGGGAGAATGCTGCTGCAGGCTTGTGCTCTCCCAAGTGCTGGCATGCATTCCACCCGCCGCCGCCACCACCACCACCAAGGGGATTCCTGGGTACATGGTTCTTCCTGCCAGGCTACAATTAAGCTTCAGTGTTCTCATGCTGTGCCTCAGTGGACACCTAGTTTCAAAGGCTGACGATAAAGAGGCAGAGGAGTTGAATCTCCAACAATTTGTTTGTTTGTTTGTTTGTTTGTTCTGTTTTATTCTGTTTTATTTATTTGTTATACTGGTTAAAATCACTTTACTAGAAAACACCATTATTTAGTCAGCTGGTCTACAGTGCCAAGCACACAGCAGGCATTCCCTCTTTGGAGAGCGATTGAGAGCTGTTTCAGGAACATCGGTGCTCGGTCGTCTTGAGAAGTAATGGCTATCCTGCGACCTATTTCCTGGACTAGGCTCAAGGCTGATTCTCCCCAGACTATTTATTTATTTATTTATTTATTTATTTATTTATTTATTTATTTATTTTAGAGTATTTTTACCCCACCTTTCTCCTCACTTGTAAAATTAGTCTAGCATTAGAAGCAGAGCTCTCTTAAGAGGCGAAGGACTGCCTTTTTATTCTACCCTGACCTAGTCCTGGTCTGCATTTGGCAAATTAGCCTGCATTTGTTTTGTTAATGGTTGTTGTTACACATGAACACATTTGTTTTCACACTGATTCCCCAAGTAGATAGCTCTGAAAGATTTGTATGCCAAGAGGAATAATGGTGTAAGACAGGAAGAAATAAGTGTTTTACCTGAAGATATGATCTGTCTCTCACTGGCAACTGGTGCATTAAGGCAAATGAGGCACACTACACCTCAGCCTGGGGCTAGCCAGCCAGCCCATCCACCATATCTAATGCCTTACCAAGGGGGCAGAGCCCCACCTCGGTTCCCCTCCTACTGAACACCCATCTTCATTGCAGTATGGCTGGATATGTTTGTGCCACAAGGAGAAGAGAGAAGCCACTTGAGGTGGCTTATAGACCTTCCCTGGTGGTGGTGGTGGTGGTGGGGGTTACCCCAGAATTTTAGAGGTTCTCCTTTTGTTCCAATCACAAGCTTCCCATTGCATGCCTTCTGCCTCTCCTGCAAGGAGTTATGGAGGCTGCTGGGGATTCCTTTGGGAACGACTCAAGGGTGGCACTGTGCATTGAGACTGGCGTTCTCCCTTCTAGCCCTCAACTCTCATGGAAACATCTCATCACCAAGAGACAGTGTCCTTTTCAAAGTTGACCCCAGGGCTGAGGGAAATGGGCCATCCTGACCCCTCCTCACCTTCCATCATCAAACGTAGGTATCACTTAAAGATCCAAGCGTGCCCCTGAACTCACTCTATTTGATGAGGCATTGCTGGGACTTCCTGCACTGTCCTATCCGACCAGTGTTAATAAGAGTGTGATACAGATACAGAAGCCCTTTTGCTGTTGTGGTGTCTGGAGAGCATGGCCATGCTTGGACAATATGGATTTTGACAGCAGCTTTACATCCTGTTGTTTTCTAGCTGGCATTTTTCAAGTAGGGTGTCTTGTAATTTGCTGCTTCTGAAATAATACTTTAATAGATTGTTTTATTTTTTTTGTTGGTTGCTGATCTCGTTATAGTTTTGGTATAATAAGCCACTTGAATATATGAAGACGTGCATAAAACTATCATTGCAGCACACACTCACTTGACTGGCTCTTAGTGAAGGCCACAATTAATTCTTCAGGCTTGACGTTTAGTAAAATCAAATCATTCTAAAGTCCTTTATAAAAACAAAAACAAAAACACTATCTGGACACAGGTATATTACATTCTGTTATTCCATGGACCTGACACTTGAAGTGAAATTGGCCCAACATCAGCAATGTACCTCTTCAGGTAAAATCTAGTGCAGCCCAGGGTCACTTATCACTATCTGCACCAGCCCAGGCAGTTCCTGTTAAGAACTTAATGCTTGCTGCTGGGATGCCATGTTTCTGAAACAGCCTACTATTATTAAGCTGATGGCAGTCCAGTATCTAGAAACCTGTAGGAGAAAATTTAGAAGTAGAAATGTACTCTGTAGTTGACCTTGAGGTGCCCACTATTTGATCAATGGAAGTTTAAGAGGAGATTCTAGAGAGAAAACACTGAATTGCAATCTGATACTGTGCTCCTGCCTAGAACTGTGGCTGCAGATTTTTTTTATCATGCAGCTCACACTAACTTACATTATGCTTTTGTTGTTACTCCAACAGGGATTTGCTAATGGTTGAATACCAGTCTTTGCTCATGGTGCCTTGTGTTTTTCTCTTGCTTCCTCATTTCCCCTAGCTCCAAACTGGTCAGTGTGTACCTACATGTCTGCCAGGCAGGGTTACCCTTCATGCACCTGCTGAAGTGGGCTCTGGCTTATACGCTCGTGTCATATAATGAATGTGTTAAGTTTCCAAGTCACCACCATGTGGTTTCTCTGCTTGCTGCAAGAGATCACAGCTACCCCTCTGACAATTGCTCTAACCGGCAAGCTACTCTGTGGGTATTTATACTGGAAAAATGAGTCCGTTTCAGTGTCGAGACAGGAAATGGCTCTGTATCCCATGGCCACTCACAATGTGCTGTGGAAAAACAAATATTCTCCATCAGAAAGAGGCATGAGAAATCTTTGCTGTGTTTTACAATTTGGAGTAAGTGAATAGAAATGGCTCTGTGCCCCAGGAAGCCTGCTGTACATGTTTTCACTTCCAAGTTCCAGATATTTCAGTTCTGAAAAGTCCTCTTGCTGGAGCTGAGAAAGCTTTCATCATGAAATGCCACCACAGAATCATGCATCTTGTCTGATGGACTTTCATGGTTGTTGTTTTTTAAAAAGCAACTTGGATTGGGAATTTTCCATGCACCTGGGTGACTGAATCTCTCTTCAGGTGTTCAGAATCTAATTAAAATCAACATGTGAGGAGAGCAGTGCACTGGCGTAGTTACAGCTATTGCCTTGTTGGTGGTGGTATGGCAGATAGAACAACCAAAAAAGGATGTCCTGAGCCAGGGGCAAATGAAGATACATATATGTCTGGACAAGGATTTTTTTCTGTCTTGTCGCCTGAGTTTGAGACGTTAGACATAGACAGAGAGAGGTATTCATTTTGTTGCCTAATATGTATTCTGTACAGTATTTAGTTTGGACTGCTGATACATTTTATCTGAGAGATTGCTGTAAATATATGTACAGTAAATAGATTTAGAGTTAGAGTCAAACAATTCTGAGTCTGTGTATTATTCCTCACTGAGGACTAGCACTCTGACAGCCTGCCACCTTGCAATGGATTTTCCTGGATTTTCTACCTAAACTCCACTTGTGCCTGTCCCCCGTTCTGACCCCTCAGCTCTCTGCCACGTAGCTGGGAGTCATCCCACCAGCGCCCCCAATCTTGCCTGTCTCCTAATGAACGCCAGGTCGGTGCACAATAAAATCCCCATTATCCATGATACCATCGCGGATGGCCGCGCCGACCTGGCGTTCATTACCGAGACCTGGGTGGGCACAGAGGGGGGGGGGCTTCCCTCGCCCTGCTGTGTCCGCCCGGGTACTTGGTAGAGGGAGTGGGAAGATTGGGGGGCCAAAAGGGAGGAGGGGCTGCGATCGTGTACAGGGACTCTCTTCATGTTAGCAGGGCCTCGACATTGGTCAGCCAGGGGCTTGAAGTACTTCACCTGTTGGTGGGTCAGCGGGACAGATTTGGCATTGTGCTGGGTTACCGAGCTCCCCGCAACCCAGCACAATCCCTTCCAGAGCTCACGGAGTTCATCGCCGCTGCTCTGTTGAGGTCCCCGCGCCTTTTGGTGGTGGGCGACTTCAACGTGCATGCGGGCGGTGGACTTTCCGGTGCTGCCCTGGAGTTCATGGAATCCATGGCTTCCATGGGTCTGTCCCAGCATGTTTTATGCCCCACCCACAGGTCTGGTCACACCCTGGATCTGGTTTTTACCTCCATGTCGGGGGCTTCGTGTCTGGAGGTGGGGAACATTGTTTCCCTCCCTGTGTCATGGACAGACCATCACCTGCTCTCTTTCTCCCTGCCGATTCCGGCCCCTCCCCGCGGGGACCATCGGGCCCTTGTTTTGGCCCGCCCCCGGAGGCTCATGGACCCCCAGCGGTTCGGTGAGCTCTTCGGGGGGTTACCTGGTGGCATGACTGGCGCTCCGGCCGAGGATGTGGCTAACCTTTGGTATGAAACAGCTGCCCACACCATAGACCGGATCGCCCCTAAGCGCCTCCTCCGATGCCGAGCCCGGCCCTCCCCCTGGTATACCAGGGAGCTTAGGGCAATGAAGCAGGAGAGGAGGAGGCTAGAGCGCAGCTGGAGGAAAACCCGGACGGCGTTGAGTAAGGCTGCTGTTGATGCCCAGTCTAGTCGCTACACCATCGCGATAAGGGAGGCTAGAACATCTTTTAACTCCCTGAGAATTGCTGAGGCCCCGAACCGCCAGGCGGAGCTTTTCCGGGTGGTTCGGGACCTCAGCAATCCTAGTCTGGCTAGGCCTCCTCCTACTGATTTCAGTAGTGAGCAGTTTGCAGCCTTTTTTCGAACTAAAATAGAGGCCATCCGTGCCGGCTTTGACTCCGGTTGCAGTGGCCCTGCCCTGCCATCCCCAGTTGCTGGTCCGCCTTCGTCGCCTCGGTTGGAGGAGCTTGGGCCTGTTTCTGCTGTCAAGGTCTCCAGAGCTATGGCGCATTGCCGGCCTGCCTCCACTCCTTTCGACCCTTGCCCTGCCTGGCTAATTAGAGCTGCCAGAGGGACCATGGCCGAATGGGCTTCTGTCATCGCCACCGCCTCCTTCAGCGAGGGGGTCTTTCCCTCTCGCCTGAAGGAGACGGTGGTAAAGCCCATTCTTAAAAAACCGGGCCTGGCGGTGGACGACCTTTCAAATTATCGCCCAATCGCCAACGTCCCGTTCATGGGCAAGGTGATCGAGAGGGTGGCGGCGGTCCGGCTGCAGTCATACCTGGAGGATCGGCAGTGCCTCGATCCTTGCCAGTCCGGGTTCAGGCCCCGCCGGGGTACCGAAACAGCTTTGGTCGCCCTGCAAGATGACCTTCTCCGGGCGGCCGACAGGGGGTGCTCTACCCTGTTGGTCCTCCTGGATCTGTCAGCGGCCTTTGATACCGTCGACCACGGTATCCTGTTGGACCGGCTCTCTGAGGTCGGAATTGGAGGCACTGCTTGCAGTTGGCTCCGTTCCTTCCTGGAGGGCCGGCCACAGTACGTACAGCATGGGGGGGAGTTATCGGCACCTTGGATCCTCCCTTGTGGGGTTCCTCAGGGGTCATCTCTTTCCCCCATGCTGTTTAACATCTACGTAAGGCCGCTGGCGGGGGTCATCTGGAGTTTTGGAGTCTGCTGTCATCAGTACGCTGATGACACGCAGCTCTATCTCTCCTTTACCACCTCTGCTGTGGAAGCTGTGGAGGTCCTTGACGGGTGCCTGGAGGCCGTACTGGCTTGGACCGGGGCGAACAGGCTTAAGCTCAACCCCGAGAAGACGGAGGTTATGTTCTTCGGGAGCTCGCCGTCGGGGTACGGTGGCCCCCTCCCTTGTCTGGGGGGAGTTTCCCTCCAGCTTGCGGAGAGGGTGCGGAATCTGGGTGTGCTCCTGGACCCGGCGCTTACCATGGAGGCTCAGGTGGCGTCGGTGACCAGGTCCGCCTATTACCATCTCCGTCGGATCGCCCAGATCCGCCCGTACCTCGACACGAACTCCTTGAGAACAGTGGTCCAAGCTCTGGTGATCTCGAGGCTGGACTACTGTAACGCCCTCTACATGGGGTTGCCCTTGAATCTTCTCCGGCGACTGCAGCGGGTACAGAACGCAGACTACCTGGCAGAGCGTATCGCTCAGCGATCAACCTCGGCCCGTCCCGTTCGGCAGGCGCGAGCGCACTTGCTCCGGGTCGCCACTCCTCGGGAAGCCCGGAGGACGAAAACTCGGACCCGGGCTTTCTCTGTGGCGGCCCCAGCCTCTGGAATTCCATCCCCAGTGAAGTGCGCTCTGCAGAGTCCCTGCTGGCCTTCCGAAAGGCGCTAAAAACCCATCTTTTTCGGGAGGCCTTTGGCGATGCTTAATTTGCCTTTTTTTGGGGGGGGGGGCCGCCATCGTAATCAGCTTTATCTCCATCACTAGTGAAGTGCTCTTTGGTTTTAACTTTGTTTAGCGTGATTTAATTTGTCTTGTCTTGTTTTATTATAATATTTTTTGTAACTCTGTTTGGCTATTGCAGCCTTGTGTAAGCCGCTTAGAGTACATTGTAGATAAGCGGGATATAAATTTAATAAATAAATAAATTAATAAATTAATAATGATGAATCTCTCTGACAGGTACCCAGCTTGTTGGGGCGGTGGGCAAGGGGCATGTGTAGCCTGCATAATTACTTGTAAACTGTCCAGAGAGAACTTTAATCACAATGGGGGTGGCATATAAGCAGAACACTTTGCTTTGCTTTACGCGATCATTAGAGAATGGTTAGATTAATTCAAATCAAAATCTAAAATGCAACCCTTTCTCCAATCCTGCATTGCCCTGGCTTCTTCATCTTTGGGCTTCCTTTTCAGTTGTCGTAGAATTAAGATGTGATGACAGAAGAATGCAAAACAGATCTGGCCACTTGGCCTACAGGCTTCCTTTCTGCTAAGAGTGCAGAGATTACGTTGGCCTTTGGGGCGTGTAGCTTTTCCCATCTTCTCTTTCCTTCCCAGATGCTGGACTGCAGGGTTGTGCTGTTCCCTGAACAAGTCGATATTCCAAATCAATAGTGTCAGAGAGTATCAGAGAGATTTCATTGCCAAAGGAATGTATTATGTAAATGGTAGAAATCATGTTGGCATACTAGTTGAGTAATTAATGCTTGTGGGGAGTAGCTGGCAAGTTAAAATGAACACACAATCAATGTCAAGTGTCATCAAATTAGTGTGCTGATGCTGATTCATAGGGGCTTTCAAGGTAAGTGAGATATTTAAAACCTATTACACACACACACACACACACACACACACACACACACACACACACAGAGAGAGAGAGAGAGAGAGAGAGAGAGAGAGAGAGAGAGAGAGAGAGAGAGAGAGAGAGAGAGAGAGAGAGAGAGAGAGAGAGGTTCCATAAGAAATTTGAACCTGGGGTTTCTCAGTTCTAGTCCATCACTCTATCCAGTACAATATACCACAGATAAAATGCTTTGTAACCCAATTGGTTTAAAGTTAACAAAGGCAAATACTCTGGCAGTGATTAAATTGGTGGGACTCGTGATAAAAGGCAATAGAATGGCATGTTGTATCTTTTTTTTAAAGAAATGGGAGGACTTTAAATGTTAAGCTGTCAACTCTCAAGAATAGTGCTTGCACTAAAGGGGTGGTATATAAATCATATGTATGTATGTATGTATGTATGTATGTATGTATGTATGTATGTATGTATGTATGTATGTATGTATGTATTGGAAGTCAGCATAGTAATTTGGATCACAATTCCCACAGTCCTTTGTCATTGGCAATCTAGGCTCGGAATTCTGGGAGTTGTGGTCCAAAACATCTGGAGTGCCAAAGGTTCGCCACCATTGCACTAAACAAGAGCAAGCCTGTTGAATCAATAGGGATCTGGTGAGTCAGCTTTTCCATAATGTCAGTTGATTCAGATGGACCTGCTCTAGTTACAGCTTACTTTAATACAGTGTACTAAGATGTAACTAGAGTAGGTCAATTTGATTCAATGCAATGTACAGAGGAGTTGATGCACTAAATCCCCACCGCTTCAGTGGGCCTCCTGTGATTTACTATGTCAAGCAACAAGATTTCAGGGTATAATTTAGTTGTATCACTTTATCAAAGTCTGAGAATACCTGAAGAATGCATTACAGAAACAGATCAGATTTTACTTCAGTCACAACACAGTTCTGGCCACCCTCGGCTTTTGACTCAGAGTAACCAAGACACGGGATATCCGTTGATTTCCTCCAGTCAGCTCTCCCAACTCCATTCTTGTGTCTACAGTACAATTTATGAGCACCCCTTTATTTGAAGGTCTGGAAACATATAAAATTTATAATTTCCTCTTTCCTGCAAGCACAACACTTAGCATCCTAAATGTGACTTTTGCAATTTGTTTCAGATCTGTTTATTTCAAAGGGCTCTTTGATGTTAGGGTTGGGAATGGCTGTTTTAAGCTACTATCTATTTCACAGCCACAAACATTCCATGCACTTTATCTTGATCCTGTCGGTCCAGATAAAGGCACTGAGTCACATTCTACACATTGTTTTTCTCCCCTAGCTTTTATATCAAGAGGCCATTCCTCTGTTTGTCTAGGCAGAACTGGGATCTATAGCCTATTGCCTTTTTACATAAGGAGGCATCCTTGTTTATACTAAAAGCAGAGGCAGCAGAACCTCTGCGGGAACACTGAGGTGTTGGTTCTTGTTTCATACCTGCCAGCTTCACTGTAGCCTAGAGATGGGGACAAACCAACGTACGAACCAAAAACAAAACAAAACAAAAAACAACCCTATAGGCCACATGGTATAAGATGTGCACTTTCTGTCCTCACGACAGCAGTTTAATGATTGGGACAAAAATTTTGGATGCAGTTTTAAAGAAATAAAAAGCAACTTTAAGGGTCGTGTGATAGAGGTCTGCCCTAAAACTCCCTCTCTTTCTAACTTGCACTCATGCCAACCGACTGAGGGAGGCAGAGACTGTGAGTGCTTGCCTGACTTCATGGGTGTTGCCTGAGCTGCGATAGCTCTACTTGCTTTTCCTTTATTTTTGTTATGTTTGTTATGTACGGTTAGCATTTTGTTGTTTTATTAGGAAACTCCCATTTACTTTTCCCCAAGAGATTTAGATAAAGTTTATTTTTAGTACTTCACTTTTGTCTTGGTGTCTTCAACTTTTCAACACTCTTTACCACTATCTGGAAGCTGAATCATGGCAACTGGACTTCTTTTCTTGAGAGACTGAAATGTTTTGCTGCTCACCCAAACAGCTTTGTCAGTCTCAATGCCATGACTCAACTTCCAGATAAACTCACCTGGATGACTGAGAATCTTCACAGTCTTTACCACTATATTTTCCCCACTCACTTCTTCTCATTCCCCTGAGCCACCATACCCCAATAAGATCATGAGTTAATAATAAAATAACAGTGACATCATGGCCAAAATCTAGTAGTGAGTAGCAAGTAGGACAATTGTGTCAGTGGAAATTTACATAGACGTTGATTCACCAAGACAGTTACTTCACATCCTTCCTTGTTCCGAGATTACGTTCGTTTCGTGAAACGTTTGCGGTCACGTGGTCTTGTCCCAGTTCTGCCCCTGTTTCCGCTTACCTGCGGGTGTGATTGATGGTATCGTGACAACTGTTACTTCGTGTCCTTGTTTCGTGACAATTACTGAATTTTCCTGGCTTCGTTTACCCTTTTTTGGGGGGGGCGGGCTTCCGTTTTTCGATATTTTGAATCTCCGCAACTTTGCCTTTCATGCGTTAAGCGGCAAAACTCCCAGTTTCATGCATTGTTTACACCATTGGGATTGTACTGGAGAATGTAACTTCGCACTCCTGCCACTAGATGGAGAATGTGTGCGTTGCGTGACAAGCGTTACTTCACAGGTACTTGTCTCAAAACAAGAACTGAGACAAGACAATTCCCGAGGCCAGGGAGAAGTATGTCTCATCGCGCTCTGTTCCCGGTGCAGGGGGCGTGGTTGGGATGAACTCTCGCCGTCACGCAATGGACGTGGAGTAACCTTTTTTTGTACCGGTCCCAAGCGGGACAGCAAACCGCGATGAGAGGGACGTGAAGTAACCGTCCAAGTCCCCATTGATTCAATGAGTCTACTCCAGTTGTGTCTTAGTACTGGAGTTTGGGCCCTGACTATCATAATTTCTCCCTAAGAACCCTGAGAATTGTGGTTTATTATCAGTGCAGAGACTCTCATTTAACCACACAGAGCCCTTACGAGGGGGAATTGTATATAGAGGCATTGAAAAGAAGCAATACTCCTGGCTTCTGAAGGCTAGTTTAGCCCCGTTTGCATCACCAAGGATACCACGTTAGCTGACAGCTACTGTGTGGGAAGATGGACACAAGTGTTGCATTTGCCTAGCCCTAATGCCTCTGTGCAGAAATGTCATGTGTCTGCTTTTATGAGTTCTTCTGTCAGTCACCACTACTCAAAATTTTCCATTGATATTAAAACTCCAAAAGACATAGAATCTGTCAACTCAAAGGCACCTCTGGCCAAAATATTGGTGAACTTCTGCAGCTAATTGTTTTTAAATTATTTAAAAATGATCCTATAACTGCACCAGGTGGCGAGCTCAGTGGTTTAGTATCAAGCTGCAGATGCAGAGGCTGAAAGTTCGATTCCCTGCTGTGCCTCGTGTGAGTAGACACAGCTTGTGTATCCTTGGGCAAGCTGCCAAGTCCCACAGTGTCCCAGAAAAAGGGAATGGGGACAGTACTTCTGGTACCTGGAAAACCCTGAAAAGGACTGCCATAAGTCAGAACTAGTTGTTGTTGTTATGCAACACCCTACTGTGCTGCTGCTGCTACTAGAGCAGTGATGGCGAACCTTTTAGAGACTGTAAGATGCTCGGCGTGGGGCTAAATTTGGAAAGAGTACAGAAATTCCAGAGAGCCCAAATGTTGCAACCAGATTGCTAATTGGGGCTGGCTCTAGGGAAAATATAGCTTCGTTTTAACAGCAGCTTCACTGGCTGCCAATCTGTTTCCAGGCACAATTCAAAGAGCTGGTTTTAAGAGAATCAGGGATGCTGGTTAGATGGCCTACAGGTCCCTAATGAATCTCCCTCTGGCCCAACTGAAGATTCCATGGCCTGTTCATCAACCACTCAGCAGGGCCAACCCTTGATTTAGTTTTTCTTACAGGTGAAATGAGAAATATGCCCTCTTGTCATGGTTAGACCACCTTCTGATGATGCTTGGACAGCTCCTATAAGGATGGGGGAAATCTTAGGATGATCTCCCTTTTTATGAAACATAACAGATTTATCTGTGGTTCAGTGGTTCTGTTGTTGAAGCCTTGCCTTCCTATGTCAGTGGTGGTGAACCTTTTAGAGACCGAGTACCGAAACTGCAATTCAAAACCCACTAATTTTTCGCAAAGTGCCAATACAGCCATTTAACCTGAAGACAAGTGGCTGTGAAGGGGCAATGTTGGGTGCCCAGAGAAAGGGCTCAGAGTGCCATTGGTTTGCCAACACTGATATAGATCATCCACTGGGATCCTCTAGCACTGTGTAATTCTTCACGAGGAAGGTTGATCCTGGAATTTATTTGAAGACTATGTATACTTAAATGTCTATGTTAGAAAGCCAGGAACTTCAATAATTTAAAAAGCCTCTCATTTGTTAATATGCTTCTACATCCAGACAGGGGAAGTGTTACAAGCTGATAGGCGGTGGTATCCAAGGCGGAACCTCTCTGCCAATGATGGTGAACCTTTTAGAGGCCGAGAGCCCAAATTGCGATTCAAAACCCACAATTTTTTGAAACGTGCCAATACAGCAATTTAACCTGTATACAGGTGGCTGCCAAGGGGCAATGTTGGGTGCCCACAGAAAGGGCTCCGAGTGCCACCTTTGGCACCCATGCCATAGGTTCACCTACACTGTTCTACAGGCTTACTGTAGAATTGTCAAAACATTAAGACTTTCTTTAATCTCTCACCTTAAAGCATTAAGTAGGTTTATGAACAGTTAGATACCAAGTAATAAGTTATCTAGTAAGGAGTTTACATTTGGCCTGAGGTCATGGGCAAATTTAACTGGACTTTCAGGTAAGCGCACTGCATGAAATCATGACAGCCTTACCACAATGTAAATAATACGAGTCTCATAGTTGTTCTTTGTAGGTCCATGTATACATTCCTATCCTAAGCTGACAATTTTGGTGAATTTTGAATGACATTTCATTTGGTTTCTAAATTACCTTTATAAACTATTGGTGTATTTTTTATTTTTTTCAGATGCTGGAGAAAACCGACATTCCGTAAGTATGCATTTGGTCTGAATCATGGGCAAATGGGAAATGGTTGCAGAACTCGGGAAAGTTACTTTTTGAAGGAGAGGTCCCTTAATCCCCTGATCAGGATAGCCACTGCCTGTACTGGCTGGGTGAGGGTATGGAAGAATTAGTCCCTGAAAAGCAACTTTTTGAAGCTCTCCTTGTTGATCAAAGCAGAGGTAAAGTTTTCTCCATTGCATTAATTGTTGCCTTGCCTTGCAGCTAAATGCACATTCTTACGCTGTATCTTGTTTGATGGTGAGCCTAATTTTATCACAGATAACTACAGGAAGATTTGGTGAGGCATAATGCTTAGGGCTGCCTAGATGCCCTAAGCACATCTGATCTCGCCTGATTTCGGAAGCTAAGCAGGGCCAGCTCTGGTTAGTACTTGGATGGGAGACCACCAGGGAATACCAGGTGCTGTAGGCGCCTGGAGTAGGAACTGGCAAGTCACTCCAGTATTCCTGCCAAGAAAACTCCATGGATATGGGGTTACGAAGTGTCGATCACGACTGTAACGATACAACACACACACAATTCTTTGAAGAATCAAAATTAGAGGGTTTCAGTGGATTAGGACCATAGCTGACTCACTGGCTTCTAGTCCTGTCAGAAACAACACGGTGCCAGCTGAAATTTCCCCTCATCTCCTTGAGGCATGTTCTCCCCTCCCCTGCTCTGACAATCGAACGTGTGGGAGGACTTTCGGTCACCAGAATGAAGTCAACTCCACATCAGGAGAGGTTTATTTACAGTTAGAGAAGGAAAGTAGAATGGGCAAGCATTAAAGGGGATTGTTTCTAAAGGTCAAGCAAACTACTTCACAAACAAAATAAAATAGAAAAAGATAAGGGTATGATGCATTTCTAGAAATAACACTTTGGGCTGAGTAATAGCTTTATTGGATCAACCAAAAGTTACAAAGAAAGTGAGCATTTAATGCTCCCTGAACTCTTTATTGGGCAAAGGTGGCATAAAATGTGGGGGTAGACAAGAAGGCAAGGAACATTAAATAAAAAGGGCTAAATAGGATCTCTGTTATTCTTGAATGAGAACTGCTAACAAGAGAAGAAGCAGTGTGCAGATTTGGCTAGAGTCAAAGATGCCAAGGCATCAATATACAGTCTTTCCTCCACTCAAAAGCAGCTGAGCCACTGAGCCACTGAGCCACTTTACCTTTGCAGGGCTCACTGGCCATAGGTATGAAAATCATTTATTGTTTAACCCATCCATTTGGCAGGCCCTGATCAAGGTTCTAGTACTCAAGAGGTTGGTTCTCACCACATGAAGAAGGGGTGACAATACAGCTGCAGGGGTGGGTAAGAGGGGGAAGAAAGAGCAATTTCTGGATTAATGTTTGGAAAGGGATGGGAAGTTACTCATAGCCAGAGGACACAGTAGACCCACTGCAGAGTGAAGCCCCATGGTTTGTTTAGCTACCCCTGCTACAAATGCCAATCACTGTGCACTGCTGTTTCATGCCATGGGGTGTGCTTGATGCTCAAGTGAGGCATGCATGTTGGTCAACTAGAGACATCGATTGCCAGGCTGCCGTGGAGGTAAAAGGTTTGACTCTGAACCATGTGAACTCAAGAAAGTGCGATGAAAGGGCGTTTAACCGACCAATTAAAAGAAGGAGGATTAAGCTTAGGCTATTTTGCTCATGGAACTGGATTGTTTCCCTATATCCGTGGGCCTGTAATGCTTTTGTAGAGTGGAATTTTAGCATTAGAGATCACTTAGGTTCTGTATATGTACAGATTTGACTCCTGTGTCCTTCTCAGACTAAAGAAAAGTAAAGAATGAAACTTGAAATCTCTCTCTCCCCCCCTCTCTTTCTCTCTCTCTCCCTTCATGAGAGAGGCATTAAAAGAAGATTTCTTGACTAGATGTGTAGCATATAATAAGGATGTCAGTGTGAAACATGCTTGGCTAAGGCCTTCTGACAGGTAGAAATCTGACAGAAGCCTTGATAGGTACACAGATGGAAGCATTCTCTTCATACCCCAAACCCACGAATTTAGATGGAATCAGGAGCTGAACGGCTGCTCTGTCAGCACAGTAAACTTCAGATACATCTGAAATAACCTTTTGGTAACAACAACCTTAACCTTTAGATATATCTAAAAGAGAATAGACTTTTTGTATATAATAGCAGTTTGTATGGTATCTCAAATCCAACACACTTGCCTACAGATTCCATGGAAACAAAATACTAAAGGAGACATAAGGAGACATATCTAAAGTATAAGCCACACTAACCCTAAAAGTTAGCATAAACTCCCATCTATGTCGCATGCATCAATTGCTTGTCTTTAGAGATATTCTTATGTAATGTCAGGCAAACATTCTTGAATCAGTAAACTTGCAAGGCCAGGGGGTAGCTGCGATGATAGAATATAAACAATTTAAATCAGTCAAGAGATCAATTAATCTCAGTTAAGTAATAAATCCCCATTTTATCTAGTTGGTGTAATTCAGATTGATTATATAGGAACCAGCTCAATGAGAAATGGTGCTTTAGAAGTTGTGTGAGAGTCCCAGGATAGACCCGTATGTTGTTCTCCCTTTGTTATTGTTGTTTTATAAGGTGATCACCCTCTTTTGGCATGCTTGCAGGACTCTCATAATCCAAAAAATGGGGGGGGGATCACACTTTTAAAATAGGTGATAAGTACTGGTAACTGAACTGCCACCATCCGGAAAGAGCACCTGAAGATTGTAACTTGAGCTTCATAGTTGTATGTATTTTCACCCCCCCCCCCACACACACACACCTTTTACAGAGAGGCTTCTGTAATTTTGGACAACATATTCAGCTAGATTATTAGTCAGCAGACAGTTAGCAATATACTTGCCTTTTTATTAAAGAGTGTTTGTCTTTTAAAGAGAATTTTGGAAACAAAATGCTAAAATGAAAGCTGTGAAGTTGCATATAATCATTCCAAGGAAGTGCTGGTCCAAGCATGTGTGTGTGTGTGTGTGTGTGTTGCATCATTACATTTGTGACCGACTCTTCGTGAACTCATGTGCATGGAGTTTTCTTGGCAGGAATAATGGAGTGGCTTTGTCAGTTCCGACTCCAGGCGCCTATAGCACCTGGTATTACCTGGTGGTCACCCATCCAAGTGCTAACCAGGGCCGACCCTGTTTAGCTTCTGAAATCACACAAGATAGGATGTGCTTAGGGCATCTAGGCAGCTTGGTCCAAGCAAGGAATAATATAATTAAATATTATAATTATCTGCATTCAAACTGATTCTGATTTTAGGTAACCCTTTCCAGGGTTTTCTAGGTATGGGGTAGCAAGAAGTAGTTCGTCATTCTTTGCTCATTGGTAGTGCACTGGGACTGGGCAGCTTGCCTCAGACAGCACAGGCGGTCTCATTTCTTGGGACACAGAACGGGGGGAATCAAACTCCTAAACTTTACCTCCACAGCCAGATACCTAATTCACTGAGCTATCCAGCCAACCGGGATGAATACAGAAAAAACTATCTGCCCCTTTTGTGGCCTCTAAACTCTTTCTGGGGTAATGGAGTGATAGGGTCTGAAAATGCCACTTGCAGTGTGAAGAGACAGAGGACAGCATTCTGTTTGTTCCTTCGAGTTGCACGGGAGCCTGTTGTGAGGGCAGCCTGACAGTCTCCACAAGCTCAAAAACGGAGCAATTGCTCACGCCGTGGACTATTACAGCAAGGATTCTGCCCCAGACCGTGTATGCACAGCTAAAAATCCACTGGCACATTGATCTAGTGGCCTCTCCTAGCTGAATGTCACTAAGAACGCAACTGCATAGCAGGGAAAATGGGAATGGGTCCCTCTGCAAAGTTTCATCCAAGTAGTTTCCCTGCTCTCCTGGCTCTCTCACTTGGTGCTGAAGGTGATTAGAATAGCTTTAAATCCAACGGCTACAAACACCTGCACCGTGAGCTCAAGCAGTCACATTGCTTGAACCAACCCAAATGTATTTGAATGTCTTTTATTTTTATCTTATTTTGCACCTTGCGCGGTCGGCAGGTTAGCTTTCTTTGTTTTTTATGATTAGTCATGGATTGGTCAGCACAGGCTTTATTGGCAGGTATGATGGCTCAGTCACAGAAGTCTGCTAGAATCACGGCTCTGAAACACCAGCAGATTCCTGGCTTCTAATGAGGTGGTACTAGTGACACATATTTTGCCTCTTGAAATGATCACAGCAATGTCTATATGTTCTATCGAGCTGGAAATGTGTCAGTATCAAAATGCAGAAGCAATGTTGAGAGATAGATCTTTCACCTTTTCTGATGATGCAAGAGTTTGGGGTAAATTAGACTCAAACTAGAGCCCACTGTATCTGTCTAGGATATATCTTTTGACACATCTCGGCAAGTTCTCTTTCCGAGGGCATGCTGTTATGCATGCCTATAGGAGTAAATTTGGAGTTTGATTGGGAAGTAGGATGGGGTGACCATCATAGGCATAGACCAAATCTGACCTAGAACAGACGGGAAAGGGATTTCCTGAAGCAAGAGGAACACTGCAGCCCCTACTTTGTAGCAACCCTTATATGTGCTGGTATCTAAGATCTTGATCAGTGTGAATGGATCAGCTGTGAAGGCACACCCAGAAAATTGGAATTATCTGATTATTTCACTTTAGCCAACCACACAGGAGCCAGCAGGGAATGGAGAGGGAACCAGCCACTTTCCTGTATCTGTTGCCTCAATCTACTTATTTACTTCTCCCCCCCCATTCTCTCTTTCTTTCTCTGTCTGTCTCTCTCAATGTTTTTTATTTATATTTATTTTAGAGTATTTTTACCCCACCTTTCTCCTTGGAAAAAGGACCCAAAGCGGCTTACAGAATGAGGGATTATATACAGTCCAGTACAATTAAGACATGTTCAAGTATTTGAGAACAAGGAATTGAGGGACATCTTACAGCATTAATAGACAACATTATATTAAAGCTACAAGAAAAAGCAGGCAGTTAAAGGGGAGTAAAGTTCCATGTAAAGTTATGAGTGATGGAAACTAACATTGAAAACATAGTGTCAATGTAAACCCCTAAGGTTATAAGTAGTTATAAACACAAAGTCTATGTGATCCTGTAAATTCATATAAAAGACACATAAAAGGTAGACTATCATTCAGGGAAAGCTTGCCTGAAGAGGAAGGTCTTTGCCTATTTCCAGAATGACAACAGAGATGAGGCAGTCCTGACCTCTAGTGGGAGGGAGTTCTAGAGTCTGGGAGCAGCAGCCAAAAAGTCCCTTTCATGGGTTCCCACAAGACGTACCTGTGAGGGTAGCAGGATGGAGAGAAGGGCCTCTCCTGGTGACCTTAACACCTGAGTCAGTTCATACTGATTCAGTCTTTGAGGTAGCTAGGACCCAGGCCATACAGTGCTTTGTAGGTCAAGGTCAGCACCTTGAATTGTGCCCGATAGCTGATTGGCAGACAGTGGAGCTGCTTTAATAGGGATGTAATGTGATCTCTGTAACCTGCCCCAGTCAGCAAAGGCTTGTTGTCTTAGCAGTAGGCCAACTAGGCAAGGTATAGAACTGGCAAGGTGACAGGAGGGAGCCTTCACTTGCCTTGTTTCTAGCTTATTCTGGCTGCTCTACTGTGCTCTACTCAGGGTGCCCAGATTTGCAGGAGGTACAGTTTGAACAAAGCTAGCCTAAACTGATGTGAATACATTAATTTCCAAAAACGTAGAAGCCCCAGCAGCAGAGATTAGGGGTGAAAGAAATGAGCCTAATTCACACTGACTTTGACATCATGTAATCAATGAACAATTATGCATGTTATAGAATCATAGACTCATCGAGTTGCAAGAGACTTCAAGAACCATCCAGTCCAACCCCCTGCCATGCAGGAACTCCCATCACAGGATTCCTGACAGATGGCCATCCAGCCTCTGCTTAAAAACCTCCAAAGAAGGAGACTCCACCACCCTCTGTGGCAGCATATTCCACTGTGAACAGCTCTAACTGTTATGAAGTTCTTCCTAATGTTCAAATGGAATCTCTTCTCCTGTAGTTTGAAACCATTGCTCTGAGTCCTAGTCTCTGAAGCCATGGAAAACAAACATGTCCCCTCTTCAATATGACACCCTTTCAGATATTTAAACATAGCTATCATATCCCCTTTCAGCCTTCTTTTTGAAAGGCTAAACATTCCCATTTTCTTAAGCCGTTCCTCATAAGACATTTCCTCCAGACCCTCAACCATCCTGGTCACCATCCTCTGCACCCGCTCGAGGTTGTCAACATCCTTTTTAAACTGAGGTGCACAGAACTGGACACAGTACTCCAGGTGGGTTCTGACCAGAGCAGAATAGAGTGGTACTATCACTTTATTATTTATTTATTTATTTATTTATACAGCTTATATACCACCCGTCTTCCTAGAGGAACTCCGGGTGGTTTACAACAACTTTGCAACACAGCAAAATTACAAAAACAGCAAAGTAAATAGTAACTAAACTAATAAAAGCAGACAAGAGCAACAACAGCAGATGGCGGGACTGAGAAAAGAAAAGAGAGAAAAAACACTGTTTGGGTCACCCAAACGCCTTCCCTTGAGACACTATGCTTCTGTTGATGCAACCAAGAATCTCATTGGCTTTCATGGACACTGCGTCACACTGCTGACTCATGTTCAATTTGTGGTCCACCAAAACTCCAAGATCCCTTTCCAATGTACTATTTTCTAGCCAGGTGTCTCCA
The DNA here is from genome assembly GCA_037367245.1 of Phrynocephalus guinanensis. Lineage (NCBI taxonomy): Eukaryota > Metazoa > Chordata > Lepidosauria > Squamata > Agamidae > Phrynocephalus > Phrynocephalus guinanensis. The sequence continues at coordinate 129,246,434 of CM074734.1, forward strand.
ATCCTATATCTATGCAATTCATTTTTTCTGCCTAGATGCAGGACCCTACAATTCTCTCTGTTGAAACTCATTCCATTAGCTTTGGCCCAGCACTCTAATCTATCAAGGTCATTTTGGATTTCCATCTTATCCTCTAGTCTAGGGAATTAGCAACCCCTCCCAATTTGGTATGATCTGCAAATTTAATCAGCATACTCTCTATTCTTTCATCCAAGTTACAGTGGTACCTTGTATAAAGGAATTAATTCGTTCCAAATGAAATTATGTTAAGCAAATTTTCCTTTATACAAATTCCCATAGGAATGCATTGAAAATGGAGTAGTCCCGTTTTTATGTTGTACGGATTCTCTCCATAGGCGATTATGTTAAGCAAATTTCCCCTATCTCCAGAATTTTTATGTTGTACAAATTTATGTTATACAAGCTGTTTGTTATACAAGGGTCCACTGTATTGCTAAAGGTATTGAATAGCACCAGACCGAGAAGAGAAACTTGGGGCACCCCACTGGTCACCCCTCTCCAAGCTGAAGACAAGCCATTTATGATCACCTTTTGGGTGCGGTCAGTCAACCAATTACCGATCCACCTAAAAGTAGCACTATCTATCTCACATTCTACTAACTTCTTTGCAAGTTTACCATGGGGAACTTTATTGAAGGCCTTACTGAAATTTAGATAAGCAATATCCAGTGTTCCCCTCATCCACCACTTCTGTAACTTTATCAAAGAAAGAGATAAAATTAGTCTGGCATGACTTGTTTTTGAGAAACCTGTGTTGACCTCATAATGACAGCATTGCTTGTTAAATAATTACAGACTATCTGCTTAATAATCTGCTCTAGGATCTTTCCAGGAATAGAAGTCAAGCTGATGGGGTGGTAATTATTTGGGTCCTCCTTTCCCCCCTTTTTGAAGATGGGGAGAACATTTGCCCTCATCCAATCTATGGGGACTTCCCCTGTTCTCCAGGAATTCTCAAAGATCATTGCCAATGGTTCTGAAATTATTTCTGCCAGTTATTTTAATATCCTTGGGTGTAATTCATGTCCCAGTTCTGGACCAATTTTCACATTATTTGTCAATGGAATGAAACCCTGAGGCAGTCTCCAAGTGGTTTTTGTTCTTGTTCAGGGATGTGCCCAGAAATCATGTGAACAACTTCTTGCTTGAAAGTTTTTGCTTTCATAGAAGAAAAACCAATCATATCCTATATTGCCAACGTGGCATCATTTTCATCAGCTACAACATATTCTCAACCTGGACAGGCACATAAATAATTCTTGTCAATCTCTCCCCCACCCCTCCAACACACACACATCCTCTTGGGATTAGCAAGAAACGTTCTGTATTGTTTATATCCGTTTGGCAGAGGATGCAAGGTCACCGGGTCTGTTCTAATGAACAGATTCATTTCAATTGAGGAACAGTAGTTACCGCACCATTGTTTCATTTCTGATCGCCTTTCATCTTTTCCTCTTCAACGGGCCACTCGCTTCACAGCCAGACCGAACGGAGGCATTTTATAACTTTTCCTAAAAATCCTCAGGGGTAGGATTTGGCCTTCTTCCAAGGGGAAGGAGTTCCACATCAGTGGGAAAGCCATCAAGGCAAGGACAGTTCCAGGTTTCTCTGGGCCTCTGGCCAAGGAGTATTCCTAAATCGTCATGGGGGAGGCAGAGCTACAGGTAGTGAGGAGGGGGGGAAGGGGGTCAGTGTTTTCATTTTGTGTAGAAGCTTGTCATGTGGAACCATTATGTGTGAGTGCGTGTCTGGGACAAGATCATTTCCACAGCGGCTGCTTAACAGCTGAAAGATGATTTCTTAATATTTCCCATCTCTTTGTCTGGCAATAGCTCTGCAATGCTGTGAACGTCTAACTCAGGCCTGCCCAAAGTCTGCCCCGGGGGCCAAATCCGGCCCTTCAGGCCATTCTGAGTGGCCCGCGGCTAGCTGGCCCACCCCTCCCTCCCCCTCCTTCGCCCCATTTAAAAAAATAATAATATTCCGCCAACACTGACACTGCCGGGAAGCTTGAGGGGCTGGGCGGGTCAGTGGGCCGGTGAGCAGAAACTTGTGGAGTGGGCGGGCAAGGGGGTGGGCCACCACCACCAGCACTGCCAGGAAGCTTGTGGGGCTGGGCGCGTGCACGGGGGTGGCACACGGGCGGGCCGCCGCCACCGGCATCACCAGGAACCTTGTTAAGCTGGGTGCGCGCGGGCAGGGCAGCGCGCGGGCAGGCCACCGCCACTGGCATAGCCGGGAACATTGTGAGGTTGGGCGCAACCGGCCCCTGACACATTCTAAGCCACCAAATCTGGCCCTCCTTACAAAAAGTTTGGGCACCCCTGGTCTAACTGTTCTTCGAGCTTTGCTTCCCAGCATTGTCCCAGGAATGTAGAAGGCCAGGTTGTTTTTTTGTTCAATCCCCTGTCCTCCCACAACACACCTCCAAGGTAGTTTATTTTGGGTTTAGAGAAGGCAGAATGATGAACAGGAGTGGCTGATCATTCAGAAGGTCAGAAGCAGAGCATCTTGTCCCAGTAATAAGGAGAAGGTGCAAATATTTTATTCTGGATCATTCTGTCCTTTAGACTGAGGAACCATTTATCTGATGCAATGGTTCCCAACCTTGGGTAACACAAGTATTCTTGGACTACAGTTCCCAGAAGCCTTCACCACCAGCAGTGCTGGCCAGGGCTTTCTGGGAGTTGCATTCCAAGAACATCTGGTCTGAGACGTTGATCATTAAAACCTTTGACAAAAAGGATTTGTCAAAATCATTCTGACTTTCCCTTGGCTTCAGATAGATTCTCAAGCCAATTTTTGAGTTCCTCTTCCTTATGTCAAGCCCAAAGCCACTCAGGTGTGGACTGACCCAGGGCACGTTGCTCCCTGAAGCAGAGCATCAAGGGCTGCTCCCCCTCTCTCCTTGTCCCATCTGTGATTCAGCGGAGGTTTCCCCAGAAGGAAGGGGAGGGCAGATTGTTTGCAAGTTTCTGCTTCACTTCGCTCCTCTCCTGTCACTCCAGCTCCCCTGGTTTAGAAGATCTTCCAACTTTCCTGTCTGGATCCAAACCAGGTTGTGTTTTTAGATCAAACATTACGAACATTTCCAGGAGTATTCGTTCTGCTGTGGAATGCCCTATTGAGTTAAGTACCAGAACCTCCTTTCCTGGAGGCTTCCAAGGAAAACACAGATCAGGGCTGGTCTTATACCTGGAGGCACTCATCTTCAAGGGAAGAACAACCAGATGGTTCCTGTGGTCTTCTTTCACCTCTGAGATGCCACAAATGGCCTCAGAAAACTGGGTCCATTGCAAGACAGTCCATAGCAAATGGGGTAAGAATGCTGTTGACCTCTGGCTACTCTGCATGCTTTCCCCCCAGGCCTTATGATCAAAGAAAGATTGAAAGGTTAAACCAGGCATGTCCAAACTTCGGCCCTCCTGATGTTTTGGACCACAACTCCAAGAATTCTAAGCTTAGATTACCAATGACAAAGGACTGTGGGAGTTGCAGTCCAAAACATCTGGAGGGCCAAAGTTTAGACATGCCTGGGCTAGACTAGTCAATGAGCCCTGCACACAGATGAGACTGGCTCAGATTTTTCCAAACGTGCCAGGAGCTAGTGGACAGAGTGATGGACTAGGACTCTGGAGAACAGGATTTCAACCCCCGCTTGGCCATAGACATTCACTGGGGTGGTGGTGGTGGAAGCCACTCCTTACATACCTCTCTTGCCTTGGAAGGTCATTAGGGTCACTATTAGGGTCACTGTAAGACAGCTCCAGTTTAACAGCACAAAACACACACAGAGGGACACTGATGTGAGTTCATAGAAAACTGTTCTCTTAGCACTGTAACAGAAAAACCCAAACAACAGCATTTGGTTTAGTGAGATAGCAGGGCATGCACTTAGGTATCTTGCAGTGAACTGATGATGCTCAACTTTCTTTTATTATTCGGTCACAAGGGTCAACAGAACCAGGCTACAGCCATAGAACTTTAATAGTCAAACCATATGTTAAGGGAGATGTGTACTTTTTTGCTTTTAGGTTTTCCATTTAGGGACATTGTTCCTTCAGAGCACAATGAGACTTGCAAATGCAGCCCATGTTTATCCCCCAATGATCAATCACAAAACCAAAAAAGCTAATTTGCAAAACGAGTGAATGAACCAAGCATGCACACTAGGCCCTAGGGTAAACAGATATCTTTCAGCTCTCAAGAGACTGCTTCTGATGATAACTACCTCATCTACTTTGAGCCTAACTGACATAGCTTGTCCTATTAGTTTCCCCCTTGCCCTCTTATCCATTCTCCTCCCTTGCCTGCTTTCTGACACATCAGGGGAGTGGCATGAGAGAAGTTCTATGGAAGGAGTGAGCTGGAGGCATTGCAACTGCCTTATCTTCTGTCACACTGGTAGATTTAAAGGCATATGAATGTTTCCCGGTTTTGAATCTGGAAACCAGATTCACCCCACTAGCTTTCTTCGCCTCCTGTTTTCTGAAATGTATGAGTTTCTTTTGGCAGGGACTTTCCCACAACATATTAGGTTCATACACTTGATTTATTTAATCAAGAAAAGGGCAGGAAGAAGCAAAACAGGAGACCAAGTGAGCTGGTTCCCACTTAGAAGATTTAGCAGTGCATCCTGTAGTTTATGAAGTAGCTACACACACACAAACACACACACACACACACCATCATCATCTTTGCTGCATCATCACCACCACCAAAAATTGCTGCAAAGAGCCATGGTTAGCTCCGATTCTCTACGTTGCTTTTGGGAGACACACAATTCAATAAAGATGTTTGCCATTCTGTCGGGTAAAAGTGGGTCCACACATAAAATCTACAATTTGTACAAGCTTCTTAAACTTCTAAAGAGTCTGAAACCACAAAAATGAATGTCATTTTTACTAAACCAATCAAACCTTAATTATTTGAATTTTTTCCAAATGAGAATTAAATAACTTCTATTTGAGTGAATTCCATTCCTAATCACTTTAAATTCAGTACAGAGGAATAGAGATCTTGAGCAAACTGTCCTGGACTTATTGAGTGCCAAACATTAATGCTGCAATGCTTCATTTCAGTTGAAGACCACTACAGTGATCATCCCGCAGAGACAATGTTTTAACTTCTAATTGTCTGATTCAGAATTCCAAGCAGATTAAAAGTGTCATGGGTTTGTGTGTGTGTGTGTGTGTGTGTGTGTGTGTGTGTGTGTGTGTGTGTGTGTTGCGGAAAAGCCCCACTACGCTCCCTGCCCCATGCAGAATTCTACCTCAGGCTGGTTTGAAAGCTTCACAAGCAAAATTTGAATTACTCAGAAAGGAACTGGGTGGGGGTTTCCTTCCTGGAATCAGAGCTGGCAATCTTTCTAGGCTATTTAATAGTTACTGCCAGTTTCTGAAAACATATTAAAAGGAAATACGTTAACAATGAGACAAGCACTTCGCCAAATGCTAATTTGATATTGTGTTTGACTCAGTGGTACAACTTGACTTCATCGGCCACCGCCTCTTTAACCCTTTCATTTCTACCACTTTACCTTGTTCCTTTGCTTTATTTGGTCTGATGCAAAAATGATTCTTATAAATTTAATAAATGTAGTGTAAACTGTATATTTTAAAGTGCAGATAAGTTAACATGTACAAAAGATGCCATTTTATGGGGCAACAGTGACCACTCACCACTTTTCCTATCTTTAATTCAGAAAGAAATCCAAATTTCTCCCAGCCCAGGGTGAAAGCTGGCTTAAAAGATAAATATTCACATTACAGAAATGCCTACTTTTAAGACTCCACCTGCATCTGAGAAAGGGATGTGATTTTTTTTCAAAGCATGGGTATAGCGAGTGTTTAATTTTGTGAGACTGAGGGGTGGAAGTAACTTACATTTCAAAAGCAATGTAACAAATACTGTAGTTTCAAGATTACTTTTCTGGGGTGGGGGAAGCACCGTTTTCTAGTTACTTCTGAAAGTTGCTGTTAATAAAAGGGCACTTGGAAAGCATTTAGACAAGACTGCTTCAGGTTTTATTTATGTCCTAGTAGGAGACCCATGGCACAGTGGTTAAATGCCTGTACTGCAGGTAAAACTGTGCTCACGACCTGGGGTTCAATCCCAGGCAGCAGGCTTACAGATGACTCAGCCTTCCATCCTTCTGAGGTCAGTAAAATAGGTACCCAACTTGCTGGGGGGGGGGAATGTGTAGCTTGCATACTGTAATTAAACTGTAAACCGTCCAGAGACTACTTGAAGTGGTACGGGGCGGTATATACTGTAAGCAGAACTCTTTGCTTTTGCTTCTGTTTTCAGTTCTGACTGGCATTGGGAGTGCTGCTGTTTTTCCTCTTTTGCCCATATTTTCCATGTCCAATGTTTCAGTGAGCCACTGGAGAGGACCAGAGAATATTTCCTGTATTCCTCTGGCCTGTCTGTTAAGGAGGCAAATCTTCAATAACGCATCATGCCCCAACTCACTTTTGGGAGCAGTACAGATCATGATCATCTAACTATAACTGAGCAGATTATTTGTCCCCCACCCCACCCCCTTCAGCCCCTAGTCATTTAGACTGGGAAGGGAGATCAACGTCAACAAGGAAACAATCTTAAAGCCTACATAAAATGCTACATTGTTGAGGTGAGACACTCAGAAACTCCATAAATATACAACACTGAACTTTAAAAGGACACGTGGACATGACGCTAGGGCAGTGGTGGCGAATCTTTGGCACTCCAGATGTTTTGGACCACCACTCCCAGAATTTCGAGCCTAGATTGCCAGTGACAAAGGACTTTGGGAGTTGCAGTCCAAAACATCTGGAGGGCCAAAGGTTTACCACCACTGGCCTAGGGGTGATGACCTCTCAGTCTCAGTCAGTCCTGCTCAGATGGCATTATGTCCATATAGACATTTATTTCACATGGCTGTTGATTGCTCATTGGCTCTAAAAAATGTCATCGAACATACCATGGGCAACAGCGTGCATGGAGAAAACAGAAGTGTTGATACTGAAGGTTGACTCTGGCATGGAGGGAGCAACAGAACATGTTCATCTGAGAATTACAGTGGTACCTTGTATAAAGGAATTAATTTGTTCCAAATGAAATTATGTTAAGCAAATTTTCCTTTATACAAATTTCCCATAGGAATGCATTGAGAATGGAGTAATCCCATTTTTATGTTGTACGGATTCACCCCATAGGCGTTTATGTTAAGCAAATTTCCCCTATCTCTGGAATTTTTTTTGTCGTACAGATTATATGTTTTTATACAAACCGTTTGTTATACGAGGGTCCACTGTACTTATAGATATTTTCCACAGTTGCTCTGAAGATATTTTCCCTCAGTAAATTTTGGGAGGAAATATCTCTTGTTGATCTGAAGCCCTTATAGAAACCTTTTCTAAAAAAAAAAAAAAAACTTGTAAGAACGGATTTCCCTGTTTTGCCACAGTATAAGCCAACATGCTATTCAAGGTAGTGCTTGGAATCCTGATGGGCTTTGGTGTTGTGTGTTTAACTCTGATTTTTCTGTTGTTTAACTAAAGGTGCAACTACACAGTGAGAGAAATGCAAATTCACACACAGTCACTCGCTATGAAGTTGCACTAGACAAGGGATTTTGAGTCTGATTGACTTAAATCAAAGTGCTTGAAGATCTCCTTCCAGCCCTGCAGGTGGCGCTATCCAAAGAACTGCATTAATAGGCAGTGAAACAGGCTTTTCCCTTTCAAGGGAACATGTTCAAGGGATCACATGTTTTGAACCACAGCAAAACCTTTCTAGTTTGTAGGGTTTTTTTTCTTTTGAAAAAGTAGAAAGAGCTCGGGTGGGGAGGGAATGCTACAGATTGGGGGTTTGGGTCTCGAGGTTGATTTGGATTCCTTTGAGTCAATTAGCCCACCCCAAACCTGTAGTACTGTACAATATTGCCAACATTTTTTGTTAATGTCTAAACCTGTACATTTTCTGTGCTTTCTGCTTTCCATCCCTAGAATTTAAGTAATTTTATTGGGGTTTTTTTTTGGGGGGGGGGAGAAGGGGGGAGGGTGTGGGGGAGGGGGAGGGAATACACTATAAAAATTACATTAAATATATCAAGCCAAAAATAACATTTTAACATATTAACAAATCACCAAATTATATCACAATACTAATAAATTTGTTACTTCTTGCCATCTTTTCCGGGAAATCTCATCGTAGTCTCCCTTTAGAAAACTGGAGAGTCTGTCGATTTCAATGCATTCTCTTATCTTTTCGTGGAAGTTTCTCTCTGTTGGCACTTCTGGTTGTTTCCAAAATTTCGCATACAATATCCTTGCTGCAACTATTACATGATGAAGTACATATTTCTGGTCATATGAGATATTAATATCTACTATATTTAATAGAAAAAATTCTGGTCTAAGCTCTAACTTAATCTTCAAATATCTTTCTAAAAATAATTTTACCATTATCCAATATGCCTTTGCCACTTTACATGTCCACCACATATGGTAAAAGGTACCACTGTCATGTTTACATTTCCAACATTTGGGTGAGCAATTATCCATCTTAGATAAACGGTGGTGGTGGGGGGAAATGCCATCTATAAAACATCTTGTAACAATTTTCCTTAAAGGCTATAGATTTAAAGAGTGTAACAGTATTCCACAAAGAATCCCATTTGTTTAAATGAATAGAATAACCAAAATTTTCTGCCTATCTTTGACCAATGTATCAATCATTTTTTCATTTAACAAAATACTATAGAATTTACTGAGAAGCTTTGAATAGCCAGAAGATAGTATTTTGTCAAGTGGAGTGTCATTTGTCATAAATCCCCCCTCTTTAGTGAGATTTTTAAAGTGTGAGTATATTTGTTGGTACTTCCACCAGTCTAACTTGTAGCCTTCTGATACTAATTTTTCTAGTGACTTCAAGGAGAAATCAGCATTCAGAAGTTGTCTGTAGGTTAGAGATTTAAGGCTTGCTCTTGTATGGGGACTGGTAATCGCTCCTAGCGGAGATAGCCACGTTGGTGCTTTAGGGTAGAACTGTTTTCTTATGGATAGCCATATTTTAACTAAGGCATTCCTTATCCAATGCTTTTTGAAAAGGGTAGGTATATTACCCTTATACCATACGTAATGATGCCAACCCCTGTCCAAATCGTGACTCTCAAGCTGCAGAATTCTATTATTTGTCATCAAAATCCAGTCTTTGATCCAAGTCATAGCAGCAGCCTTATATTACAGCACCAAGTTGGGCAGGGCAAAACCACCAGTTTTAGTTCTGTCCTGTAGATAGACATTTCTAATCCTTGCTTTTTTCTTTTGCCATATAAACATACGTATACTTTTTTCCAGGTCTGAAATAATCTTAAAGTTAGGTAATACAGGTAGACATTGAAATAAAAAGAGCAATTTAGGTAAGACAGTCATTTTAACTGCAGCAATTCTGCCCATTAAAGATAACTGAAGTCTTGACCAGGTTTCCAGGTCAGTTTTGATTGCTTTTATACCATTAACATAGTTATCTTTAAGTAAAGTGTTGCAACGGTTGGACACAATAATACCCAGATATTTTGCCTTACTAGCATGTTGGAAACCCGACTGGTTAACCAGTTTTCCAATCACAAGTGGGGTCATATTTTTTGTGAGCAACAGTGTTTTTTCTCTATTAACCTTTAGGCCTGAAATTTTAGAGTAGGCCTCCAAGATCTTTAGTAGTTCTGGAAGAGAGGTCTGAGGGTCCTCCATAATAACCAACAGATCGTCTGCGAAGGCTTGCACCTTATAGACTTCTCCTTTGCTTTGTAGACCTTGAATACCTGGGGTATTTCTTATAACATGGAGTAGTAATTCTAAAGTTAAAACAAACAGCAAAGGAGAAAGAGGGCATCCTTGCCTGGTACCTTTATGTATCTTGACTGTGTCTGTAAGGTAGCCATTAACTACAATCCTAGTGTTTTGGGCGGAGTAAATTTGTTCTATAGCTCGTAGCATTCTGTGGCCACACTATAAATAATCTAACTGGGTTTTGAGTAAAGACCAAGATACATTGTCGAATGCTTTCTCGGCGTCGATGAATGCGAAGGCTACTTGCTTCTCAGGGTGGCATTCATAGTACTCCAATACGTCAAGGAAAGTTCTAATGTTGGATTGGAGGCATCTTTTTGGAAGAAAACCGTTTTGATCAGGGGATATCAGAGACGGTAGAATCATCCGCCATCTATTTGCCAAGATGGTTGCAAATATTTTATAATCCACATTTAGGAGAGCAATTGGCCTGTAGTTCTTTATCAGGTCTCTGGGTTACCCTTCTTTAGGAATCAATATTGTATGAGATGATTTCCATGAATATGGTATATCTTCACCCTCTAAAATAGATGTAAAGAGATTTTTCATATTTCCAGAGACTATCTCAGAAAATTTTTCCCTAATATGGAACTGAGTTGATAACACAGGGAGCAAACCTGTAGGAATTAAACATCTGTCACAGAACTTTCAAACATTAGTACTATGTTTTTTAATTTCAAATCTGGCTGGATTGCTCAGTTAGTTAAAGGCCTCTATCACATGACCACTTAAATGCACCATTTTCTTTTACTGAATTTGCATCTAAAGATCGTGCCCCCACGGCCAGCTGCATCTTCTGAACACCCCTCTTGACCACGCCCCCTGAAGCGCCTCTCAAGCACATCTTTCAGCACCCACCGCTAGAGGCTTGATCAAATGACTTATCTTGCTGATGCTCATTTTCATGCGAAACAAAGGTCGTGTGAACTCCAAAAAGCCGCATCTTCTTCCGGTTTCACCCGGTTTGCAGCAAACAGCTTTTCAAAACAGCGCTTTGATGTGCATTTGGCAAATGGGGACACAAAAAACAAGGTTCAAAAATGCTACTGTGGGGGCAGTGACTGTGCATCTAATGTCATGTGACCAACTCTCAGAGAATGTGTGCATTTTATTATCATCTGCATTTAACGGTCATGTGATAGAGGCAATAGGCATCTGACTGTGAAGCTAGAAGTTGGGAGTTCAATTCTCCACTGTGCCTCCTGTGAGTAGAGCCAGCCTGTGTGGCCTTGGGCAAGCTGTGCAGTCCCAGGGTACCCCCCCCCCAAACAGTGGAATGGGAAGCCACTTCTGAGTACATTCTACCTAGAAATCCCTGAAAAAGCCATAATTCACTTGACAGCATATTATTGTTGTTGCTGTTGTTATAAAAATATCAGACACAGTTAATCTTTTTTTAAATTTTAAATAAAGAGTATTCAGCATTCTGGAATACTGTATTTTAAGTGTGGGTTTTTAGTGGTTCTGATATAAATCTAATATGTTATAGCCTTAAAATATATAAATTTTGTTGTTTACAGAGAATAGCAGTCTGTCCTGATGAAACTTAGGAAATTTGAGAAGAAACATCGATGAAAAGAAGATGGAAGATGCTCTGCCAGGTCTAAATGTTCAGCAGCATTTAGGTGCTTTCAGAAATCCTGTTTTGCTCGAGCTATTGGTAACCCCTGTGGGGCGAGCCTCACCTCTGTGCAGGATCTACACAGCTCTATTGCTGTTATACCTTAGCAGCCTTATGATATACAATCCAGATTTATTTTTGTTCTATATTTGCTTTAATACCACACTGGACAACCAAGTGTGTTCATATGATAATTGTTTGCCATCTTTCTTGTGGTTATTTTTTAACACTCTCCAGGCAGTTATGGAGAGATAATAAGACTTCCAAAATGTGATGCAACATACATACAGCCACTTCCCTGCCATCCCCGAGGATTACAAGGCATTCTGGAAATTAATCGGCTTGCAAAACATTGGAGCGTTTAAACACTTCCAATAACCGAGGAGAGCTTTTCCATACATTCTGTCGCATAGGCAAAAATCCTAATTTGCGAAGTAGCATTACCATTTAACAGTTGACATAATGTTTGCATCTGGGTGTTGCCTGCCCTGGACGTATGGATAAAATCTGTAATTAACATGCTCCCCTTCTGCCCCAACGTTCAGCTTCGTAAGATGTACAATAAAGACATCCTCAAAGAGCTGCCTTCTTTTTTAAGGAGCAATGTCTTTTAAAAAACAACAACAACTAAACAGCTGTGAACTAAAGGGATTTAGTACTCCTTGTGTTTCATTCCACCCAGGACACGGCTGACATGTCACACTAGAATATCCTCAAAACATCTTTGACTACAACTGTCAGAATTCCCTTCATCCACCTCTGAGAGGCTCATGGGGCCGTGGTTAAATTGCAGTACTGCAGCCAAAACTCTGCTGGTGACCCAGGTTCAATTACTGGTAGCCAGCTCAAGGTTCACTCAGCCTTCCAGCCTTCCAAGGTCAGTAAATTGAGTACCCACCTTGCTAGTGCAGCAATGTATAGACTGCATTATTAAATTGTAAACTGCTCAGAAAGTGCTTTATGAGGCAGTGTATAAACAGCACAGCAGTTGATGGGAATGCACATCAATCTTTTCCTATTTAAGGCATGTATGAGAGGGAGGTTCATTCCAGCAAGTATGAGTCTCTTCCCTTTCCCATACATAATCAGTTTATTTCCAAGGAAGCACCTATGTCTTCTAAGCCTGGTCTAGAGCCTTGTCCATTGTGCTGAGATTTGAGATTATCCTTGAACCACAAGTTGCATGTGGATTTTCAAGGATTTTCCACCAGCCACTCTCTCTCATCTCCCTTGAAGATTAGATTTAAGATTAGAATTAATTCCAGGCTGTGGGGAAATGAATAGGAAGATTATAATCATCCCTTGACCAATATTTTGTAATGCCGATTTTGCTCTGCTTTATTGGTGAGAAGATTAGAAAGATGCACAGAAGAAAATGGGTATTACTATACTTTGTAACGCATATTGCCCCAACCTTTTTGCATTTTCTAGTCAGAGAATCAACACAATTTGCTTCTAAGATTTCTACCCATTTATACTTGTAGATGTAGCAAAAGGAAGGGAACAGGCATATGCCATAAAAATATAGGGCTTAGTAGGATGTCCTCCTTGAGCCTAAGCAAGAGGGTAAGGAGTCCCACAATCAGAAATAACTAACAGAGATGGACCTTTTAAAAAATCTTATGGAGAAAGGATCAGCCTTCAAAGAGGTGAAGCAGTGGGTGGCCATTTTCTTATTGTCCCTGAGGAATACATGGCATTAATCTGCCAGCTGAAATGTATGCGATTGAAAAATACCAATGTGGGTCAATACTTCCAGAAACTACGGAGTGCTTTCGAACGATTTCTTTCAAATCAGCAGCCAGTTTGAGAAATATTTGAGCAAGCGGTCGCCTGAACATTGGAGCAAGCTGTTTTCAGAAGATAAAACTGAATGGATTCAAATGAGAGAGAAAAAGAGACAAAGAAATTCTGACAAAATATTAGTAATAATTTGGTGATGGTCTGATGGTGGAACTGACTGGCTACCTCAAAAAGCAGTGAGTAACTCACATGGAGGTTTTTAAACAGAGACCAGATAAGCATCTGTCAGGGGTGCTTCAAGCCATCCTTCTTCAGGACACAAGTGGCTCTGCATCCCGACTCTGAAGTTCTCTGATTATAAAACCAGTCTGACAATACAGTCAAGGCATTCCTTAGAAACCCTAGGAATGTTGTGGCCTCCTCCCTGGAGATCTAGGGAAGGCAGCCACCCCTTGGGGGATGCGCTACCTCCAGTTTCCTGCGCTAAGTGCCATGGTGGTGATGAAACCAGCTGATCCATGATACCCTTCCATTTATGTGGTTTTATAGCAAATTCCACAGTAATTCTTTTTTTCAGGATGTTTCCCTAACATGAAGTATAATTTTAAATAATAAAGGAACAGAAAGACCAGTGAAATATAGCTCAGCCCTAGTACACTATATGGCCAAAATCCTGATGCTTAGCATAGTAAATCAGATTAGAACAGGGCCATTGAATTAGTACAGATTGAATTAGTCAACAATTCTCTAAGTTCCGTTCATTCAAGTGGGCTTCTTACTGCAATTTACTATGCTAAAGTAAGTTGCAACAAAGAGTAGAACCAAATTTACAGAGGAGTTGACTCTCCAAATTCCTGATGGTTTGCTGGGCTTATTCTAGTGTGATTTACTTTGCTAACCAACAGGATTTTGGCTTATAGTATATATTAAAACCTATCAAAGCACTGTCTGTGAAATGTCAAATGGTTGACATTAAACAGTTACAGGCAAATGTTTTAACTGATCTAGTTATCATTATGGTTAGGTAACAGTATATCAGACCAGAAAGATTAGTATTTATTTGTTCATATGTGGTTTATTATGTTTCACACACACAAGGGAATAGCACAAAGGCTCACTAACAAAGCAAAAAAAAATGCTGCATTTTATATCCCTCTCTCCTTTTAAAACAAACACTCATCTGTGGCAGGATTTTTGCAACACCTGTTTTTTGGCAAGGTACATGGAATAATATTGCTTGCCCTTCCTTGTCCAGATGTTATTACACAAACTTGATAAAGTGTTTTATTGAATAAATAATTTGAATATAATTAGTGGTGTGATGCTTCCCCTCCCCCTTTATGTGTGTGTGTGTTGTGTCGTTACAGTCATGACCGACTCTTTGTGACCCCATGTCCATGGAGTTTTCTTGGCAGGAATACTGGAGTGGCTTGCCAGTTCCTACTCCAGGCGCATACAGTGCCTGGTATTCCCTGGAGGTCTCCCATCCAAGTACTAACCAGGGCCAACCCTGCTTAGCTTCCGAAATCAGGCAAGATCAGATGTGCTTAGGGCATCTAGGCAGCTCTCCCCCTTTATAGGTAACATATTTTGTGGCAGAGGGAAATGAAGAAGTTGTGGACATTGGCATGGGAGAACAGAGAAACATATTTATTTATTTATTTATTTATTTATTTATTTATTTATTTATTTATTTATTTATTATTTTGAATATTTTACCCCACCTTTCTCCAAGGAAAAGGACCCAAAGTGGCTTACAATAATGAGAGACAATATACAGTCCAAAACATTTCAAACATATTCAAGTTAAGAACAGGGAGTTAGGAGAGGCATCTTAGAACATTAAAAGGTAACAGTAGAGCTACAAAGAGCATGCAAAAAGAAAAGAAAAATCCATTATGAGGGGTGGAAAATAACATGGAAAACACTGGTGATCATATGAAATCTGTCAATGCAATCATGTGTGGTAATTCATATAAAGTTACATAGTAGGTAGTCCCTCATTCAAGGAAAGTTTGCCTGAAGAGGAAGGACTTTGCCTGCTTCTGGAAAGACAGAAGAGATGGGGCAGTCCTGGCCTCCAGTGGGAGGGAGTTCCAAAGTCTGGGAGCAGCAACAGAGAAGGCCCTTTCATGTATTCTTCTGAGGCGCACCTGTGAAGGTGGCGGGATGGAGAGAAAGGCCTCTCCTGATTTATTTATTTATTTATTTTCTGCACTTATACACCGCGCCATTTCCTGGAGGACTCTGGGTGGTTTACAAAAAAGACCAGTAAAATACAATTATTAAAATGAGTATTAAAAACACTGGCGGAAGAACAGCGATAGGGCACTAGTCAATTAAAAAAAAACCCTCAGTAAAGGCAGCAGGCGAGGGGGAGGGGGGAAAAGGAGAAAAACTAAACAGAAATAAGGTTGCCATAAGCCTCCTTAAAGAGCAAGGTTTTTAGCGCCGGCAGGGACGATGCAAGGCGCAACTCACTCGGTAGCTGATTCCACAAGGAAGGGCCGACCACCGAGAAGGCGCGACTACGAGTTGTTGATTTTTGTGCCTCCCTTGGGGTGGCCACCCTGAGTGAGCGCGCCCGGGACATCCGAGTGGGCCTGACCTCAGCTGATCTCTGAGAGATATGCTCCGCCAGGTAATCAGATCCCAAGCCGTGGAGGGTTTTGAAAACCAAAACCAGGACCTTGAACCTTATCCGGAGGGCAACGGGCAGCCAATGCAGGCTGGCCAGAAATGGGGTGATGTGATCATACTTATGAGCACCCACCACCAGTCTGGCTGCCACATTCTGTACCCGCTGCAACTTCCGGAGAAGGGTCAAGGGCAACCCCACGTAGAGTGTGTTGCAGTAGTCAATCCTCAATATCATAAGGGCCTGCACGACTGTTCTCAGGGAGGACTCATCGAGGTATGGGTGGATCTGGGCGATCCTGTGGAGTTGGAAAAAAGCGGCCCTGGAGACAGCCGTCACCTGGGCTTTCAGGGAGAGGGCTGAGTCCAGGACCACGCCCAGATTCCTGGCCCTGTCCGTAGGCTGGAGGGAAACTCCCCCCAGCTTAGGGAGGGGGGCATTGTACCTAGACGTGGGCGCCCCAAAGAAGAGAACCTCAGTCTTCTCCGGGTTGAGTTTGAGCCTGTTCGTCCTGGTCCACTCCAAGACCGCCTCCAGACACAGATCGAGGGAGCGAACTGCCTCCACTGCAGAAGAAGAAAAGGAGAGATAGAGCTGTGTGTCATCAGCGTACTGATGGCAGCGAACTCTAAATCTCCTGATGACCTCCGCCAGCAGCCTCATATAAACATTGAACAGTATAGGGGAGATTGCCGACCCCTGGGGCACCCCACAAGGGAGCATCCAAGTAGCCGACAAGTCATCCCCCAACTGTACCCGCTGGAGCTGGCCATCGAGGAAGGATCGGAGCCAGCTGAGCGCTGAACCTCCGATTCCCGCCCCAGCTAGCCGGTCCAGTAGGTTACCGTGGTTGACGGTATCAAAGGCAGCTGACAGATCAAGGAGGAGCAGCAGGGAGGAGCACCCCCTGTCGGCCTCCCTGAGGAGGTCATCCTGCAGAGTGACCAGGGCAGTTTCGGTTCCATGAAACGGTCTGAAGCTGGACTGGAAAGGATCAAAGATATGATTCTTCTCCAGGTATGACTGAAGTTGGACGGCGGCCACCCTCTCAACAACCTTGCCCAGGAAGGGAACTATGGCAATCGGACGATAGCTGGTAAAATCGTCCGAGGCCAAGCCGGACTTTTTCAATGTGGGCTTCACTACAGTCTCCTTCAAACGGGAGGGGGGGAATCCCTCCCGGAAGGAGGCCGTGGCTATTGAGGAAACCCACTCCGGCATGTTCCCTCCGGCTGATTTGAGAAGCCATGCTTATCAGCAATTAAGCAACAAATATAATATTTAAATGTGCTTGACACAGAGCAGTGCAGCAGTAGCGTGCAGATAAAATGTCAGTATTGATATAAAGTATTGCAGAGTTAGGTTATGAAGAGACAATGACAATGGGTAGAGTAAAAACTCATATATTCATATATACATCAAAAAATATATACAGCATAACAACCAAGCAATATTTACAACAGACAAACAGAGTGTGGGGTTCTGTTCTCACCATAACAGACCCACCTAACAAATGGAAAGCTAGTGCTTTTTATACAGTTCAGTACCCATCAGATGTGAGTCATCACTAATTACAATCTGATGCAATCTGATACAATCATGATGCTATAAATTCTTTCACCTGTGCTTCATCACATAACATGCCTGTGATTACTTATCTCTTACACTTGTGAATTAACATCATGAGTCTGCAGAATCTAACTGCCTCCATTTTACAATTCTCTTTCCACTATCTGTTAAATATACATAACATATATTTTATCAACTTTTACATATCTTTTACAAGGGTCAAAAGGGGAAGGGCCGGCCGGCAATAGGCCAACACCCTGGAGGCCTCCGCTTGAGACACAGGCCCAAAGTCAACCAGACGAGAGGACCGAGGGGGTGAGGCCCCCAGGATACACAAGGAGGGACCAGTGAAGCTGGAGTCTAGATGGGAACGGATGGCCTCAATCTTTGATCTAAAATAGGCTGCGAATTGCTCGCTAGTGAAATCACTAGGAGGAGGCCCAGACTGACCAGGATTGGAGAGGTCTCGAACCACCCGGAACAATTCCGCTTGGCGGTTCGAGGCCTCACCAATTCTCAGGGAGACATGAGTAGTTCTAGCGTCCCTGATCGCGTGTACGTAACGGCCGGTCAGCTGCTTAAGCGCAGCCTTCTTCACTTCCGTCCGATCCTTTCTCCATACACACTCAAGCCGCCTACGTTCTTGTTTCATTGCCCGCAACTCAGCCATGAACCACGGCAAGCAGCGGGCTCCACATCGTAGGAGGCGCTTGGGGGAGATCCGGTCAACAGCCCCGGAGGCACCCAAATACCACCTTTCCACCTGGGCTTCGACCGAATCATCAGCCAGTTCGCCGGCAAGCTCCCCGAAGACCTCCATGAACTGTACCGGGTCCAGGAGTCTTTGGGGGTGAGCCCACACATAGGGGCGATGCTCCCAGCGGGGCGGGGTGGCGATCGACAAGGAAAATTTTAGCACATAGTGATCTGACCATGACATGGGTTGGGATACTAAGCCCCCAACCCTCAGAAAAGAATCTGACGACATGGAGGAAAAGACCAGGTCCAGGGTATGGCCAGCATTATGGGTGGGGCAAACAACATGCTGAGATAGGTTCATGGAGGTCATGATGACCTTAGCACCCAAGCCGGTTCAGACTGCGAGATTCTATCTTTGAGATAGCTTGGACCCAGGCCATTTTGTGCTTTGTAGGTTAAGGACAGCATTTTGAATTGTGCCTGGTAGGTGATTGGCAGCCAGTGGAGCTGCTTTAGTATGGGTATAATGTGATCTCTGTAACGGAACAAGATAAATAATTGTCAAGCATCCCTTCTTGTTGCTCTGTTCTTGGCATATGGTGTCTTAATTGGGAGACATGTGGCTGATTAACTAGCAAGCTGCCCAATGGTTCATCTATTTTCCACCAACCTTCCAGGAATAGGCCTCATGGCGGAATAGTTATGGTTAACTATTAATGGTGATGACACATCCCATGTTTGTATTAAGAAAACACAGGGTGAAATGGCTGTCACCAATCTCTTCTTGGTTTTGGTGGGGAGCACGGCCACATGACAGGCATGACAGTGTCTACTGTTAGTTTCAAGATATCCTCTGCCTGTAGTTTAGTTGTTTTCCTGTCTCCTTCACTGTTTGCACTTGTGTACAAGAGGGCAACCATGGTGATGGCTGTAATAGTGAACACGAAAGGAGAAAACTTGGAAGGTCAATTTGTGGGCAATGCAGCTGCAAAGCAAAACCACACCCAGTGAGACTACCTCCCCAGTTGGGTGTTTATATGGTCCTTTTATACCACTTCAGTTAAACCCAAGTCACAAGTGTTTCTCCTTATCTGAAAGGAAACAGTTTATAAGCTGCTAGACAATTACTTCAAAACGAATTCTAACAAAGCCAGACATTTGTTTGTAAATCTACTTTTCTCGTTACCCATTACTTCCTCTTCCTATTTGTCTGTGTTGTTTGCTATCTGTTAGGCACTATCTCGCCTTTCTTTTCTGCCTACGTGACTCTACGTGGCTCCCATCTGCTTCTGCAGCAACATCACATAGGACAGTGTTGGCAAACCTGTGGCACTCAGAGCCTTTTCTGTGGGCACCCGACATCACCCCTTCACAGCTACCTGTATTCAGGTTAAATTGCTGTATTGACACTTGGCGAACAATTAACGGGCTTTGAATTGCAGTTTGGGCACTTGGTCCCTAAAAGGTTCGCCATCGCTGACATAGGAGCAGTCCAAGCATCATCAGAAGGTGGTCTAACCATGACAAGAGGGCATATTTCTCATTTCACCTGCAAGAAAAACTAAATCAAGGGTTGGCC
Organism: Phrynocephalus guinanensis; assembly: GCA_037367245.1. Classification (NCBI taxonomy): domain Eukaryota; kingdom Metazoa; phylum Chordata; class Lepidosauria; order Squamata; family Agamidae; genus Phrynocephalus; species Phrynocephalus guinanensis. Next base: position 129,266,140 of record CM074734.1, read on the forward strand.
CTGCTGTGTGGTTGATGAACAGGCCATGGAATCTTGAGTTGGACCAGAGGGAGATTCATTAGGGACCTGGAGGTCATCTAACCAGCATCCCTGATTCTCTTAAAACCAGCTCTTTGAATTGTGCTCGGAAACGAATTGGCAGCCATTGGAGCTGCTCTTAAAACGAAGCTATATTTTCCCTAGAGCCAGCCCCAATTAGCGATCTGGCTGCAGCATTTTGGGCTCTCTGGAATTTCGGTACTCTTTCCAAATTTAGCCCCACGTCAAGCATTTTACAGTAATCTAGCTGAGATGTAACTAGGGCATGTGCCACCATGGCCTGATCACTCTTCTCAATAAATGGGCACAGCTGGCATATTAGTTTTGGATGTGCAAAGGGCACTCCTGGTCACTGCTGAAACCTGGGCATCTAGGCTCAGAGATGAATCCAGGAACATGCCCAAGCTGTGCACCTCTGTTTTCAGAGGGAGTGTAATCCCACCCAGCACTGGGTGCTGGATTTTCCAAAATTGACAGCAGCATATGCTATCAACTTCCTGGGGGAAAGTGCAGCTCTCTTTGGTGTGTTTTTGTGCCATTTTCTAACTCCCTTTGGATTTTATAACTTGCAAGGAAAAGAAGACCATGTCCTCCATATTAAGAAAGAAAGAAAGAAAGAAAGAAAGAAAGAAAGAAAGAAAGAAAGAAAGAAAAAGAGTTATCAGCTAAATGTGGACAAAGTAACCTGAATCTTAACATAGCAAGTCTTCCATATCTTAAATAAAATAGAAGAGACAAGGACTCAGATAATGAATTAATGTCACCTTCCATCTGAATTAATCTGTTAAACAGAATACATAAAACAACCAACCAACTTTCACTCTTGGATGAAGTGACCTTACACACTCAGGGAAAACTATTAATGTTTTCTCATTACCAATTACTTCTTCAACCAGAAACTGTACATCTGACTGATTTTCCACACTCAACATTTCCAATATCCTGAAAAGGAAAGTCTTTATTAGAAAGTAGAAGCTCCAGCCCTCTGAGCACTAAGTCACTTCTGACCCCTGGTGGCAAAGAAATGTTGCTGGCTATTTGGTATGATTAGTCCAGAGTTTTCCTCCCCTGTGTATGGACAGATTACAGGATTTAACTGATATATAGCTGCTGCACAGAATATTCTGGGGAGCAATGATCAGGGTGTATGTGTGGAATTTCAGTTTCTCCAATTTCCCTATTGTTTCGCACAGAACCAATTGCATGAAATGAAGAAATGCAAAAGATGGTAGCTCTTTTGAAATGTGCACAATACACAATAAATACAGAACATGGGGGGAATTGAACTACAGCTCCTGACAGCCATACTGGAGGGAAAATTATGGAAGCATAAGCCCAATTAGTACATTTTCTATGCTCTGAAAACACACCCACCTTGCTGAAGAAGGCTCTGTCTGTACAAATGACTTCAGACTCTGAAAAACAGAGGGGACAAGGAGCATCAGTTCATGTCACAGACTTGCACCAAGGCTCAAATGAATGATGCCAGTATGATGCACCTGCTCTTCACCAATAACAGGTTATTAAAAGCTCTTTTTAAGAATAAAGGAATGTTTTCCTGCTAGAGCTGTCTTCCTATGTTGATGCTTACTCCCACTTTCCTGTTACGGACTAATTCGTATAATCGTATACAGCTGTCTGTTGGGTTCAGCAAAGCAGGCTTGATTAAATGTCCCCTGTAAAAACGAAGGGTATAATTTATGGTTCCTAATTGTGTGTTTCCTGCATTATGGTATTTTTTTCAACTCTGCATCATTAACACATAATTTCAGTCTTTTCTGCAACTGCTGCCTTTTCCCTCCTTTACTGTATAGCACCCAACCCACACATTCATGTCTAATGCTTATTACATATGGCATGCTAATTAGCATCTTGGTGCTACATGACAAAGGTCAGAGTTATTTTCTCCTTGCAGCATACAAACATGGTCCCAACGCTCCAAAGACACTTCCAGTGCAATCCTTGGCATGTTTAGTCTGACATTGGTACATCTTATTCCCCAGGTAAGGTTGCAAAATGCTGGGACCACTTTCCTAAGAACATACATAAGAACAGCCTCACTGGAACAGGCCACAGCCCATCCAGTCCAGTGTTCTGTCTCCCACAGTGGCTCACCGTTTGCTTTCATATGTGGCAGTGCAGTTCTAAACAGACCTACTCAGAAGCAAGACCCACTAAGTCCAGTGGGAATCTTCCAGAAAAGAGGCTAGAAGCCTGCAACCTTGATGCCATGTGCTGCCAAGCTGCTTCCACCTTATGGTGACCTTGTAAAATTAATGACCTCAGGGAAGTGGATGTAGGTGATTCTTCTTTTTGTAGTTTTTGGAGCTTTAACTTTTAAACCACTAAGAGAATATAAAAAAATGTAAATGAGTAAACACTACTTAAATATATGTTTTGTATTAACCATAGTCAAATGTACCTGCAAATGTAACAAAATATCTAGGGCAAACACCACTGGGATTGCTGTGATACCTGGATACGGGCACTGCTTTCTCGTTTAGATTTGGCTCAAGGCAAATAAATCCTTCAGTGAGTTTTGGAAGCGGCCAGATTTGTACCGCATTGAGTAGCCAGCTCTGATCTGTCTCACCCTGGTTTCTTTAGGAGCAATATAGTCAGAGAAGCCCCAGCTTTGTCCTCACCCGGGGTGGGAGTGCGGGACAGGGAGGGCAGGGAAGAACCTTACAGTTCTATTTTATGATGCTTGTCAATAGCAATAACAATAATTGATAAGCTGGTTCGGCAAGCATGCTAAAAAATATGATGAAATTCAATGTAACCAACTAAACCGCCCAAAGATGCTGTGCGGATCACTCCACAGATTTAGGGTTGGAAAGCAAGCAAGCAAAATGTGATGCAGGAAGGGCCAAAATAAAGGACACACAACAAAAGTGTGCTGCTCATAAAATGCAAAGGAGCTCCACTCTATCACCTCCAGCTGGTTTATCACTTAGCATTTCACTTGCCACCTGCCAGCTACATTCCCAACCCCAAGGATCAACTATCTAGGTTAACACAGACACTCCTTTCTAAATTGTCACGGCAAGGAAATTCACACTCGACAACTGTAGGAACACAACAAACTGCTGTAGCTGTCTTTCGTGGGAAAAGGTAAGGACACTGCAATGATATCTATTCTAACTCCTATTTTCACAGCTAATGTTGTAGTCACAGAGTGTTCTGGTTGCATTTGACTTCCTGTTATCTTCTGAACAGCCTCTTCCCGATACTGATTAGCTGCAGCGTCTTCTCACATCCTTGCAGCTGGAACCAACCAATTTTCCACACGAGGGCCTTGTTCTACAAGGAAAGCCACACAGCTCTCACAGACTTGGCACATTTTGTTTCCACCCTGCCTCCATGCAGTGGCCGCTCTATACTGTACTTCACGGTTAAGAAGATACAATGGGAAGTTATGGGAAGTCTACCTCCTTCACTTTCCTCCCATGTTCTGAGGGTAAAAGAAGTATACCTCAAAGAGTTAAATTGTAGATGTATTTGGAAGGCTTTCAGAGGGCAAATGGTGGGTCAGAAATGGTGAGGCAATGGTGCAACTTCCATTATACAAAAGGGTCTGCCAGTCTCTTATGACACAATCCATAGATTCTACATATAAGGCCACTAGGGTCCTTTCATTAGAGGTGCACAAGCATAGGTCTCGGATATTGTGTGATCCATTAAGCCACCTCCAGGTTCTTGAATCAGGATTGTATTTGGCAGAGTAGTAATACTGTATATACACATGGGCTTGGTCTTTAATCACATTTGGAGAAGTTCGGACAAGTGCTTTCAAAGTTCTAAGATCTGTTCTTCTAACAAATACATTCTTACCCTACCCTACCCCACTATCACATTTTGCTAATACTGTACCCCCACCTTTTTTTTGGCAGATTGTAATGAATTCAGTTATTATTTTTCAGATGAGTGCTACTGGTTCCTGAAAAAAAAATCATTCTTGTTACATGTGCTTTTCATTTGAAATCAACTTTTCCTGTCATTTAGAAGATAGAGGGACTTAAAGATGGTTATTTTACATTAGAAAACTTTCATAAACTCTGGCTTCACATGTTTATCGAAATATTCTGTAGCAACTGTTTAAAAATGTATCACCAGTACTTCAGGAAACTAATGAGATGGTAGATGGGGACTTCATTCTTAACACAGAAGTAAACATCACCGAAAACTCTCTCTCTCTCTCTCTCTCTCTCTCTCTCTCTCTCTCTCTCTCTTACACACACACACACACACACACACACACACACACACACACACACACACACACACACAGAGTTGTAAACGGGAAAAAGAGCCTCAAAGAGAAAACAAAAATAGCACTCTCTCTCTCTCTCTCTCTCTCTCTCTCTCTCTCTCATACACACACACACACACACACACACATATACAGAGAGAGAGAGAGAGAGAGAGAGAGGAGCCAGCATGCTCTAAAAGCAGCCATTCTCACCTTTTTTTGACCTTTTAGAAGCTCTTGCCAGGTCTAGGGCCCTGTCCCAGGACTGTATCTTATTCAAAGACTAGATGCGAAAACTCTACTCTCTTTGAATTATTTCCCATCCTCTGAAATTTGGTGCCTATGCTGGGTGCCTAGTCTCCTTCCTGACGTAAATAAGGGAGTATCTATTGAAGGCCTATTTTGCCTCCACACCTTCTTCTATGTAAGTTTAGCTTTAGCTTCACATATTAGCCAGAACAGAAAGCCAAAAGCTGATCAATACCTGACTTACAGTTCAGTCCAGGGGCCTTACTTCTATGTAAACATGTTTAGAAATTGGGCTAGTAATGAACCATCCCTAATGTGGCACTAGCCATATATCTACAGGACTTATTCAAGTATGATGGTTGCATGAGGGAACTGGTAATAAGCAATACCAGTATGAAGGCTATACTGTACCTAGTTTTAAGGAACAGCCAGAATCCTACTACTGACATACATCCTAAATCACAGTAGCAAATACCTGTAATCACCACTAGTTAAGAAATCAAGGCTTCCTTATTATGATTGTTATGCACCAGTCACATGAGTTGGCATGCAACGTGGAATACAGGCCTCAACATCTTAACATTCTTTGCAGTTCACTGAGGTTTAATATGAATTGATTTACATTCACAAAAGACTGAACGCCCACCCACAACTCTTGGGTAAGAGGATTATGTTACAAAGCGGGGAGGATTTGCCCTCTTTGCATCAAAGTGTGAAACATCGATTGTACTTTTGGAGTTCGAGTGTCTTCTTCCTACAGTGTACAGATGCTGAGGATGTGGTCAGCAGTAGCACACATACCCATTTTGTTCCTGGTCAAGGAATTCAAAATTTTGCTAATCTTACCTATACATTCTGCTGTCTGTGTTTGCTTAACCTGAAAAGCAAAATGATGTTGCGCATAGATTTGTTTGGTTTTTTTGGCATTCTTTTCTCTAACTGCATCCTTTCTCGGCAGCCTTTCTCTGCCACATCTTCCTGTTAAATGTTGTAGAGATGGGAAATATTGATTGCTCTCCGTTGCTCCCTCCCTCCCTCCCTCTTTCTCCCTGGTTTTGTTTTGTGTTGTGTTTTTGGTCTACAAGTGGCAGAAGCCCGTGGGTGGCTTGGGGATTCTGGGTGCTGTAGTCCAAGATAAGAAAAGCCATCCCTGTTTATGGGAATGTTAGTATCAAAAGATTATACACACCAAAGCAAATTAAGAAGCACTAGGGTGAAAAACATGCTGGTGTTGATTTTGGGGTTACTTGCCTTTCTTTTCTCTCCTAAGAGAAAACCAGTAGCAAACAGCAGTAGCAAATTATCTGTCACCTCTCATGGCACTGACAAGGATTGCTGGCATTAGAGGATTCCAAGGAGTCAGATTTATAGCACAGTTGTTATTATTATACCCTTGAGAACAGCTCTTATTTTTCCAAGGTTGAGTCCTTTCAAGGCTGGGTGAAGCCATCCCCACTTTCTCTTGCAGAAGGAGTGGAATGAACTTCCCCATCCTATTCCAGGCCTCAGTCAGTCACTCACACAATGTTGGGTAGCAGATGATACCAGATGCTTGTGACCCTTGGCTCCAAGCAGATTGAAAGGAGTATGTTCCCACCACCATGAAGACAAAAGGATGGGTAGGAGAGAGACTCCCATCAGTTTTATACAACATGACTTTTGGTCCCAGGGATTGGTAGGGAAGAAACTGGGCCAGATTCAATCCCAGGACGGAGTCCTCCTCTGCCTGCCCCATACTGTATACCTCAGTTGCCGAACATGAAAAATGCAGAGCCTAGACCTGCACCTTCAGCGCAAGATATTATGCCATACTTACTGCCATCTCCTTGTCTCCAAAGAAGGGAAATCTTCTGATCAAACTGTGCTTTGCCAGGAGTCATGTGACACCTGCATGATGCTCCAATTCACCAACACTTTCCTTTCCATCTTGGGACCGAGTTTAATCACAGATCTCCTGGTCAAATGTCAGACTTCCACAGATGTTTCCTTTCCTTTCCCCCAGTTTCTTCTCGTCTCGCCTGATGAAGTTTGTGAATGCCTAGGTGATGCTGCTTTCTCCAGCACAGAGTTCTTAAGACATCTGTAACCTATTACCTTTCATTCATGTTTGAGCAGTAGTCCGTCATTCTACTTTTAAGGAGCCATGATAAAGGCACAACGTTGCAGTCAAGGATCCCTACAGAGACAGTCTGAGGGTGCGACTACATGTCAAACACACCTATTTTTGCATCAAGGTCAACACAACTGGGATCAAATTAAAAATCTCCAATGCCAACTAACAGCTAAGTGTGCATTTTTTGGCCAGAAAGAAAGGTTTTTAAAATGTCTGTTTGGGGGCTGTTGATTCTGAATTTATTCTGGTTGCACTTTATTTTTTTTATATGGCATGTGCGATCACCCGTGTCCTAGTAAATAGTGCCTGTGGGCCTAGAGTTTGCAGAATACCCTGCAGTCTTAACTCTTTCTCTCCCCCCCCCATTTCAATTTTAGCACTTCATCAGTCTAGCGTTTTGCCAGTTCAAAACTGATATTTAAAAAAATATTAAAAATGTGAATTGCTAGATATAATTCTTAAAGGACGGAGGACAGAGGAAATAGCAGAGTAGTTGTGAGCTCTGCTCTAGACTGCTGATGTTGGCTTTGCTGAATAAAAGCTCTGGAGTCTAGTGTCAGCTGTCTCAAGACAGGCAAGCTCCAACTCAGGAAAACGCTAAAGAATTAACCTCAGGAAAAAACAGTTATAGTTGTATTTAAATCTATGTGGAGTGTTTTATATGAGTTGAATATAGCAATCGTGAAATTTTGTTGTTCCTGCAAGGGGGCAATGACAACAAAGATTCCTATTCCTGTTCCTAGAAAATGAGGATCCAGAAGTGCCAATGTTCCACATAACTTACCATCGGATTAAAAGTAAATGCCACAAAAACCACATGACATCAAGTTGATTTCTAAAACAGTTAACCAGTTCCCAATTTAATTCAACAGGATAGCTGTGACCTGAGTTAACCACTAAGAATAATTCCAGAGGATTCTACACTGTGTGTTTACTTAAAACCCTATGTGTTTAAAGACCACATTTTCTCTGATTACAATGCCCATACTTTTAGACGCCCTGATCCAAGGTGATGCAGCTGCTGTGTCTGCTTCATCAGATCCCTTCCCACCCACTGAAGAAACAGAAAAGGCACTGTACTTGCTTACAACAACTGCACAGCTGGAAGACACCCTATGGAGCCTCATGGTACAGTGGTTAAACTGCTGTCCTGCAACCATAAATATGCTTGTGACCTGGGGTTCAGTCCAAGGTAGCCAGCTCATGGTTGACTCAGCCTTCTATCCTTCCAAGGTCCATCAAATGAGCACCCAGCTTGCGGTGTGTGTGTGTGTGTGTGTAGCCTGTAATGTGTAGCCTCCTCAAGGGTTTGAAGCAGGGGTGGGCAAAGCCTAGTCTTCCAGATGTTGGACTACAATTCCCAACAGCCCTCACAAGTAAGTCTATTGTAAGTAATGCAGGGAGTTGCAGTTCAGCCATATCCAGAGGACTTTGCTCACTCCCGATTTAAACATACCTGTGTCATTTCTCCGTGATGCTCTGGCATCCCTGTACAGTGGACCCTTGTACAACAAACAGTTTATATAGCATAAAATCTGTACAACATAAAACATTCCGGAGACAGGGGAAATTTGCTTAACATAATCGCCTACGGGGAGAATCTGTACAACATAAAAATGGGATTACACCGTTTTCAATGCATTCCTGTGGGAATTCATATAAAGGAAAATTTGCTTAACATAATTTCATTTGGAATGAATTAATTCCTTTATACAAGGTACCACTGTATATCAAGACTGCAGTCATCCTGGCACCTAGATAAGTTCTGAGACATAAACGTTTATTTGGCTTGGGGATTCTGGGAACTGTCACCCAAAAAGTAATGTTTTCCAGGCTAGGCAATACACATTATATGTTGTCAGAGGCTAATTTACGCTTCCAGGCACCCAGTTCCTTCTGATTTTCATCTTGAGGGTCAGATTTGCAAATTAATTCTATGCTTATGTCTGGTGACTAATGAGAAAACAGGGCAAGCTAATTTGCAAGCTACAAGAGGTTAGCAAAACCTGTGGCAGGACCATCGGATGTCTTTCAGCACAAAGAGAATTCCTGATACACATTCTGTATTTCCAGCAGGCATTCAGGAAGAACCACCAGGAAATTTCAGATGAAAGTTGAAGATACTGGGAGAAATATCCTCCGGAGGTGGCTGCCTCTCCTCCCTTAATGGGAAGACAGGTTCTGGACCCTGATATTTTATTTTATTATGTCTAAGGAAAGGAAAAACCAAGTATGCTTTCCAAAAACATTGAAAAGTTAAGCAACCTTCTGTGGTTTAGTGTAGGCTTTGTAAAGTACCAATGTCAACTGGAACCTTGTTATTAAAGAAGTCTGGAAGTGAGAGATGACAGCATAATTGTACAGGTATATCCATTTGAACAAAAGCAAACAGAATCAGTGACGTCAGCAGAGACTGTTGGGCTGGCAGGTGTTACTTGTGCCAACGGATGAGCCAAAAGCAGAATGAGTACCAGGAAGTGAAGCACTGGATTTAAAAGGACACAGGAGAAATACAGAAATAGCAGCGGGTAGTTTAGGAAATACATGTGAGTCCAGCTGCAGGGTCAAAAAGGCATGACTGAGGGTAGAAGAAAAACGTGAAAAAATGCCGATGATGTCCTCTGTGTTAGCATGCTTCATAAAAGACACACCTGGGTCCTTGTTGTTGGCAACATCAGCTGCTTAGAGGCTGCAGAATCTTGCTTGTGTTGCCAAGATGAAAATCTACAGATGGTTCTTCCTCTTTCACTGCCTGCTACACAAAACATGAAGCAAAACATACAGGGAACAGGCAAGATGTATCCAGTATTTTCATGTGACAGTATATGCACACCCACACATGCCTCTGTGTACATATTCAATAAATACTGAAGTACCTTAGAGATTCCAGGAAAAATCATTTTCTCGTAGTTTCCAAGGTAACATAAACAATCTCTGGGACTTTTAAAAAAAAACCCACTTGGACACATCATGTGATGGAGTGAAAAAAATGAAATCACTGGGATATGTACGACAAAGAAACAAAAGATTTATTTTTCTCTATACAAGTGGACAAGCTCTGGAACAGAGTCTCAGCCATATGGATAAGTCACACATCTGGAATGTGTTCCTAGTAATACTAATAGTGCTATCATTGATTTCCCAACTATATACACTTTGGATAGTTGATTTACTCTCTCGGTCATTTTAGAATGTGAGGCTATAGTGCAATCCAGTGTACCATCTTTCTAGGACTGAGTCTCACTAAAATCTGTAGGGCTACCTTTTGATCAGATGTGTACAGATTTATTTGGTAAATCAACACCATAAATGTATATACTGACCCTGGTGTAGTTTAATACAGCGAGAATCTATCAAATTTGGCTGGTAAAGTCACTGAACATTTATGACAGACTGTATTGGTAAGCATGTGTCGTACATGAGAGAATTGTGCAAGAAGAAAATGCATTTTTGCAGATAATTTTTACAACCTTCTGTGGAGGGCAGTAGGCTAGGGAACAAATGTGCTCCCTATTCTTTTGCGAATTTCTTCAATTAAAGATTGACAGCTTATAGGAAGCCTGCAAAGAGCTCTTCAGGCAGACTTCATGTGTGCTCCTTGCAGGATAGTAGTTTTTTGTTTCTTTCCCAAAAGCTGTCTGGGCTGCAATTCTGAATCAGCTTGTATGGTGTTAGTCATAAATGCATACATGTGCCCGAGGCTTCCCACGATGACTTTGGAAAACAGCAGTTGCTCTGCCTGCAACATATATTTTTACGACGCAGACAGAGTCAAAGATCAAAAGTGGCGTCACAACTGCATTTATTTCTTCTATTTTCTTTTGCATGGTATTTGTCCGCTATCAGGCACATTGTGATTAACGGTGTCCTTGGAGATAAGGCTACAATCCTAAACCCCCTTACTTAGGTGATAAGCCTTCAAACAGAACTTACTTTCAACTGAAACTGTGATATTTGTATAATGAGCTTATCTTGGAACCTGGATATCTTGAAGAGCATATTTTTCTGTACAGGACAGTCTGGCATTCAAAGAGTTCCCCTTACCTATGCCGAGTTCAGCAGGAGCACAGTTTATAATGAGTCAAAGAAACAATGTCTTTTGGCGTGACCCCCCATATTCCATAATATGTGGAACAATCTGTCTTTACCGATGGGATGGCATCTCGTGCAGAAGTTAGGGACTGTAATAAACATTTGCCAGCTCATACAAAGGATTCCCAGGCCCTGATCTTCAGTTCTAACTTTAATAAACTTCAGGTGTTTTTATTGTGTACTTTACATTATGCTTAATGTATTGGCCTTATCTTGCTTTACTGTATTGCATCGTAGCCAGTCAGACTACATGGATAAACAGAAATGAAACTACTCTTAAAACATGATACAGTAAAAAGGTAAAGGTGGAGGTTCTCCCTGCACATGCGTGCTAGTCGTGTCCAACTCTAGGTGTGGCGCTCATCTCCATTTCTAAGCCAAAGTGCCAGTGTTGTGCAAGTTTGTGGCCATGTGGCCAGTATGGCTGCACCGAACACTGTTTACCTTCCTGCTTTTTATGGTGGTACCTATTTACTGTATCTACTTGCATTTACATGCTTTCAAACTGCTAGGTTGGCAGGAGCTGGGGTTAACAGTGGGAGCTCACTCTGCAGCATGGCACCTGGGATTCGAACCGCCGACTTTGCAGCCGACAATTTCAGCACTCTAGCGCACTGAGCAACCACTCATAAAACATGATACAGTAGTTGATAACTAACACAGAATGCATTTATGCCCTTATCTTGCAATTTGTCTCAATACCTTTTAGGGTGCAAGGGAACCTATCGTCTAGAAATGACATTTTTTAACATTTGTGAGCTTGTAATGCGGGCACTAGGCATGACGGACTGTGGTGTGGATGAGTGTTTTTTATTTATTTTAAAATCTCAATCACCATTGTCTGCAGAAAAGAATGGGCAGTGAAGATCTGGGTGTCCATTTGTGCCATGTGTTTCTTTATAAGCTCTTTGCACAATTCTTCAGATTTGACTGCTATACTGTGTTAATGTCAATCTGAATTCAATGTACTGAAAAGGTAAGGTATCCCCATATTTATGTACTTTGCTGCTCTGTAAATAAACATTATCTGTGGCAAAAAAAATTAGCTTAGCAGAAAATCTTTTTTTTTTCATGTACATAATGCCTTTTTTCATGTTTGGAAAAAACGATCCAGCTTCTTGTCTTCAGACTAAAAAAGATGGGAGTAGCACCAGTATTTCTACCACTACCACCACCACCATCACCACCTATCCCACCAGTCACTCTTCTCTGTGGCACAACATGAATTCTAAATGCTGTCGCATCTTGGTAGACCCTCACTGCTACTGCTTTTGATGGAATGCCCATAAGCTGTTATTATTGCTTTACCAGCCAAGTCGAGAGAATATGGTTAGTTAAGGAGAAAGTGTGTTTGTGGGTGTTTTGGATCAAGTCAGTTCTGACTTGTGGAGACCTTTTTCAGGGTTTTGCAGGTAGCGAGTACAGTACTCAAAGTGATTTACCATTAGTACTATAAGAAAATTGATGAATGTATCCATTAAAGAATCCACATCCATCTCTGTGCTAAAACATCATATAACCTTCATGTATTTTATTTACTTTAAATACTTTATCATATTACCTCATGAAGGGAATTCACTCTCAGAAGCTCTTGCATTTTTTTTGTATATCAATGCACTTTTTTGGCCTAGAAAGGTATCTCCTCAGTATGCAAATTGGAATTCATTTATTTGTATTTAGCTTTTCCCTCCAAAAGGAAACCCAAAGCAGCTCATGACATCATACAAAAATAACTACTGTAATAAAAAAATACAACTTCAAAAGACAACAATACAAACGCTTCTCTGGCAACAAAAGCAGGCCACAATAAACCCACTGCCAGTTCAGTACTACTATGCAAAAAGCAAAGCAAAGCAAAGTGTTCTGCTTATATACCGCCCCATACCACTTCAAGTAGTCTCTGGGCAGTTTAAAATTTTAATTACAGTAATGCAGGCTACACATTGGCCCACCCCCGCAAGCTGGGTACTCATTTTACCAACCTCGAAAGGATGGAAGGCTGAGTGAACCTTGAGCCGGATTGCACCCTAGGTCGTGAGCACAGTTTTACCTAAAGTACAGGCATTTAACCACTGCGCCACAGGGCTCATCTAAGGGACTGCCTACATGAATCTAAATGTAAAACAATACTGTCGCCCCTTTCATTTCAGTCCAAAGTCACATATGTTCCTGCTGTGCCCCATATTTAGCTAGGAACACAAGATCTTATGTTAGCAACCCATCTGGCAACCCCCACCTTATCACAATCTAGTGCACCTGAAAGAGGATTTGTTTTGCAAACGATGACCCAAAAATGAGCACAGCCAACTGTTGAATTTCACACATTCTCAGCACTTTCCCTCTTCAACTAACCTTTTGTTCCAACAATGAACTGCACCAGAAGCAGCCAACAGTATTCTCGTTCATTTGCTTGTTGCATAACTCCTATTTGCACAAAAATGTGTCCCAGGCAGCTGGTCATGAGTTCGACACATTGTTCTCCCATCCCCACTGCCCCAACAACTGCCCCCCCAAGACCCTCCCCAGAGAGAAAGATGCTCATCCGCCCCCAAAATGCCCTCATTGTTCAGCCAACCTCCTCTCGTCCATCACGGTCATCCTCTCAAAAGGTCAGCTGTTTTTTTCTCTCTCTCCCACATTCCCACTATGACACGCAGGTTCACACTTGTCCAGAGCTCCTCAGGCAAGGATAGACGGAGCCAATTCTCAGAAGCAGCTCTTTTTCCTCAGTGAAGGTGAAATACCATAGCTTTGCTTTGTCTTTTTAAATAAAGTGTCCAGCATTACAGGAAAATGGGCAGACCAGGATCAAAATCGGTTAGCAGGATGACATGGGAGCTTGGGTGCTTTCAGGGCCACAAAAGAGCCTCCAAGGGCAGCATACTGTCTAACTTATTACAGCCCAAAGCAGTAGTTCTCAACATATGGGTCCCCAGATGTTCCTGGACTGCAGCTCCCAGACATCCTGTCCAGCTCAGCTAGTGATGAAGACTTCTTGGAGTTGCAGTCCAGGAACATCTGGGGACCCACAGGTTGAGAACCACTGGCCCAAAGGTTCCCCTTTGCTGTTGTTACCACTTTTCTCTCTCCTTAGCCTGGCTACTGTCTCCAAACATAGATTTTTTTTTGAGACATCGTCCCATTGTTAGCCCCACCATGAATCCTAGACATTTCCCAAGATTAAAACAACAACGTTGGACTGTTCTTTCCCTTTGGCAGGCCATGGATTTCACAACTAGAGAGATGCCAGGGGAATGAAGAAGAACCCACAAAACTGAGGGAAACCAGTGATTTCCCATATGTAATCGCTTAAGTGAACTGGATCATGGCCCTTATGATTGAAGTGATAATCCAAACAAAGAAATTCAGGAGGTAGATCAATTCCCCTCATTCAGAACACAATGATGCTGATCGTTTTCTACTTTGCCTTTCACCCTAAATACACATGATAGCTTGATCCTACTAGGTTAGCCATGGGGACTCCCTTTATAGTATATTGCTGGGGATGTTGAAGAACTGAAACAAAAGACAGGTTGATAGTATCAGTATTTACTAACAGAAAGGTTTGAATCACAAACCTATTCACAGTCACACATCTTTGGGGAAGGAAGTTTCTCTGGGTATTTTTCTACTTGTTGAAATATACAAATGCCTAGAGGCATTGACTGGGAGAAATCTATCTGTCATTGAACATCATAAGAGAGGAGAAACCCCCATGATGTAATTGGCGGGTTGTGACATTAAAAGGGAGGATGAAGAGACCCTCTCCTCTATTTTGTCTTATTAAAAAAAAACATTTCTAACTGGCAATGCACAATTCTTATAATTTGCAAATCTGACCCTCAAGATGAAAATCAGAAGGAACTGGGTGCCTGGAAGCGTAAATTAGCCTCTGACAACATATAATGTGTATTGCCTAGCCTGGAAAACATTACTTTTTGGGTGACAGTTCCCAGAATCCCCAAGCCAAATAAAGGTTTATGTCTCAGAACTTATCTAGGTGCCAGGATGACTGCAGTCTTGATATACAGTGGTACCTTGTATAAAGGAATTAATTCGTTCCAAATGAAATTATGTTAAGCAAATTTTCCTTTATACAAATTCCCATAGGAATGCATTGAAAACAGAGTAATCCAATTTTTATGTTGTGCAGATTCTCCCCATAAGCAATTTATGTTAAGCAAATTTCCCCTATCTCCAGAATTTTTTATGTTGTTCAGATTTTATGTTATACAAGCTGTTTGTTATACAAGGGTCCACTGTACTATGCTAGGTTGGCAGGGACACAAAGAGGGCCTTCTCAGTAGCTGTTCTCAGGCTCTGGAGCCCTGAGAAGCCAGGTGGGCCCACTCCTTCTTGTCTTTGCATCATTAGGCCAATACATTTTTCCAGGCACGCTTTTAAGCAAAAAGTGGAAATTTAGGAACCATTCCATTTATGAAATCTATATATTTTAAAAGTTTTAAAATGCTTTAAAATTATTTCAATCTTGACCAATTTTAATTTTTAATGCACAGTTTTGTATAATACTTTAACTTAATTTTAAATTTTGTGCGCTACCTTGGGTCCCCTAGAGGGAGAAATTTATTTATTTATTTTATTTATTTTTACAACTTATATGCCGCCCACTACCCAAAGGTCTCTGGGCGGCTTACAATAAAGAATTAAAACAGTTAAAACATCAAATATCAATAAATAATTAAAACAATAATAACCTTACACTAAAATCATTACACTAAAATTGCCATCAGAGGACCCACAGTCTATATTGTATCAATTAAAAAACTTCTGGAACAGGAAGGTTTTTACCTGGCGCCGAAATGTCATCAATGTTGGCGCCAGGCGGATCTCACTTGGGAGGGCATTCCATAGCTTGGGGGCAGCTGCCAAGAAGGCCCTGTTCCTACAAGCCATCCCTCTCACCTCCTTGAGGGATGGCTCTTTCAAGAGGGGCCCCTGGCTCGATCTTAATTGCCGGGTAGGTTTGTATGGAAGGAGGCGGTCCTTCAGGTATCTAGGTCCTAAGCCATTTAGGGATTTATATGTCAAAACAAGCACTTTGAATTGGGCTCGAGCAGCAACTGGTAACCAATGAAGGTTATACAGAATCGCCGTGATGTGATCTCTGGCGGCCCCACCACTTACCAGCCGGGCCGCACGATTCTGAACCAGTTGCAATCACCGAACCCTCTTCAAAGGCAGCCCCATGTAAAGTGCATTGCAGTAATCAATACGGGATGTTACCAGCGCATGCATAACTGTCATGAGGCTCCGTGATATGATATAAATAAAAATAAACTTACTGCAATATGAATGCAGGGAAACTAAAAAACACTGTATAAATCACACATCCATACATAGTCACTAGCAACATTAACCTTCAACCTCAGTGTAGAAAGTGAACCAACTTTTTCAAATTATTTATGTCTGGCTCCGTAACAGAACCACACTTTCTAGCTAAACCTATTTCTTTAAAAGGCAGGTCCTACATACTGCTACTGATGTGCTGCTCAAAATTTCCCCCTAAGAAATGAATTCCAGGATCGAATGTGCTCCACCAAAAGCACGTCTTCTCTAATAATGTAGGCACAAAAACACCATTTTCATGTTGTAACTGGTACTGTATATTGTATAGACATGGCCGTTTCGTGCTTTGTATGAAGTATGACTGGTCAGCTGTGCCTAACCCCCCCCCCCCCCAGCTGCCTGGAACACTTACTGGGCTCAGTGCACCACTGCGGTCCTTAGGCTGGGGTGGTGGGTTAATCTATGTTGGAGCCTGACTGGCCCTTCCAGCCTCCTCAGGCAGCTGGCCACTCTGGTGAGGAGGCAGGAGGGAAAGTCTCCCTGCGCATCCATTGAGCGGTCGACTGCCTGGGAAGGTGAGAAGGTCCAGCTGGGCTCCAGAATGGATGAAGCACAAAGCACCCATGTCTAATAGTCTATTTGGGTAAAACCACAGAGGTAAAGACCTCAAGCTTTGAGATGGTGGAAGGATTCTGAGGTAGAAATGTAGCATCAATAAAAGTACAGCGGCCCCTTGTATAACAAATGATTTGCATAACATAAAATCTGTACAACATAAAAAATTCTGCTTTCGGACCCCCTTTTTGTCCGTCCAGGCCGCCGCTGCCGCCACCACCATGAACCGACCGGCTGCTTGGGCCTGGCCGCCGCCGCCTCCCCTCGCCCTTTTCCCGGCCGGGCGCGGCCATTGTGCCCGCTTCCCCCTCGCCGCCACCGCCTCCGTCTCCTCCACTGCCGGCGGTGGCAGGAGGAGGGGGAGGAGGAGGAGGAGGAGGATTACCAACACGCGTGGCTTCCTGCTACTGCTGCTGCTGAGCGGCCCCTGACCCCCGTGGCAGGAGGAGACCCCGGCGGCCACCGAAGCCACCCCCACCACGCCTCCAACACCGCCGCCGCCGCCATCCTGGCCCTGGCCGGCCCAGGAGCCTTCGCCACGGCCGAGGAGGCGGCGGCGCACCGGCAGCGGCAGCAGCGGCTGCAGCAGCACCAGGAGGAGGAGGAGGAGGAAGATGAAGACGAGGAGGACGGCGGCGGCGGCGAGCTGGAGTTTCCCCCGCGGTCCTAGTTTAAATGCCGCGGGACCCCTTCCACGAGGGGAACCTCCCGGAGCCGCGGCAAAGGTTCCAAAGAGCCGCGGGTTGCAGACCCCCGATCTAGTAGTTAGGCATGCTGAATATCAATTATTGTGGCTCTCAAGTACAGACAGTAGTACGCAAGAGTTGAGACCTGCCGTATTTTAACTGCACACAACTTCACAGCTGCACCCCCAGAGATTTCACTGTGATTCTTGTGGATTTTGCTGAGACTTTCATCCATGTCTGTAATCGGAATTTGTCTTTATTAAGGCCCAACACCATGAAGATATCTCATTTTCTCTTTCTGAATTAATAGTCCATTCTGGAGCCAATAATAAGCCCTGGTTTATTGTTTGTGAGCAGCCTGTTCATTTATCTTGCCTATGCACTTTCATTGTGAGCAGGAGTCACTCTCTCTTTAACATGCAAACTAGTAACTTTCCCCACTGATAAACCAGAATAGCAAGCCAAGAGAAAACCAGGCTGACTCATTTATAATGGTGGGTTGTGACATGTGATTACAGATGGTATGCAGCTGGAAGGTGATAGATACAAATGCCTCAATGCCAGAAATTTTATTTATATGTTAAACAAACAGCCAAAGTAGTCAAAAATACACACATTCTCATACATATACAGTAGGACCCCGGTATCCGCTGAGGATTTGTTTCAGGCCTTCCCGAGGATAATAAAAACTGTGGATAAGAGAGAACGCCTGCCCACCCACCCTCAAACTGCTGTTTCCTGACAGTAGCTTGCTTTATGACTGCTGTTTTGAGACAGTAGCTTGCTCTATGGCTGCTGTTTGTGACAATAGCTTGCTTTGTGGCTGCTGAACTATTTATTTATTTTTCCTCTGCCAACCGTGGATAACTGAATCAGTGGATAATGAATCAGTGGATATGGGGGTATCCTGGTTTGCCTTCACATTCCAACAGAAGGGCAAAGGAGCTGAATAATCATCTGCAAGTTATTTCATTTCTGTTTACATAATATGAATAATCTGATTAGGTTAGCCATTATTTCTTATTGGTTAAACAACTAAAGGAAACATCATTTTCATTTGGTTCAGGAGTGTCAAATGATAAAAATCACACAGGAAACTTCAAGTTACCCAGTGGGGGGTTGTTGTGATAATAACATACGGATGTACAACATTACCTTGAGTTCATTAGAGCAAAGATGTGGCAGAAATACAGATAGTCCAATAGTGAAAATTCACTTTCTCCTTGTCAGGTGGATGGAAACAAGATGCTGACTGCTAAAAACAGCCACAGAATGGCAGCACACTGATGGCTGCCAGGAATATATTCAACTCCTTCCTCGGAATAAATTACTTTTGTATGCTGCCACCTTCTTCTTCAAATTGACAGCTGAAGGATGGAGACTTGATTCTCAAGGGTACTATCTATTAATCTGTTAATATATTCAGAATATGCAGCTTTAAAAAGTAATGCTGAAAAGGCCAGCAGAAATTAAATCTGAAAGAGAGAAAAAAAGACACCCATATTATTCAAGCCAAAAGAGAAGATGATATATCAGCTTGACAGAAAAGTAAGGGGGGAAATCAATAAGAATTATTTTAGTTGCTGGCGAAAAGCTCTTCTATGGAAAGAAACTCCATAACATGGGAGCCATGCTTCTAGAATTAAACGTCACATGCCAGCTGCCCACACTCACCAAAGAAGATGATACAAAACTTCAGTTTATGAGGCACAACAGCAACTGGTGTCCAACCTCATGAAGACCTGTGCGGTCCCAAAAGCTAGCATTTTTTAGTGATCTAATAAAGGCACAATCCACTTACCTTTGGTTTCAGTCCAATTACACTTGTATGTAGCCTCATTACCTAGATGTCTTTCCCGCCCTCCTGACCTGTAGCACTTTAAGTGTGTACTTCTCAAGTAATAATCAGTAACAGTCTAGGTAATGTTGGATAATAGGAAATCCAAATGCTACTTTAGCAATTACAGCTTTAATGTTAGTAAAGCGGTTTCTTGATTCGTTAAAAAGTATAAATGTGTATAATTTATTTATTTTAAGTAACTTTCCAAGCTTTGCTTGAATTGGGTGAACAAGGCACCTGAACCAAGATTGGGAGAGACTGTTGGAGGCTTGCTGTTGGATTATTATGGAGTAGGTTTATCACTATGGGCTTGAATTAAACCTGGGTTTTTCCAGCTTTTGGGATTTGGCAGAAGAGGACTCCATGTCACTTGGATTCTTCCTGGATTTACAGAGTATTTGGTTGTTCTGAATAGAATGCAGCTCCAGCTTAAGGAAAACCAGACTGATATGCTGCCTCCGAAGCAGGAATACAAAGTCCACATTTAGTATAAATATGCACAACACTTTTCTCTTTTAAAATACTGTGAAAACTCAGTGCACCCAACCAGAGGAGGCATTAGAAAAAATGATGACATTCTGTTCCCAAGTGAGGATGAGTCGGATAGGACCAGCATTACTACTCTTTCTTCTCCTTTGTGCCTTCCTCACGTTTAATTAACTCCATATGAGGTAGAGATGGAACAGCAACTGTGGGTGTTTTTTTAAACATGAGTTAGGACAGAACCACAGCTGTTAAGACTTTCTCGTCGAACTCGATAGCCTTACACTGTCAGGGAAAAAGTAACAACCCAGAATACCAACCTGCAAGTCCAGTGGCAAAATCACCCTTTTCCACCCTACAATCATTCCCCGACTTTTTCTTTGGGGGTTCGGCCATGTTCCAAAGTCGCTCTTCCACCTGCATCACGAATGCTCCGCCTGGACATCACACCACTACTAGCCACTCAGTCGGAAGAAGAAGAAAATGGTTGGGAGGGTTCCTTCTCCCGGAGTCCACTTGAAACCTCGGCACTTAATCCGAGGAGCATTTTTTTAAAATACAGGGACTCCCATGTCGCACTCTGCACATGCTTACAAGTGCCTTTTGCTTTTACGTTGACACTTCCCACTCTTGATCCGTTGGCCTTCGGGACAGATTGTTTGGGGTAGGAGATGCCCAGGTGTCGGAGGCGAGGCGGCTCCTATAGTCTTCTACACCTTCCTCTTTCTTCCTCGCTTAGGAGCCGCTGTGCCTTTAATGCGGAAGCCGGCCTCCCGTGCAGAGCCAGCTCATCATCGCCGGGCGGGGCGGCCTCGGTCCCTCCTGCTGTCAGCCCCTCTCGCTTCTTCCCCGATCTCGACTCCCCCGGTTCGGGCTGGCAGCAGCGCCCAGCCGAGCCTGGCGGCGAAGAAGGGGAGCCACCGCCACCACCCGCTCAACCAGCTCGCCCAGGCAGGGCTGAGATGCGCGCCTACCACCACCACCACCACCACCACCACCACCACCCTGCGCCGCCGCGCCACGCCATGCCATGAGCAGCTGCAGATGAGGTACAACACGAGGCGAGGCTCTCAAGTCGGTCGCTCGCCGCTGGGGGAGACCGCCCAGGAGCCCCGGCTGCTGCTGCTGCTGCTGCCACTCGCCCGGCGGCGGCGGCGGCGGCGGCTCTGGCGGCTGCACCACCGGCGGTCACAGGCAGCCGCGGCTCCCGCAGCTCCGCTGGCTGGCTGGCTGGCTGGCTGGCCGGCCTCCCTCCCTTCCTTCCACTCTCGGGGCTGCTGGGAGGAGGAGAAGACCTTCGGCCTCGGAGGTAGCCCAGCCCGCCTTTGGGCCTAGGACTGCTGGGGCAACCCGGGAAGCCCGCCCGCCCGCCCGCCCGCCAGGAGGGAGCCGCGTCTCCGGGGACTCCACATGGCCGCCGGGGCGAGGGAGGGAGATCGGTGAATCCTGTCGAGGTGGAGGAGGAGGCGGGTGGAGGGGAGGCCGGGAGGAGGAGGATGGGTGGCTGATGGCGGGGACGCCGAGCGCCGCGAGGGAGAGTCTCTTCTTGTCCCGAGAAGGTGGCCCTAATTCGAATCGCGGCTCCCTTCGAGCCCCGGTTGGTGCTGCTGGAATTTCTGCCTGCTGCTGCTGTTGCTTCTGCGGCGCGAAGGTGACTCTGAGCCTACGAAAAGTGCAATCTCCCGCGCCGCTGCTGCTGCCGCTCTCCTGCCGCCTTTAGTTCTGGGTTTTGGAGGCGTCTGGGGGCCCCACCTCCAAGCGGCTTCAGGGAGTCTCGAACCTTTAACTTTTGGGGCGATTTAAAAAGGGGGGAGGGAGTTGGATGCCTGGGAGTTGTTGTTGTTTGGCGTCTGCTGGGCTTGTGCCCGGAGCGGACTGAGCTGGCTGTTTTGTTCGGCTTGAGTGGGTGAGGTGCTGCCGGGAATGGACTCCCGACTCTGGCGCCAGAGGGTGGAAGGACAACTCATCATCAGCCCTGGGATTTGTCTGTTCCGGGTTCGAGGCCAGCTGGGGCACATTTGAAGTCGCGAGAAAGGACCGCGTGCGACCACGAGCTGTCGGTGGGATCGGCATCACACATCGGGTGGCAGGAAGGGAACAGGTCAAAGGCTGCGACCTTCAGAGGAAGCTTGAACTGTCGTGCTTTTCTTTTTAAACATTGCAAAGGGAGAGGGAGTGAGATTCTGCTACTCTCGGGATTCCTGCTAGGATGTCTCTTTTGAGTTGGAAAACTGAAACCCAATCTGTGCTGCCTTTTAAACAAAATGGCACTGGGACCCCTGGGAGAGTTGGATGGGGATACAAGATTTTTAATAGGGTGTTATAGCATGAGCCCAGTACTGTATGTCGTTTCTTCTCCAGCAACAAGGTCCCTCTGAGGTGAAACCAATTCTGATGCTGACCTTGGGGGCGGCAGAACTAAGATGAGAAAATATTCTAGTGAAGGAGGACTCTTTCCTTGGCGTTTTTTTGTTTGGGTGGATTGGATAGGTGGTTGACTTGAAAGGCCATACCTTATACAGGAAGTGAAAGTACGCAAAGGAAGTCCTTGAACCTGTTGTATCTTTGGAGTATCTCCATGGTAAGAGGAAAATGGGTGGTGACTAGGAGGGGTGGAGATGAACAGTTGCATTTTGTGTGTGTCACCTGGTGGTTCCAGCCACAGGTATGTCAGAGGACATATACAGTGGTACCTTGTATAAAGGAATTAATTCGTTCCAAATGAAATTATGTTAAGCAAATTTTCCTTTATACAAATTCCCATAGGAATGCATTGAAAACAGAGTGATCCCATTTTTATGTTCTACGGATTCTCCCCATAGGCAATTATGTTAAGCAAATTTCCCCTATCTCTGGATTTTTTTATGTTGTACAGATTTTATGTTATACAAACTGTTTGTTATACAAGGGTCCAGTTGTATTCTGTTCTCATTTTTTGCCCTTTGTTAGCTTGGGCTCTGCTGCCTTTGTGTGGTGGTTTTGTTGTATCTCTATACAGCAGCTGAGTCCAGAGGGAGACACCAGTGTTTAAATGTTACTATAGGATGGGAGGAGCTGTCTAGATGCCCTAAGCACATCTGATCTTGCCTGATTTCGGAAGCTAAGCAGGGTCGGCCTTGGTTAGTATTTGGATGGGAGACCACCAGGGAATACCAGGTGCTGTAGGCGCCTGGAATAGGAACTGGCAAGCTACTCCAGTATTCCTGCCAAGAAAACTCCATGGACATGGGGTCACAAAGAGTCGGTCAGGACTGTAATGACACAACACACACACACACACGCACAGGATGGGAGGGAGATAACAAGAGAGCTCTGTGGAGGTTTCTTTATTATTTATTTATTTAAAATATTTTCATCCCACCTTTTTCCTTAAAAAGTACCCAGGGTGGCTGTTTTTGTTTAGTTGTCACAGCTGAACAAGATTCAGATCTGTATTATCTGGTTGAATTATTTCTCTTTTGCTCTGTATAAACAAGATTAAGATATGTTCTTCTGAAGCTTTAGAGTTATAACTGGAGGAGACACTTTCAAAAACTAATACTCCCCACCCCTACTGAGCCTAACCTCTCCGCCCCCCATGTCTGCAAAAAACTGCAAATAAGATTTGATTGTGGGAAGGCTAGAAAGTCAATTTAGTCAAACTTCTGTTGTTTAGACATTTTTATTTTTGCTGTTTTTCATAGTTCCTTAGGAAAAAACAAACATCAGACAACTTTGTTAATGTATGCTGTCAATTAGATATAAAATTTTGATGAAACAGTGCAACCTGTTTTTATTGTTGTTACTTCAAAAAATCAGTTACAAATACTGATTAAAATGCTGTAGATAGGAAAAAGCATTTTATGTGAGACTGTCAGAGAAAGATTCACACAGATCTTGCTGGATATTTTGGTACTTAATAGTATTTTTTGTATAAATAACCATGCCAACTCCCTCTCATAATTCTTACAGTAGTCATAATGTCAGTAAATCTAGTGTTTCAGATCTTGAATGATTCCCCAAGTTCTACCATTCTTATCTCTGTTTCATTTTTAAGGCCTACTTGCTACAAAATATGCCTTGAGGAGTTTTAGAATTTATCATCTGCACAGTTAGCTGTATTACAGTTGTGTGAATGTCAATATTTGTGTGTATGTGTAGTCTGTTCATATTCAGTGTTAATGTGCTAATATTGGTGGGCTTAAGTATGTCTAAGCTGGGCCAATATTATGTTCTTAGATCAACCATATAATATTTCCAGGAGAATCCACAGACATACTCTTCCCCAGAAGACAGATGCCACTTGTGTTGATGTGCATGGAGAAAGACTAGCACAAGATCAATCAGATGTATTAGTCATACTTAATTGGGGAAAATAATAAAGTATGGAAAGTGAAGAAGTAGAAAGATAAATAAGACCTTCATGGTCATCTTTTGATAGACAAAGTTAAATTCTTGAAAAGAAAACAAAGCAAAATTCTATAAAATTAAGAAGATTGGTCTATAAAATTGAAATCACTGTATGATTAGTAGCAGATAGACTGTGCCTGAGCCCCCTGCCTCTGTTGAAAGAGGGGTTTTCAAAAGCAGAAGTATTTTGCTTATATACCGCCCCATACCACTTCAAGTAGTCTCTGGGTGGTTTACAGTTTAATTACAATATGCAGGCTACACGTTGCCTCCACAGCAAGCTGCGTACTCACTTTACCAACCTCAGAAGGATGGAAGGTTGAGTCAACCATGAGCCTGTTACCTGGGATTGAACCCCAGGTCATGAGCACAGTTTTACCTGCAGTACAGGCATTTAATCACTGTGCCACAAGGCTCAGTAATGCTCACTGCGCCACAAGGCACATTGTTATTCATGTGAATATTCAACACCCCCCTCTCAACAGAGGTGGGGGGGCTGAGGCACAGTCTCTCTATTTATCAGGCAGTGATTTCAACAATCCCCAGACAAATAAAAAATACTTCACACCTCCACCACCAAGGCCATAGCTAACAACCAATACTGTATGGGTTTTAGCACCTTAGGCATTGCCCACCTAATGGCCTATTGAGACAATTACCCACCTAACGAGCCTATTCAGGCCATTGTTGATCTTATGGGCCTATTTCAACCAGGGTGACAAGAGGTCAAAGTGAACTAAAAAAATGGAGAAGTCTCAACTTGCTTTCCTCTGGCTGACAAAGCTGTTGATGAGCAGCAAAACATCCCCATCTCTCAAGAAAAGAAGTCCAGTTGCCATGACTCAACTTCCAGACACACTCTTTGAAGTTTTCCAGTTTAAAATAGTGAAAATTGGAGGCCAGAATCTCATTTGGATTTTACTTGGGATAAGTGAAATCATTTATTATTATTATAACGGCATTATGCCTATCACATGACCAGGAACATGAGTAGGGGCATCACTGGCACTGTGTGAATTAGCTGCAACATGTCACAGTAAGGTGTGAGGTCTCACTTAATTTCCCTATTAGTGAAAACTGAAACTTATTAAAAATCAGTTCATATCCTAATAAAAGTGAAAAAGAGGAAAGAAAGGCATCTGTGCATGTCAATTCCTCTTTGGAATGATGTTGCTGGTAGCGGTAGAAAGTACAAGATGTCATTTGATGAGAAAGGTTGCTAGGGGTCATTTCACATTAAATATGGGGAATCTTAGTAAGAGAGAACTTTCATTAACCAAGCTGTATTGAAAGAGTGCCTGGTGAGGAGAGAAGTAACAGTTTTGGTTCAGTGGTGTGTGAGTGACTTCATGGCACACATTTATAGTGTGTGTGTGTGTCTGTCTGTATGTGTGTCTGTCTGTCTGTCTCTGTAAATATGCCTTTAAAGTGGTTCCCAGCTTTGGGGTCCCCCTATGTTGTTGGACTACAACCCCCAGAAATCAGGGTCAGCACAGCTAGTGGCAAAGGCTCTGGGGAGCTTTGGAGAGTTTTAGTCCAGGTTTGTCTGAGGACCCAAGATTGGGAACTACTGCAATTAAACTGTCCAGAGCTGTCTAGATGGTAGCTGTCTTAACTCTGTAACTAAGTCAGGTTTAGTTACCGAGTTACAGAGAAGACAGGCAACAACTTTGGATTATTCTGCATTTACTGGGTGTCAGCTGATTGCTTTGGAACTCACATGTTTTTAATACATTTTTATTAAATTTTAAACTACATACAAACAAAATAAAAACAAAATAACAAGGAACAATTAACAATACAAGTGTACCCCCACCTGCTGGGACCATCCATGAGTTCTTCTTTGTTACTCCGTCTTCTGTTGTTCTAGTAATCTTCTTAAAGTCCTCTTCTCCAGAATTGTCGTAAAATACTCGTTGGCTCTTTCCCCTTCCCTTCAATTAATACATAGTCTATAAATTTTCCCCAGATATCGTAAAAAACGTCTTTCTTCATTTCTCCTCGTTTAACTTTTAAACTACAAGACAATTTATCGTTTATAGCTATATCCCAAAGTTCGTTGTACCAATCTTCCATCTTAAATTCTAGTTTTGACTTCCAATGTCTTGCTATAATTAATCTGGCAGCTGTCATAAGATTTGCTATTAGCTCCTTTGTTGTAACATCATAATCTTTACTAGTTAACAATGATAAGAATGCTATCTCTGGATTACAGTCTATATCTCACTTAATCATGTTACTTAGCTCTAAAAAAACCTCTTTCCAAAACTTTTGAACTATTTCACATTCCCACCAAAGATGCATATATGTACCAAGCTTTTTTTCACATTTCCAGCATATTTTAGAGTAATCAGGATTCATTCTATTCAGTCTAATTGGTGTTAAATACCATCTAGAAACTAGTTTAAAATAATTTTCTTTTATCCTGACCGATAATGATCTCAAGATTCTCATATTCCAAATTTTCACCCAGTCTTCTTTGTTTATCTCTACATTAAGATCTTGATTCCAAACCTCTCTCAGAGAATCTAACTCCTTCATTTTCAATGAATCCCCTAATATTATTTAGAGTTATTCAAAGCTAAGAAAATAGCTAGATTAAAAGATTGGATGGCCAAAATTAGATCAACTCACGATATAAAAATATCCTGCAATCTAGTGACTTAACATGGTTAAATTACATTCAGTTAGGAAAATGGACAAAGGACTGGGTCAGAAGAAATAGTCAAATTAGAGAGTGTACAAAATTTGAACAGTTCTTACTATCGTTGGAATCTGATCAGGAGAATATAGAGAAAGGAATAATATGTAAAATATATAAAATATTAGGGAACTCACATGTAAACATGGCCTTTATCCTGTGTGAATCTTCACAGACATGGCCTTCATCCAAGTTGCGACACATTCCCATCATGTTCATTTGAGAAGTAGTTTACCTTTTTTTAGTATGTCTCTTAGTAAAAATTGGACCTACAGTAGAACTGTCCGGAGAAGTAAAGCCAGCAACAGATATAAAATTGTGTATAACTATGGGCATAGTAAGCATAAAAATGACAGTGGGTTATGACATGAAGATCTCCAAGAACAGCAAATGTCTTATTGTGTGAAGCAGAGTTGCAAACCAGGCAACAATAACACCCTGAGAACTTTTTGTTCAAAATCCCTGTATAAATATTCCATGCAACTCTACATAAGTTATTTCTTATTTACTAACTTATTTTCCCATGACATACTAAGGTGAGTCATTTGTGACACAGTACTAGCTTCAAATTAATAATATGATTATTATAAATAATAAGATTTTAGTTTTTTATGTCTCTGAGCACAAATGGTGAATTTGAGAAAGATATTTTGTGAAACTGAGTGTAAGTGAAAGCTGTGTCTGAACTCTCAAGTCTGACTCTAATTACTGTTCATAACCTAAACAAAACAAAAATAAACCTAGATGCCAAAAGGACGGGTACATCTGTGCAGCACTCCCAGGTTTGCAATGAAAGCCAGGTTTTGAGCACAGAAGAATCCAAGTAATAAAGTAATTTTGAGAAGTAAGTTTTTGCTATGTAAAACAAACAAAATGAAAAGTAAAAAACAGAATTGTGACACCTTAAAAGCAGGTAGTGCCACAATATTTCTGTTCTTACATGTGTTTTGCTTCTATTATATATTGCTGAAACCACTGTCTTTAAAGGGCCTTTTCACACGACCCCTAAACTCCGCGGCAAATGGCTCCCAGCTCCGGAGCTTAAAATTGTTTCCCCACCAGCTCCGGAGTTTACAGAAAATTAAGTGCGACCACGCCCACCTAAGGGCGTCCCAGCGCACTTTTCAGGTACCTGCTCTCCGGGGGTGAAAATCCCTGATGCGGATGTAAAGGAGTGAGTGTCGGGCTCTCCTTGCTTCTGTTTGTTTTTTTTTGCCCCCCGCCCCTTAAAGAGACAGGAATCAGGGGGCTCGGGGCGGTCGACGGGCAGACGGAGGTGAGCCTGCATTTTTCCCTCTCTTTTTTTCTCCCTCCCCTCATGCAGACAGGAGCAAGGAAGTGCGGAGGGGTGGGAACACAGGAAGAGCAACGAACCCCCAAGATCTCTGGTCCGAATTTAAGTGGCCAGCGGATCTTAGGGGTCGTGTGAAGAGGTTGAGAGCATCCTCATTCCTACGTAATATTTTATCCCTTCCTTGGAATGGTAAAAAGCAAGATTCCATGAACAAGTTATTGCAGGAACAGCAGAGTGCTTTCTAAAGATTGCTTTTAATGATGAATGACTCCTCTTGGAAGCCTGAATGTTGCTTAATCTGAAGTTGGACTAAGGTCATTAACCTTGTCATAGCTTTCTGAACAGCATCTAGGTCAAGTGGCTAAATAGCCACTTGCTTGTTCATTACTGATGAGTAATTGCCTTCAGGTGGGATCAGGCAGTGACCTTTTGTAAACTAGTTCTTTGGGTTATTCTTTCACACCATAAATAATTAGCACACATTTGTTTATATGGGTGAGTGCCTTTTACAGGAGCTTTATGCTTGGATTGTTTAGGATAGGGCAGGGAAACCAATATTCTTTGAAATATTGTTGTAACTCCAGTTCCTGTCAGTCCCAGTCAGCCTCACAAGTAGCTGATGGAACTAGTAATTCAGTACCTGGAGCATCACCACCTCCCTGGCTCTGTTTTAGCATCTTGTAGTGCTTTAGGATCATCACTGCCTACACCTTTTGCTGTAAACTTTCTTCTGTTGAAGAAGGACCCATTGGGTAATTGTGGCTGGAGTCTTACTCGGATTCAGTAGCTAATAATCTCCATTGACTGAAATGAGACTTAACTCCTGAAGATTATGCTGTGTCTGTGTTTTGCAGCGTGAAGTTTACTAAGAATAGTAGAGGAGGGAAGAATAGTGGAAAAGGGAAGACATGCTGTGATTTCAAAAATGTGTACTTAACTATATCGGATGCTGCATTTGTTTTAGCTGCTGACTTGCAGGCGTCAAGCCAATTCTTGTGGCATACTCCTCTCTAAGACGAATAACCTAATTTGAGAATCCAGTGCATATGCTATTATTCATTCTTTGAGGAAGAGAGTAAATGGAGAACATAGATTGCCTTACAATTAGCTGTTTTAGATTGTAAGGCAGTAGATCTCTGGCTGAAAGAAACTCTTAATACTGTAATTTTCCTTAATTCAGTGTTGTGCTGGTTAGGTAGCTTTCATCAATAGCTTCACTTGCTTTCCTAATGCCTGTAAATATAGATGTGTTTTCTTACCTCCTGGATCAATTGATGGAGATTCCCCCATTTACATTCTGGCAAAGTGACTTCTTTAAAGGGAATGAAGATCTGTTTCTGAAACAAATTAATTTTACAAAAGCAGTCTTCTCAGGAGTTATATTATCAGTTTGCCTATACCTAGGCTAGGGAATAGCTAGCCCCATGGGGCATCCAATCATTAGCCTACCCCTGCCCCACAATAGGTAGGTTTGGAACAAGACTCCATTCTCATTGAAGGAAATTACTTTATTCTTAAATGTGTGGTGCTGTTGCAGACTAAGTTCCATTTAGTGGAGTAATGACTCTTCTTGCCTTCTGTTCTGTTCTTTAAAGATTTCATTAAACAGT
Organism: Phrynocephalus guinanensis; assembly: GCA_037367245.1. NCBI lineage: Eukaryota > Metazoa > Chordata > Lepidosauria > Squamata > Agamidae > Phrynocephalus > Phrynocephalus guinanensis. Next base: position 129,295,810 of record CM074734.1, read on the forward strand.
TTAAAAAGTAATTAATTTTTAAAATTCCATCCCTTATTTTGTTGGCACTGATCTGGTTCATTGTTTTAAACTTGTGTTGTAAAGGGTACTTGGGTGGATTGCCCCTATTTTGCTGCTATGTGGATCTTAAAAAGCTACATCAATTGAAATCCCTTCCAAGAGAAAAGTGTTAATAAAAGGGCATGGAAACCTTAGTATTGAACATACTGGTGGTGTCCCTACATCAGATGGATCCTACAGCTTTCCCAGTAAAGGGGACCATTGTGTACTACAGGACTGGGAGCATTGTTTCTCCCTCATTGTTGTTAGGTTGCCAGCCCCATCAGCCCTAACCAGCATAGCCAAGGAGCTGGTTGTTTGGAATAGAGGGGGCATTGCTACACCTGAGTCTCAGACTATCTCCAAACAGCCCAGAGTTGTCAGCACTGCTTCTGTTCCTTACTGCTGTATGTGTGTATGCTAATGCTCACTTAATCTGCCGTACTCTGGGCATGAGTGACCATGTATGCCTCTGTATATTGACTTTTCCTCCCATTTTGCCTGTCAGTGTCCTACCACTGATGGCTGTGCATTGGGTTGACCATTCCCAGTGCCTGTCTAAAATCCTAAAAGCCTCAGACAGCATTTAGTATTTAACTGTGGTGAATGGGTTGTTTGGTAACAGGTTGATCCTCCCCTTCAGAACTCAGTGAAAAACCAGTTTTAAATGGTGCTGTGTATGCAGCTGATAAGAGTTCTGGAATGAGTTAATCTGCTTGGCCAACACTTTTGATACTAGCAACAGTCCTTCAGCAGCGTGTGACGAGGATCATCACTTATGCAGGACTTTGACCCTTTGATGCTGATTCATCAGGTGCCATGTGGAAGCTAGAACTGCAAATTGAAGCAGACTTTCTGGGATGCATTGGTACCTGATGACTCTTCTAGAGCATTAATGGCTCAGATTGTCATATCAATGTTAAGAATGATAACACTGTGTATCCCAGGCTGATTCTCCAGTTGTAGTCAGAACATTTCCATGTATCACCCTCTTCTCCATTCCAGGAGGTTATTATACAAGGAAGGTTTGAAATAAATATTTTTACTACTGTACACTTAACCCCCCCCAAAAAAAAAACAACAACCATATTTTATTTGAAGAACTCATTGTGAAGTGCAAAGACTTATTCCCTCCAAGATATTATTTTCATCATTACCCCCGCTTTAAGACAGGTAAGTTTGAGAAAGTCCATGGGCCCACGTTCACCTGTAAATGGCTGAGGCAACTTGTGGGCTTCAGTTTAGTGCTCCCACTTTTCAAGGCATTTAACTAATATTTAGCACACAAATAGAGACAGTTTTGTTCCTTCGATTCCCTGGCATCCATAGAAATCAATATGCTTAGTGGCAAATTTGGGTGCTTCAGGCTGAAGTACAGTATATGGGTTGAAGTGTACTTAGCACATTGGTAACTGTAGGGAGTCCCTTCCCTTCTGGACTTCTAAGGATGAAATCAGTGGGCTTCCACGCGTATTCTCAGATTAGTGTTTCTATGAGACTTCTACAACCCACTCTTAACAGAGATATGCAATGATGTTCCTGAGCCACCCGTCTCTAACCAGTTGGCTTTCTGGAATGCAGTTGTCTTCAAGATGCTGTAGGCTCCAGCTCCTCTTATATCTACTAGTTGGTTGTACTGACTAAGGGCTGATGGAGGTTGCAGGCCATATACGTATTGGGGAAAGCTGATGCAAACCACAATAGGCGTCCCAGGCCTATATCTTTATGGCTGTCATGTTTGTTTGTTTGTTTGTTTGTTTGCTTATTTATTTATTTTCAAATTTGTATACCGCACCTATTTCCCAAACGGGAACTGAGGGCGGTTTACACAAGATTAAAAAAGATAAAAACAGAGATAGCAGCATCCAAGACGGCGGACCAGTATGGCAGGGGCCAAAACAAAACAAAACAAAACCTAGCAGTTGCCGAACTGTTGCCGAACTGACTAGAAAAAAGAGGCACCAAGAATGTCCCTGTGTGGTGATTAAGATCAGCTTGTATTTTTCTAGCGAGAAGTTTTTCAGGCTAGAGCCAGCTTTTGCGAAAAGATAAATTTGTAGTGCCTCTTAAAGTCATTAATTTTAGAAGAGGTGACTCTTGACAGGGAGATCAATAAAACACCATAAACATTGGTATTTCTGTTTCGTACCCAGCAAGCATAATTGAATGAATAATCTTGCTATTTCCCCTCTTCTACAGGAGCAAATTTCAGTTTAGCACATGCATACCAATATTTTTATTTTATTTTAACTGTAACAAAAGTACAGTGTAAGACTGGGCATATTCTTATCAACCAGACCAAAGTCTCTTTGGCTTTACTGCTTTTTCAAGGCTAATACTCCTTTTATTCCTTCTTCCACAGAGAACATATTAATCTCAGCATTCATATTCATGGTGTTGCCTCCTGGAAGCTGGTACTCATTCATTACCTCAGTAGTGGGAAGTTATTCTTTAACTAGCGGACCAAAACTATAATTGGAGCATGCTGCACCAGATGAAATACGTCCTCAGTTTCTGTGATAAAAATTAAAGACTTCAGAGTGGGATGAGGGGAAAAGATGGGCCAAAACTGGCTTTGAACAAAATTTGATGACTCCCTTGCCCCCCCCCCCAAAAAAAAAGCATTTTCTATTCTATGGAGCAGCAGAAAAGGGGAAAGGAAAACAGTGCTATTTCTCATTCACTAGTTTGTTCCTCTGTTTCAGTGAAATGAGCCTTTTCTCTGTGTGTTCAGTAAGCCATGATAAATTGTATGGGTAGAAACAATTTAGGGAGCCGCTCAGCCATTGAGGGAGCAATTGGTGTATATGGACTTTAATAAGGTCATGGGATAATGATACATCACACTTTCTTTGTATCCTGTTACAAACCCTCAAGATGAGGTAGAGCTGCAAGTTGCAAATTATTTTACCCAAGCTGTTAATTACCACAAGGAAAAGGGGTGTGGTGAAAGACTGCACCAGAAGTGGAGGTATTGATTCAGTTCCCTCATGAAATACCAATACAGTTTGGTATTCAGCAGAAGCAGTCCCCACCCGTTTTGGGAAACATCATGGCAACATTTCTGCTGCATTATAGTACAAGTGGTGGCCACACCATCCTGTTTCAACAGGGAGTTGGCAAACCTACCTACTCTACATCTTCAAAACTGAGTAGGTCATCATACTAATGTGGTTGAGAAACCCTAGTATCTCTGAGAGCCTGTTCAGCCCTGGCCGAGGCACAAAATGTCTGACTGTAAAATGGTTCTGTCAGTTTCTAAAACACCAGATCTTTGTAGAGCAGTTTCCAACTGGAGCATGATTGTCGACATGTAGGTTTTGGCACAGAAGGCTAAACCTCACATGGGCTTATTGGCACTGCTTTAAACATCAGGCAAGTAACTCCCTGTTCCATATCCCTCTTCTGAAGGTCAGAGGCCTTGCATTGAGTGTCTCGGGAAATAGATCCTGAGAGCCACTGCAGGGTGTGTCTGTGGGACTGTAGCTGCTTCGTTGAGCAGCTGAACTCGCTGATACACTACCGCCAAGTTTCATGAAGCCCATTCCAGTTCCACAATTAACTTTACTGTGGCCAATGGGGAAAGGAAGAAATGAACTGCCATTTATGCAACTACCCTCTGTCTCTGCATGCACAGGAATTTTAAATGTAGCGAGCCCCTACCATGCAGTTTCATTTTGGGCTTGTTAAGCAGAAAAAGCTGTGACAGTGGCTCCTTGTCCTTTCAGAAATTCTGAGAGAACAAACATTTAGAAATGAGAATGTCCTAGCAGAGTAAGGGATCAGAGGCCTTCTGTGAAACCTGTTCTGTACCTTTGGGATGGTGCCAGTTGAAGTACCTATGTGACACTTAATAGGTAATCCTGAAACCTGATAAAGTGTTGGCCTGAAATCTCTGCCTTCCCCTTACTTACACTAATGCCTTTTCTTCAATAAACTGTGAACAAAAGGCTGTGTCAGATAAAGAAAGGTTTATGATTTAATCCTCAACTGTAATCTAAAAATGAGAACTTGACCCCATGAGTCATTAAAATGCTGCCCTTTGGGTGTTTTTTTAAAAAACAGTGCTTTAGATGTTGTGCTCCAGCTGTATTCAAGTTGTATGATTTAAATCCTTCTGCCTTAATTCTTCCCTGTATTTGAATCTTCTGTCATGCTATTTGTGTTTGCTTTAGTATGAAAACAAGGTTCCTATCTGGGAAGGAAATGCATTTTAGTGCTTAAGGAAGAGATCAGTGTTTCGTAATCTAGGGTTCACATGTAGCAGAATGAGATGGTAAAGTCTTGGAGTCATTTTAGGCTATACTTTTTTAAACACAGTTTTTAAACACTTGTTGTTCTGCTCAGAGGGAATGCAGTTACAACAACAAAAAGAGTGTTGTGTTTTGCAGCAGAAGGGCCGAGAGTTAGCTTTGCATGTGGTGAAAGCGCTGTACTTGATTCAGAATGGTTATCATTAATGGAGCATTAAAAGTATGCACAATAAATCTGGAATATCAACTTATCAGTTTTCAAAGCTTCCTAGGAAAGGATTCAGATGTGCACTAAAACTTGTTCAGAGGTGTTTGAGTTGAACTCCACTGTTTTCGTAAGGCCCTGGGACTGACAGAAATTAGTGAATTTCATGGCCACATTGGCTGTAATAGGCTCTGGGTGGATTTTTGATTTAAGCAAATCACGTGGGCCCATGGACTTTCTCAAATTGATTTATATCATGATTTAAGTCATGATTTAAATCAAACAAATGGAACCTTTTGATTGTTTAAATTTAAAAGTGTATTTTTAAAATTTAGGTTGATATTTAAATTATTTAAATTTATAGTTTTTTTTTAAAAAAACTGGTTTTATGCTTTCTAATTTGAAGGGTGAGACACATAACCAGAGATCTTGCAGAATCTCTGACCAGTATAGTCACTGGTCATGCTACCTGGAGGCATTGAAAATAATTTTCCATGCTTTCCCCTACAGCACATAAAGAATCTATCATGGAAAGGCTGTCAGAACTGAACAGTGCAATAACATGGGTGTGTTAAATGAGCTAGAATATGCAGATCATAAATGTAGCTTGGTGTCTTCACTGCAATCTTAAGTTGCTTTTGCTGTCTTCAGCCTCTTTGATGCAAGTCCCCCCCCCCCCCCCGCTTCAGAACTTTCCACTCAAAGCTTCCTTTTGGCATACAATCAAGGATAATTCTGTTGAACCCCACTTCCATTTTATGAAGGGCTGGTAAGTTTGAAATGAAAATGGAAAACTGTTTGCTTCCTAATTTTTCTGTAATTGCTATACAATTGCAATTTTTTTCTGAGGTTTAAAGATGCATTGAGAAATTACCCTCAGCGGCATAGCATGGGGGGCATAGGGGCAGTTTCCCTGGGTGCATATTTTTGAGTGGGGCACAAAGGAGTCCATGCCCCTATAAGGGGGTCTTACTTTTTTCTTGGAGGCAACAGTGGCCATCTTCAGAGGCAGGAAGCTAGAATTCCTTTCCAGGAGCCCAAGGCCTGCTTCCTCTGCAACTCTTCTGCTGCCCAGGTGATAGGGGCAGGAGGGTTGCATGGGAAGTCAGGCTGTTTCAGTTTCCCTTATAGGCCTGCTGTCTGCAGTGGAAAGCAGTGAGGTGGCAGGAGCAGATGGGGCTGGGGGTGGCCTTGCTTCAGGTACTTGCGATCCATGCTGTGCCACTGATTCCCTTCCCTGCTGCTCTAGGTTTTATTTGACAGTGTAGCTTCAGTAAGCATTTATGTAATAATGGAGAGGGAAAACTATAACATCTAATGGAAGAGGCTCTGCATAGTGAGGCAGAAACTTGCCTTTTCAAGCTGGCTTTTAATCATACTGGGTTTTGTTTTGTTTCAGGAATGCTGCCTCTATTAAATTTAAAAAATGTTAAATATTATTAAATGTTTAAAAGATGCTTTTAAAGGTTGTGTTTAATGTTGTCTCATGTTTGTTTTTAACATTATATGTCAGGGTCTTTTTAATTGTGATTATGGCATAGGTTTAATTGACCGTGAGTCGTCTTTAGTCCCCTTGGGGGAAAAGGTAAAATACTGTATTTAATTTGACTAATTTTTAGTGTTACATGACAGCAACTAAGCCACTTTTGAGCTATATAGCTAAATCATTTGAGGGGTATTTAGGTTGTTCACGTTTTTAAAAGATCATTATATCTCAGAGGGTGAAGAAAATTTAGAGTAATATATTTCTATTGAGTCTATTCCCCATGTGTCAATCCTCAGATAAAAGATGTGAGGTCCTGATGAGAGAAAGCCAACAATGTTGGGACATCAGTTTCAAAATCATCTGTGAAAACTTTGAAGGTCATACATTTCTAAATGTTACCACCAATCAGAGGTGACCTGACAGCTTATAATAACAAAAGATGGTTAGCCTGAGCTCAAATATTTGTGGCTCAGGAAGTTACAAGAAATATTCACCGCTGACTAAACTTTCAAGTACTGTACTAACTCTAAGCATGCTAATTTCCTTGTGGAGATTGTATGGTTTTCTACCTGGGGCACATATAGGAGTACAACATCCAGAGATGAGGATTCTGAGGAAAATACCAGGCCTACTCATCAGTTCTAGGCTAAATACTATTGAGAGCCTATTGGATACTTCTGGCCATTGTTTTGCTTTTGTATCCCTTTGGATGGAGCACGATTAAGGGTTGAAATTTATTTGAGTGTGAAACAGGTTCAGCTTAATAGAAATGTTTGAATCAAGGGGAACAAGTACATCCACGTGAAACACTTGGGAGGCTACAATTTGTCTTTTTTTCTGGCCAAGCCCCAGTAGAGAGTTGAAATGAGTGGACGAAAGCTTGGAAAAGAGTTTGAAAGTAAAAAACTGTGGCTTTGATGCAGGTGGACCACAAAGGAATCGAGACATCTTTTAGTTTTGCCACTGGGATGAAAAGCTCAAGGCTATCTTGAATCGTTTTTAGAAAGAAATGATAGTGTCTTTTCCATATTAATTCATGAAGTGGTTCTGATTTGTCTGGAGATACAGGAAAGGGCAGCATGATAAATGGGAGTCAGATTGTGCCTGAGTCCCGAACCCTTGTTGGGGGAGGGACTTTCTATACATACATGAATAGCTTCCCTGACTCCTCTCTCAAACCACCTATCTTCTCTCTCTAATATGTATTAACAGGAAAGCTACTCCTAACGAACCATACGTAATGGGTGTTGAGAAGGGTTGCATAGATGTGATTATTGCACACCCTAGGCCATTGTACATCTAACGACCATATTCAAGCATTGTCCAACTATTGAGCCTATTGAGACCCAGGGGCGCATGAAATCAAGATGAATTATAAAATTGGAAGCGTTTCCCTAACTTTCTTCTGACTGATGAAGCTGCTCAGATGAGTAGTGAATGAGTTTAATTGCATAAAAAAAGAATTCCAGTTGCCATGACTCAATTTTCAGATAACCATATCACCATGACATTTTGCTGAATCAAGAGCTATTATGCAGTGGAAGCATGAATATGAGTACAATCAAAATGTTTAGTGAATCTTTGAAAATCAACTACATTGTATTTTTTTAATTATTTTTTGTTTATATTTATGTCCCATTCTTCTAGTGACCTCTGACACTAAAAGCTGCTACAACTATTCACTGTAGGTCTGCTGAGAACAAGGACTGATAGACAGTATAATAATACAAATGTTCTGGAATACTTTGTCCACCCCTCTCCAGTCATTGCCTTAGGTAAAAGGTAAAGGTTTCCCCCGCACTTGTGTGCTGGTTGTATCCGACTCCAGGAGTGGTGCTCATCTCCATTTCCAAGCCAATGAGCCAGTGTTGTGCAAGTCCATGGCCATGTGGCTGGCATGGCTAAAAGCATTTCTGCACATGGAACACTGTTTACCTTCCCGCTTTTTACGGTGGTACCTATTTATCTACTTGCATTTATTTTTAATTATTTTAATTATTAATAATTATTTTAGAGTATTCTTACGCCACCTTTCTCCTTGGAAATGGACCCAAGGTGGCTTACAGTAATGAGGGATAATATACAGTCTAATACAATTAAGACATGATAATATACAGTCCAATACAATTAAGACATGCTCAAGTATTGAGAAAAAGGAATTGAGGGACATCTTACAGCATTAATAGACAATATTATATTAAAGCTATAAGGTTAGTGGTACCTTGTATAAAGGAATTAATTCATTTCAAAAGAAATTCTGTTAAACAAATTTTCCATTATACAAATTTCCCATAGGAATGCATTGAAAACGGAGTAATCCCTAATTGAGACCATTTTTATGTTGTACAGATTTGCCCTATCTCCAGAATTTTTTAATGCTGTACAGATTTTATGTTATACAAACCATTTGGTATACAAGGGTCCACTGTAGTTATAAACACAAAGTCTATGTAAACTTGTAGATTCATATAAAAGACACATAATAGTAGATCATTTTTCAGGGAAAGCTTGCCTGAATAATGCTAGGTTGGCAGGAGCTGGGGTTAACAGCAGGAGCTCACTCCACTGCGTGGCACCTGGGATTTGAACCTCCGAGCTGCCGACTTTGCAGCCGACAGTTTTAGCGCTCTAGCCCACAGAGCCACCACACCCCTAATTGCCTTAGAGAACAACAATTCTCTAATATGGTTTGGTTTAACATTCCCAATATCTGCATAGGAATATATAGATAGATAGATAGATAGATAGATTGATTGATTAAAATGAGTAAGGGAAGATTATTGCAAAGTTGTGGAAAACTTCTGCCAAGGATTTTTGTTCTGTGTGAATCTGCTTAGAACATCTGTCTGCTTTGCTTTGCTTCATTTGTCTCATTTAATTACCAAGCTCAGTTTGCAAAAACAGGGCTAAACACATACACCCACACCCCTTCATGCTGTTTCCCCAAGTGCCGGGTATTTATGTTCAGGCAGGCTAGGGACCACTAAGTATGATAGTATAGGGATGGGTACATTAATGAATTACATCAAATTCTGAACTCCACATAATGAGGAATTGCATTTATGAACATTTTTCTATACTGTACTTTGGTCTCTTTTCCATTACCTGCACATACAGTAGCCTGATGTAGATGTTGCTTTCTTGTTTTGCTTTATTTATTTGGACTTTTCTGTTCAAATAACTGGCTGGGAATTTTTATTTTGGCTTAATGAAGATACAACCTTAAACCGTGCCTTGAAGTTGGCATGTGCTAACTGATTACATCTGTTTCAATCTTTCTTTATGTTGCTTCACTCGTGCTGTCTGCTTAGTCATAGAGATGTAAGAAAATAAAAGTGGGTTGAGAATCTACGTGTGTGGTTCAGGGACTCTTGACTGTCCATTTTGCCCACCTCTTCCTTCCTTCCTTCCTGCGTTACTGTAATTGTGTAAATGTGTAGCCTGCATTACTGTAATTAAAACTGTAAACCACCCAGAGACTACTTGAAATGGTATGGGGTGGTATATAAGCAGAACACTTTGCTTTGTTTTTGCTTTGCTTCCTCCTCTGCCTCCTCACTTGTTCCTGCCCTTGTCTTTGCTGATCAGCTTTTCTGTTCCAGCATAACTGTCTTTCCATCCAAACTAGATGTTGAAGGTAACTCCTAAGTGACAAACTAGCTAATTTGCAAAACAGGTGAGAAAGGCTCCAGCTGTGATAGTTTCACACAATCACCACTCAAAGGAATTTCCACTTCTGGTGGCTTCAGATGTGTAGTATCCTTGCGGGTGAGTGGGTGTCCTTTTCAAAGGGGATGGTGCATCTTGGATCTAAGAATAGATAGATTTTAGAAAGACAGCTTTGCTCTTAGCAGGCAACACTAACAGCTGAACAAACATGGCTGTACATTGACCTCATGCCCTCGTTAGTCACCAGCAGTGCCATATACTCTGTCCTCACTAGACTGTGTCTGGAGCAGCCCAAAGTGTTTCCTTTACTTGCCTTAAGGACCCATTGTCTCGCTAGTGTCAGCAGAATCACAGTACTACTTGGAAACCAGCAAGCAAGTTGGTCGTGAGGAGGAGGGCTTTCATTCACGAGCACTAGGAAGAGCAGGTGTTGTGCATGTCTAGGGAAGGGGAGGACGTCTAAGAATGAGGGAAAAGAGAAGTTGTTTTGTTTTCCTTTTTTCCACACACCTCCCTTGCACCTGCCCGCACCGACTCAAGCAGGTGCAAGAGAAGTGTGTGCATGGTCAGCCTTCCCATAGGAATGCATTAAAATCTGTTCCCTCCAGAATGGATTAATTGATTTTCAATTCATTCCTATGGGAAACCGCTGCTCTACTTACAATTTTTTTTTACTTACGAGCACATGCTTGGAATGGATAAAATTCATAAGTAGAGGTATTAGTGTAGTAGCCCTCAGGCACTTTGGGCCAGAAAAAATAGACCTCGGCCTGTTCAAAGTTGGACAGCCCTGGTATACACAAACGATCTGCTTGTACAGTGGACTTTTTAGTAATTTTAGAACTGCAGAGCTAGAAGAGACCCTATAGATCATCAAGTCCATCTCCTGTCAAAAAGGTTCATTGGGGAATCAAACTTCCAACCTCTGTCTCCACTGCTGTAGATCTAAACCACCGAGCTATCCTCCTCCTCCTCCTCCTCCTCCTCCTCCTCCTCCTCCTCCTCCTCCTCCTCTTCTTCTTCTTCTTCTTCTTCTTCTTCTTCTTCTTCTTCTTCTTCTTCTTCTTCTTCTTCTTCTTCTTCCAAATATGCTCTAGTAAGGTGAATAGAAAGAGGAAAATGGAATCTGCTCTACCAGGAGAAGCCATTCCATCGGTTGAAGGATGTGTGTACCTTTCACCCTTTGACCTTTATGTCCATTATTTAGATTCAAAATCCTCATTAAGGGACCCCAAAAGTGTATTATGACAAAATAGGGCATCGATTTCTTTTTCCATCATTAGAAAGAATTAAACAGAGAAGCTCAACATTAAGCAACCTGTCTGTATTTCTGACCTTTTACAGTTCCATGTACTGTATTGCCTACCTTTAGTTATTTGTCTGTCAAACAGGGCAATGTGTTCACCTTGTGCCTTTTCCAGTAACAGTTTGGGTGGATTTTCTCTTATATTTTAAAAGTTGGAATTGGAGTCTGCTTGTGTATACTCCGCTTATCCAAAATATGTTGAGCACCCTCTTCTTTGCATTTAATATTTTAAGAATTTGAGCAACGTTGTATTAAATCCAGCTCTTCCGCTGCCACCACCTCACCCCCATTGTTCTTCTGGCTACAGAAAAAAAGGAATAACTTGAAATTTTTAAAGATTTTGTTTATCCAATTCTCTCTTCAGTTCAAATGGAGACTATATTCCAGAAATCAGAAGAAAGCTGAGACCCTGAAAGGCAGCTGTAATGGAAATAGGATCCTCAGGGGTGACACCAAGGCCAGGGTGATCTATACTATTGTTTTCCTAATCTCTATGTATGGATTTGAAAGTTGGGCAGTGAAGGTGAATGGGGGGAAAACTGATTTATGTGAAATATGGTGCTGGAGGAGAGTTTTGCAGATACCCTGGACAGGAGTGGATCGTAGGGCAAATCAAACCTGAACTTCTGGTAGAATCAAAAATGACACCTCTGAGGCTATTGAATGTTGTGCTCCTTGTTAGAAGAGAAAGCTCACTAGAAAAGACAATAATGCTATGAAAAGTAGAGATCAGATATGAGATGGATTAATTTCATGACCAGATACGAGATGGATTAATTTCATGAAAAAAGTGTCAGGCTTAAGTTTGCAAGAGCTATTGATGATGGGTCATTATGGTGGACACTCATGCATATTGCACAAGACCCCTGGGATTGGAGCTGATTTGGCACATTCATCTCGGTTGGCCTTCGATAAGGCAAGATAGAAGCTATTATTATGGCTACAAGTGCATAAGGATTTATCAGGCTTGACTTGTGATGAAGGGCGCATCAAGATCTCAATATTGATTCCTCATACAATACTTGATGCTAGATGCTTCTTGAGTTTCATGCTCTTAAATTGTGCTTTACTGAGCTGATGAATTTTATGCAGCATAACATTGCAAATAGGGGATTCCTTGCAGTTGCTGACTTCTGTGTCCCAAATTAATATTATCTACACATTTCGGATAAATATCTGGAGGCAATGAAGTAAAAAAAACTGGTGGAAAGCATTGAATGTTTGACAATGCTCTTGAATACAAATTGCTTTCAGACTGAGCTGTGCAATTTATTTGAAGAAAAGCAGTGCTTTGTCCCATTTCTGGTCGGTCTGCGGTGTGTTCTGAGGGAGAGAGTAGGTGGCTTATTTTTGAATTGGTTTTGCTGAACTGACAGAGTTTTACATTAACAGTGAAGCTGATGCTCCTTCAGAATGCTTTAGCCTTATAACTATTTATCAGACTGGGTGAGTACACAGGGAATGTGTGGAGGAGATGTGTTCAAATAGTATTTCTCACTGAACCTGCTTTGGACATACTTTCTGGATCTTTGGGAAATGCTTAACCGTATTTTCTTTTGGGTGAAATTTTGCTCCCTTACTGTAAACCACTAACAGGATTCTGGCCATTATGTTTCACTCAGTGGTGTAATCGATTATAAGCTCTGTTTGGTATGATTTGTGTGACCAGGAAAAACTATTAATGTTAAATTGTTGATATGATTTGTAGAAAATGAACAGCTGCTACTTTTGTCATTGGTCTTGTATTGTCCAACTATCAGGTGCTATGCCTCTGTGAGGTTTACTTGGCTGCTACTAAAAATTGACTTTCTGATTTCCCTAGTTTGTAGCCCTTCTGACTTGAATGCTGCATTACAGCCAACACTTCAGTTGATCATCAGTTGCAAATAAGCCTTTTTAAGGTGGGTTTTGGTACTGGGTTAATGTTTATGAGGAGGCAATAGTTTTTCTGTCTGAGCAGAAGAAAATATTTGTTCACGTCTGTGTAGCTTGCAGATGCAGATAGCCAAATTTAACTTTTGTGACAAGGGCTCTTTAATAAGTTTTAAGTGTGATCCATTTTACCTGTAGTTTGTAACTTATATGTCAAAGCATCTTTGAGCGTTTTTTCAGGGTGAAACTCTACATTGGGAATAATCTGCATGGATCTGCTGTGAATTCATGCCCAGGAAGTTGGGTTTCCCCTGGGAGAATTTGCTTTAACTAATAATAGAGGAGTCAGGAGAGAGAGAGAGAGAGAGAGAGGAAAAACTTGGCAATCAACTCTTGTTTGCAGTTTGTTAAGGCAACATTCATGGTAACTGTCCAGATTTGCAGGAGGCACGGCTACAGCAGAGCTACCTTGTGAAGACATAATGATTAGTAATTTCTTCTTCTCTCTTTTCCCCCTGGGTTGGAAATACTATGCTGTTGGCAGCATTCCTTTTTTAAAAAAAATGGCATTATTAACAAAGACATTTAAGAACTGACATTCGGGAGTGGTAGGAACACCTAAGAACAGTGTTCTTTACAACTAATGCAGCTGGAGAATGGCCCCCAAGGATTTTACATGCCTTGCTGTCAGTGAAGCTCTTCTCTGGCAAGGAAGAATGCAGCATGCCACAACCTCATGGCACAATGGTTAAAATGCTGTACTGCAGCCAATCCTCTGATCACAAGCTGAATTGGATCCCAACAGATTCAGGTAGGCAGCACATGGTGGACTCAACCATCCGTCCATGGCTGTTAAATGGAGTATCCAGCTTGTGTGGGGAGGGAGCGATGTGTAGCCTGCATAATTGAATTGTAAACTACCCAGAGGGTGCTCTAATACTCTGGGGCAGTACTGTATATGCATTGAAACAACAACATCAACATGAATAATATTCTCCACCCCTGCCTCCCATGGGAATCATTTAATCTGACCGTCTTGTGCATGAGAACTGTAAGAGAGCTAAATGTCAGTTTCTTCCTTCCCTGCACATACTTTTCTACATTGGCTCAAGCTAGTCTTCCGTCTGAATCAACATGAAACCATTCACTTACCACCAGCCCCTAAAGTAGACACCTTAGCATTAGCATTAGACTCTGATCTGATTCACTTTGACTTGGAGGTTGTATTGCCAGCAGAAAATAATATGCATTCAAAGCCTGGATCATTTCCCATGTTTCTTTTTGTCAGTGTTTGTTCACTTTATGAACAAAGCACATTGCTTGGCTTCTCCTTTGCTGAAATATTTCCTTGACTCTGGCTGTCGTGTTTGTTTCCATTAAAGATAAACCCTAAATGTTTGAAGTGGAAGTCTCTTCCCCAAATGAGTATCTGTTACTGGCATGCCAACACTTCCAACTGTGGAAAAAGTGAAAATTGGGTGGTGTTTTAAAAACATTTGATAGAGTGCTTGTTGTTCTGAAAAGCTCTGAAGATTGTAACTTGCCCACCGATTCTCAGCTTCCTTTGTGCTACTGGAGAAAAGCAATAGGATATAAAGTGTTTCTATTCCTTGCTTTTCTCCTGCTACTTGCTAAATTGTGCTTGGCAGGATGAAACACCGAGAGCAATTTCCTGAATTGTATAAGGCTTCCAGCTCTTATCTGCTCTCTCCCGCCTCCTCCCCCGCCCCCGAAAGCTTACATGGTCTCTTTAGAAGGTTGCCTGAATATTCAGTACAATTTCGTGGATTTTGCTTTTTGACTGTATTATTGTTTCTGGGTGGTTTTAATCTGTTAAGATTGCACACAGGGTAGCAGATTTGCTCCCAAAGAGGCAGAGATTAAGCCAAAGTCTTATTTTCTTTGCGCTCCCCCCCAATAGTCTGCATGAATTCTCATGTTTATTCTTACTTGAAGAGTAAAATGCTGTACCTGGTTGGTCAGTAATGTGAAGCCATGTTAATTCAGTGTAGTTGCCTCCTTCAGGCTTAGATCCTTGGACTACAAAGCATTATTATCTGTTGCAGTATCTATGGAAATATCTCAAAGCATTCCACACCTCCCCACCACCACCTGTGGTAGATGAACACTTTACATATACAGTATATCCATGGTTCCCCCGTGGGTTTCTGTTGTCATTATTTGCTTGGTTGTATAAGCCAAGGCTGTAACCCTCCACCTCTCACACTGTAGAAAGACTGGTCACGTTTCTCCACACTTATGGTAACCTTCTGCTTAGCAATTGCAGGGCTTTTGTGGGGTTGGCATTTCAGAATTATTGAGGAACTTCAGCAGAGCCAGAATATAGCAAGTCCACGAGTTAGTGATGTGCAACCCTTCTGAAGGCGTTGGGTTGTGCAGGAGGTAGAGCGTGGAAACCATGGTGCCTTTGCCAAACCCTGCAGAACCTGGGGGTGGGGTAAGTGTCGATCTCCAATTGTGACTCCTGTCATTCCTTATTCTTGACTGTATTGGTTTAGGACTGCTAGAAGTGTCAATCCAATACTATTTGGAGGAATTTAAGTTGCCCATATCTATGCTAACCTAACAGGGTAAAATGGAGCACATGGAATTTCCGGCCACTTTTTGTGGGCACTTTCAAAGTGTTAAGTAGTCTGTGGCTTGGATCTTGAGCATATCAAGGACTGTGATGACCATGTATTAAGATAATGTGTAGAATTCAGACATCTTTCATATGGCAACTAGAGAAAGGGCTTTTTCAGTGGTGGCTTCCAAATCTTTCTAGGAAACATCCAGGACACAGCAAACAGAATTGTTACAGAACTTGTTAATCTGTTTCTGTTTGATTACTTGCTGTGGATCCTTCCTTCTTTTAGCCTGTTGTCGCTTTCCAGAGTGTCTGCATTGGGAAATGGTGTGAGTCCAGTTGAGTATCCACCGAAATGTGTAGATAATATCAATCATGGATGGATACTTGATCAGTGTTTCACCTGTAAAGATGATAGTAGTCTCTGTTCCTTAATAATGATATAAAGAGACACATAAACTTGCAATGGTTTCTCATATATCTGAAGTAACTTCAGAGTGAGAAGTAACGTGAAACAGTATTCTAAAAGTATTGCCAGCACCCCCTTTGATGCTGCTTTGTCAGAGCATGGCTATAGAAAAAAGTACAGTATTTTTCTATGTATAATAGTGTATTTTTGTCTAAAATTGTTAGGCTAAAAATTGAGCAAACGTGTTCTGCTTATATACCACCCCATACCACTTCAAGTAGTCTCTGGGCGGTTTACAGTTTTTAATTACAGTATGCAGGCTACACATTGCGCCGCCCCCCAGCAAGCTGGGTACTCATTTTACCGACCTCAGAAGGATGGAAGGCCAAGTCAACCATGAGCCTGCTACCTGGGATTGAACCCCGGGTCATGAGCACAGTTTTACCTGCAGTACAGGCATTTAATCACTGCACCATGGGGGCTCATCTGAGGGTTGTCTTACACATAAAAAGTCTTATTGATGGGAAAATATGGTAACACAAATAACTGTTGGGCTGTGTAAACTATTTGAAATAGGATGTCTTTCTTTGACTATAGGCCATTGATGGCAAACCTTTTAGAGGCTGAGTGCCCAAGCTGCTATTCAAAGCCTACTATTTTTGGGGCAAAGTGCCAATGCAGCAATTTAACTTGAATACAGGTGGCTGTGAAGGGGCAATGTCGGGTGCCCACAGAGAGGGCTCCGAGTGCCACCCTTGGCACCCGTGCCATTGGTTCGCCAACACTGCTATAGGCAGTGGCAAGTTCAGAGTGATTCAGCCTTTTGGTGGAGAATCCAGGAGGATCTTTTGCTATTGGCTTTTTTTCCTGGAACAATCTAATGTCAACGTAATATAAACAGTTCTGTGACAGGAACATCACAAGGCCTTTCCTGGGTCAAAAGACTAGGATGCGTTGCTAAATGTGCTGAGTCCGAATATTCTTCCTGCCTACTCCCTTGCTGCATAGCCTTTGGGCTTCTCTCACTGTCTGTCCGTCCGTCTGTCTAATGCTGCATGCGCTTGCATGCTGTCTTTTTTCCAGATCCCACAGAAAAACTGTGATGTCTCTCCATCCTTTCAGGGCCTTTCTGCAAGAATTGCTGTTGTCCTTTTCTTCCCCTTCTTGGTATCTGAAAATATATTTATTCTGTTCCTCGTGTGGGTGTATTGACGGTGATGATGGCAGAAGGCAGAGTGTAGGCATCAATTTGGTGTACTTTTCCAGCCAAAGCACGTGAAGGATCAGCAAACAGATTTTTTTTTACCCTGAAACATGTTGTACTAAAGCCAGGCAGCTCCTGACATTTGTCTGCCTGAGGCTGTGCCTGTAGCTGCTGGCTTTGAAAAAGACAACGGCCAACATGTGTCATTTTTGTGGTTCTTTTGTCATGGCGAACACTGAATAATGTCTTCTTAGAAGAAGAAGAGATAAACATAACATTGAAACAGGTCAGTTATAGATCTCAGTTGGCCTGAGTCTGGCAGGATCCAACTCTCAGTACTCAAAAGTACAAGCAGGAAATGAATGAAAATTAAGTTCCCCTCCTTCCCTCAGAATGTGGCTAATACAAAGAAAACAGGAAGCTACTAATCTAAATGATCAGAAACAGAAGTTGCTTGAAGAGAATCAAGGAACATTTTACTGATTTAAGACAGCAAATAACATCGCATTTGATGGCATACAACAATATTTTTGATATGGTCAAAATGGTTCAGAAAGAAGCTATCTTTTTAGGACCACTGGAATGCATGTTAAATTAATGGGCTGTGTAGAGATGGGCACGACTTAGCGGTATTCCCGTTTCCGTTTCCGTTACTCGTTTCCGTTACTCTACGGAAACGGAAACGGGAATTACTCCGCCAGACTTCGAGCTCGAACCGACGAACGAACAATTTGGTCTGATTTGTCGTGCTCGTTACTTGCATCGCGCAATGCCAAGCGGCACAGAAAAAAAGTTTTTAAAAGTTAAAAAAAAAACCCGATTCCCGGCCCTAAAAGTAGGCGAAAACTGTCTGAGGGCACCTACCAGGCCAGAAGGGTGTTTTATTTGGGGGGGGTTCCCCACCCCCTCTCCTTGGCTATTGCTACTGCTGCGCTGCTGGTACCAGGCTGGGAGGGCGCATCCATTTGCCATGCAGTGCGGGGGATCCAAAATGGCGACCGCAATATTTTTTTTGAAATCGTTGCCCAAAACCCCACCAAAGCACCACAGAAACATGCGGAAATTAGCTATTTTAAATGCTTGAATTTTTACAGTAGCAGCAGTGGGTTTTTCTTGCAAAACAAAGTCTCCGTTGATTTTATTTTATTTTATTTTATTTTATTTTTTTACACCTGCACATTTGCAATGATGGGCTCGCCCATGGGAGTAGACCATGCAAATTTTCCACCAATCGCATGGCCACTTGGCCAGGTTGACCACAGAGACTTCTGGGATGTGCCAATCGGGCATAAACAGCCCACTAATCGTAGCCCAAACCCGAACCCTAAGCCTAACCCATACGCCAGTACACTGTCCTTCTAAGTGGGTCAGAGAGGCACCCAGATGCACCCTAATACTCACCGTAACCTCACCCGTAACTAGCCTAACCCTAGCCGTTGCGCTAAGCCATCTTAACCCTAAGCCAGATCTACTTGCACTGCACTACATGCAAGTACGTGAGACACAGCGGGTGCAAAGAGTCTGCCAGTCCGTCACTTGTGGCTCTGGCTGACTCCTGCAGCTCCCTCCAGGAGCCCGCTACCCCCTCCCCAAACCAGTACTAACGACAACGAAAAAACGAACCGACTAATTTTTGCAAATTTTCGCGAAAAACGGAAACGAGCCGAAACGGAACCGGCCCGACTAACGACAACTCAAAAAATTTTTTTTTCAAGTCGTGCCCATCTCTAGGGCTGTGTTATTGTCTTAAAGCAACCCTAATAGAACTTTCAGGGTAAGTGAGATATTCAAGGAGTTAATTGACCAGTTCCACAAACCTCCAAATGAGTTTCCATGACTGAGAGGGGATTTGAACCCATGTCTCCCATGTCCTAGTCTGACACACTATGCTGACTGTATTACATGGCAAAACCTATAACAAAGATAGGACTGGTATATAGTATTATTTATTTATTTATTTATTAGACTTATATACTGCACCATCTAGCAACAAGGCCACTCTTGGCAGTGTTCTTCTCATTTTGGATTATCTGTATGTAATTTATAAATAGGGGAAGAATGAGTATCATCAGTCTCTGCATGGTTATTGATAGTTTGGGATAAAGTACAGTAAAATAAACAACCACATTTGTTAACACCGAAAGGAGAACAACCAGAGTATCTCTTTTCAAAAACAGAATCTTGCTTTATGTGTTTGAAGTGGTAAAAATAACAGCATTTCTCGGTGCTACGTTGATAAGAGCAGGTGGTTAGGGAGAAATGGGCTATTCACATTGATGGACCAAGGATCTGCTGGTAGAACTCTGGAAGATTTGTTGTTTATCCGTCTGGGTTATTATTAACACCTGAAAATTGAATAGAACGTGACAACAAAACTGTTCTCTCTTCATTACATTGGTCTGTGCCAAATCCCACATCTGTAATAGTTCAGATATAGCCTTCTACTTGTTATATGGATTGGTCCAATGTATGATTGTCCTGGTGTCTGTGTGGCCAAGGCCATGATACAGTGGTACCTTGTATAAAGGAATTAATTTGTTTCAAATGAAATTATGTTAAGCAAATTTTCCTTTATACAAATTCCCATAGGAATGCATTGAAAACAGAGTGATCCCATTTTTATGTTGTACAGATTTTCCCCATAGGCGATTATGTTAAGCAAATTTCCCCTATCTCCGGAATTTTTTATGTTGTACAAATTTTATATTATACAAGCTGTTTGTTATACAAGGGTCCACTGTACATGGTAAGTAATTTGGCTGTCCCCACAGTCACCCTTTCCCTTCTAACTTGAATTACAATGTTCTATTGCACTCTTATTAAAAGAAAACAAATAGCCTCAGCATACCTGAAGTGGGTTCAAGATGTCTTAAAGCTTTATACATATGATGCTTATAAGGCATCTTTGATCTATGAAATTGCTTATTTAATTTAGATGGCACAAAATATGGGAAAACCTTCAGACCCCTTTGCAGAGATCTAATATAGACATGACTTTGAGCCATGTGAGACCTGTTCTTGTACTGTAGATGTATACAGTCCAAAGTTCCAAACCACTACAGAGTCTGAATCCCCTTCTTCCAATCTTTTCAGTTTCTCTACTATCCAAGTATTCAGGCTGTTCTGGAAACCTTGGAAATTATTGGTAACTTAGGGAAGGGAAGGTTTATTGAACATTAACTGCGTTGTCTCTGCATGAACAGAAGCTATTGAATTGAGCATGTTATTATGTAAGCAAAAGTTTTCTGATAGAAGGGGAAGGTTCACTCTCCGTGATATAGACGGATTGTGTTAAGCTAAAGAAAGCTAAAGAAAGACTTGTTTAAAGATAAAAAAGAAAGAAATTGTTTGCTTTAGTATTGTACCACCACACAGGAAAAGATACCAGTGACTCCTAGTCATGATGGCTGTCAATTGTGTCCTGTATCTACAATACATCTCTGTAGATCAGTGGCTGAGAAATGCAAAGGTAGGGAGAGAGGTCCTCATGTCCTGCTTGTAAGCTTCCTCCTGTGTGGTATCTGGTTGGCCTCTGGTGACAACAGAATGTTGTGAAAGACGAGCATTTGGGTTGATCCAGCTTGTATGTTTGGTTTGGTCTGGCTGTATAGTCATATTTCACTTGAAATTAGAACAGTACTCAACAGGATTCTAAAGCCCCCTCCCCCCGGTAGTGCTATTGTTGCACTTGTGTACTGTATGTACAAGATGGAGGGATGGAGCGATGGGACCAGCCCCACTATAACATCCTCTTATGTTTTTGCCCAGTACAGCAGTGATACATTCACGATTGCCAGGCCAATATTAAATGGACATGTGTAGGTGATTTGTTATAGTGAACTACTCCTCTTAGCTGTTAGGAACCTCATTTCCCCAGCTCAGCTCAATAAGATCCTTGTGAGTTCTAGTAAGATTATAATGGGGGGCTAGCTGGCTGTATACTTTTACTAGTAACAGAAGGGACTTTGGAGGCCTTCAGAGGATGGATTGGTACCAGCTGTTCCCTTGTGCTCAGCTTCATTTCCATTAACCCATTGAATGGCTGTGTGCTGAACTTCATAACTAAATACTGTACTAGTACCTGGGTTTAATGTTATTCCCCCTCCTTCCTGATCATCTTTTCCTTTTATTTTGTTTAGTAATGCAGGTCCAGGAGGGACTGCCTCACTGCTGATTTTTGTAATTTGCAGTGCCAGACTTTTAGACTGAGAGGTGGGATAAAAGTTAAAATATACAATCATGTAGGAATCAAATATTATACTTCTCGTATGAATAGAGCAGGAGAAAGGGGAAACCTAATTCAGTAGGTCAGACTGTTTTTACAGCATGAAAAGAAAATCTGAGAAAGCTGTTCATCTAGGTGTGTGGCTTTTCTTTTATTTTATTTTAAGGCTTGAATTGATCCCTAAGAATAAATAAATTTATATTTTACTACATCTGTGAAGATTCTCAATCATCCAGGTGAGTTTATCTGGAAGTTGAGTCATGGCAACTGGACTTCTTTTCTTGAGAGATTGAAACATTTCGCTGCTCATCCAAACAGCTTCGTCAGTCTTAGGAAAGCTAGTTGCGAGTCCTCCATTTTATAGTTCACTTAGACCTCATGTTACCGTGGTCTGAAATAGGCTCATCATATGAACAATGGTCTGAATAGACTTTTTAGATGGACAATAGTCTCAATAGGCTCATTGTGGACAATGGCCCACCTTTACAACCTTCCCAACACCCATAAAGTATGAGTTGTTAGCCATAGCCGTGTTGGTGGAGGTGTGAAGTAGTCTTGATTTGTCTGGGGATTGTTGAAATGGCTGCTTGGTAAGTAGCAGACAGATTGTTCCTGAGCCCCCCACCTCTGTTTTTTTTAATTATAATCTGTAATAAATTTATTACAGCCTTCAAGAATACATTAAAGCCTTTGCTAATACATTAAATTTCTTTTTATTGTAGTCTGTTTTATTACAGACTGTAATAAAAATATTACATATTTTTGAAAGTTGCTTTCATGAAAGCAACTATTTAAATGGATGGATGGATGGATGGATGGATGGATAATCATAACAGACAGATTTTGCTGCAAATGATTTATTTCATGGAATATGGTGCAAAAAACTTTCCATGTTTACTTTCTCCCCCTCATAATGGATTCCCCCCCTTTTTTGGCATACTTTTTGTAGCTTTAATGCTAGCTTCTAATTCCCTGTTTTTAATTTGAATATGTCTTAAATGTTCTGGGCTGTATATTGTCCCTCATTGTTGTAAGCTACCTTGGGTCCTTTTCTAAGGAGAAAGGTGGGCTAAAACTATTCAAAGCAAACAAACAAACAAACAAACAAATAAATAAATAAATAAATAAATAAATAAATGAGTTTGAATGGACCAACTTGACTTTAGGATATATTTTGATAGCTTTAGATGTCTGAACATAAGAACATAAGAAGAGTCATGCTGGATCAGGCCAAGGGCCCATCTAGTCCAGCTTCCTGTATCTCACAATGCCCCCACCAGATGTGTCTGGGAGCACACGAGACTAGATTTCTGTCTCCTGATACCACTCCCCTGCATCTGGTCCTTGAAGTACTCCGGTTATAAGCCTGAAGATGATACATCTCTATCATGGTTTGTAAGCTGTGATGGACTTTTCCTCCAGGAATCTGTCCAATCCCCTTTTGAAGCCATCCAGGATAGATGCCATGAGCCAGAGGCTGGGGGTTCAATTCTCCATTGTACCTTCCTGACAGGGACTCTTCCAGCCCTGCAGTTCTAAAATTGGTTGGAAAGAACCCTGACCACAGAGCCAGTGTGACATATGGATGAGACTTGATGGCGTCATGGTAGAAGTGTTTGGCTTGTGCAGAAATTTTGAGCAAATTCGCACATGAGATTTAAATGTTTGAAGAACTCCAGTACAAACAGTGAAATAGTGAGTGTGTGTGGTGCCATTTGTTGTGACTATTTAAATACCAGACTCTCCGGGCATTAAATGTAACAATTTCACTCACCTTTGACTGAAGTGCATGGGCATTTGGTTTGTTTACCTTCACTACGTGTTGTACTTCTAAGCTGTAGCATATAATATGTGACTCTGCCCTTGAATCCTGAGGTTTGCTGGAGAGGAAGTTCTGGTTGTTATTTCTCTGGTAACTTGTTTTCTCATAGTAGCTGGAAAGCTCACTTCTTCTTAGCCCGATCAAATGCAGTGGAGCTTGTTGGACAGATCACATGCAGTGGAGCTTGTTGGAATTTTAACCACTTTTTCTTGTTCTCCGCAAAGCTCACAGGATTTGGCTTTGTGTCTAAAGTAGGTCTTCTGGCATCTTGCCAAATTCAGCTGCTGACATGCATTAAAGCACAGCGATCAGCTTTGAGAATCTTGTATGTGAAGAGTGTTGTGGTTGTGAGAGTTAAAATGTTCAGAGGTTGGGGAAGTTATTTATTTAATTGTTTGTTAGTTTGGATTATGTCATATTGCATAGTCATGCTGGCTGCAGGGTTCTGGGAACTGCAGCCTGAAAGAGTAGCCTTTTAGTTGCAAGCGTTTCAAAGGAGTCTGGTGTAGAGGGGTAGGATTGTAAACGTGTGGACAGATGTTTGAGAGGTTGAATGCTGAATCATTCTGCTGAGAGACCTGCAAAATCAAACCAGCCCTTTTCTCCCTCCTCTTCCCTTAAATAGCATATACTGTAATTCCGTGTCACTTCTGTGTTGCAGTACTATGACTCATGATCGTGTATGTCCTTTCTATGTCACATGGAGAAGAGAAAACAGCTCCAATAATTATTTTTAGAATTTATTCAGGATTGGCTCCAGCCTTTAGAGGTCCCTGGGCACAGGGTTCATTGAGTACAATCTCCCCCCCCCACGTCAATTAGGTGCTATCGGGTAGAAAAGCATTTGTCAGTAAGTAGAAGCTTAAACCACTGTTTAAATACTGTAGTACCACCTTCTTATTCTCTGAGGAAGGAAGAGGGAGGGTGCTGGAGCTGGAGGAGACTCACTTCTCCAAGGGAACGGAATTTCCATGCTTCTCAGGGGGGGGAAAGAGCCAGCAAGTGACAATACCTGTTGCGTCATAGTGGTGCCAGGCTCAGCAGTGGGATCTCCCAGCTTGTCAAAACCTTGGAATCTGCCCTAATGCTTACCTTCTGTTTCTCGTCCTTTTGGTTTCCTCTCTTTGGCAAGCTTTAGGTGTCTGGAAGTGGCTATACCACTCTTCTTCCCCACCCCTGGTGTCTCTAAGCACTTTTGCACCTCAGGCTATTAAGGTTTTATTCCAGGGTGGATTTGGTTTAAACCAAATTGACTGAAAAACAAACCACAATTTAAATGGCTAGTCTGAAGCCATTTTTGTTTTAAAAATGGGTTTATTTCTTCACCGGAATAAAGAAACTACTACAAAACAAGCTCAAAAACAAGAACAAGTTAAATATTAGATTTTTATCTAAATCAGAATTTTTTAAATTTAAGCCTGATTTAAGACTAAACTAAAATTCTTACTGACTAGTTATTTAAATTATAGTTTAAATCCACCCTGTTTTGTTCAGACCTCGGCCGTCAAAGGCACTTTTAAATTCTGTTCACATCTGTCATATTTTGTCTATGATGATTCTCAGTCATCCAGGTAGGTTTATCTGTAAGTTGAGTCATGGCAACTGGACTTCTTTTCTTGAGAGACTGAAATATTTCACTGTTCATTGAAACAGTTTTGTCAGCGTGAGGAAAGCTAGTTGCGACTCCTCCATTTTATAGTTCACTTTGACCTCATATTATAAGCAGTGAAACATTTCAAGAAAAGAAGTCCAGTTGCCATGACTCAACTTCCAGAAAAGTCATGATTATTACTGGAAGAGTATACCACCTCTAGAAAGTGTTTTAAAAGGAGAAGTTGAAGATGACATAAATTACTTCACATTATTTATTTTTCTATATTATTTTTACTTGATTGCTAATCAGTGGGACTCAAGGCAAGTCACAGATTGTTAAAAGACCAAACACAATGCAATTAATTATTACATTAAGAAAGAATGAAGCTTGATGATCCCTAAGACCCCCTTTAGCTCAAACATTCTAAAATAAGAATCTTATTTTAAAATACATTAATACCTCAGATAACTAATGCCTCTGGTAACAAAAAAAGATTGGATAATGAAACAAAATTTCTGGGAATAGGGATGTTTTGGTTAATGTAAATTTCTTATGGGGTGCCTTGGATAATGCCCCACCCATAGTTTGTAGAGGGGTGGGAGGATTTGGAGCAGTTTTTCCATTGTGTTTTTGGAGCTATTCTGGACATTTTTTGCAGCGGGTTTTGGACCTTTCAGACTTGGAAAGGTAGGGAGCTGAGGTTTTCTTGCTTTCTTTTGTCCATCTTTGCATCCTTCTCCATTGCTCTGCAGGCAGGAACAGGCTGGACTTGTTTTGCTACTTGCTTTTGTCCATGTTTGCATTTTTTTTCTATTGCACTATTGGCGGGAACAGGCTACTGGTTGTCTTGCTCCTTTCTTTTGTCTGTGTTTGCATTGCACTGTGGGGGGGAGGAATGTTCCTGGGTTCCCCCCTGGCTTTGCATGCCTTTAAAGTGCACTTTATAAAGAGGTCTGGAAAACCCCCGGCTTTTGCCATTTTTCGGACTTCCAGAACGGATTAATCGGTTCCCCATTCATTCCTATGGGAAACTGCATTTTGGTTAACTCCACAGAACGAATTAAGTTACCTGAGGTATTACTGTATAATCATTTCAAACTTTTTAAAAAACATACAAATACCTTAAAAGCATGTTAAAACATAGATAAAATAATATGTAGCACCCAAACTCATCTGTGGCCAATTAGCTGTTAAAAGCCTGCCTATACCCTATAGTATGGTCCTCACCAGTTGCCAGATAGACAAGGTACATGATGTTGACTCACCCGCCTTGTGTTGAGTTGAAGTCTTGTTCCTTTAAAAGGAAAAGGGGAAAGAATGTTGGTACCATCAAGTTCCTTAAAGGTTGGAAATGACAGTTTGTGGCTCTCTTAGTGGAAAGGAGATGCCAGCCTGCCTGTCAAGAATTAGTGAGTCAATAAATGAGCAAAGGTCATGAGGAAATAGGAAGACTGCAAGCCAGTGAAAGGACACGGAAGACTTCACATAAATCCTCAGTGTGATAAAGTACTTTTGCCTGAAGCTCGAAGGTGTTTGTCATTAGTTTTAGCAGCCGAGTGATAATTAGTAGAAGAGGCAACATGAGTTGCCAGTAAAGGTCAGGTGCAAACTTAATATTGACTATTGTGCTGTTCACGCTAATGAGAGCAATGTGTTCATGGTAACGAGAGGAATATGAATGACAAACTTGGGGAAAATAGTAAGTTGATTACCAGGTTTAACCTGTGTATGTAGAAATATCTCTGTGAAAGAAATGTTCTGTCCAAAACAATCATTATATTTGGGTTTATTCATACACTCAGTGTACTTGTTTTTCAAGATTCAGTTTCTCACAACAATTGTATTTTAAGAAAAAAGACGGAACAGAGAAACCAAAGAGCATGTTACCTGTAGTTAAGGAGCAAATGTTGGTGTGTGTCCGGCTGTGACCCCATGAGTTCATAGTACAGGATTTCCTGGAAAAGTCAAAAGGGAGCTTTCAAATATTTTTAAACTGATCACAGGACACAAAGGCCAATACAAATCTGCCTTATTCTTCTTCAGGGAGGTGCCCCCTGCCCTTGGGAGATAGAATTCTGCACTACACAATACCTATGGCCCTCAGGACCTCAGCTTTCAATGGCTGCAGAATGTATTTCAACATTATTCGTATCTGGACATGGACCAGATTAGAAGATTGTTTCAAATTCCTGGCATTAGATGTCCCTTCCTAAAACTATGGCATGCCCATTTAAACTTTGTGAGTCAGAAGGAATTTCCTTTGGAATGTTCTAGATAAAGTCTAGGATTAGTTCTTTCATTTTCCAACTAAAACTCAAGGCAAATGCAAAGTTAGCTTAACTTCATGAACAGCATAAAGACATTGTAGAAATACTGTATAGTGAACAGTAGAAATGTGCCACCAAAACTAATAAATATCATATCATTAACAGGGCTTTAGTGTATATACTAAGGGGGCGTGGTGGCTCAGTAGACTAAGGCACCGAAACTGTAGACTACAAAGTCAGCAGCTCGGTGCTTCGAATCCCGGGTGCCACGCAGCGGAGCGAGCTCCCGCTGATAACCCCAGCTCCTGCCAACCTAGCAGTTCGAAAGCATGTAAATGCAAGTAGATAAATAGGTACCTCCGTAAAAAGCGGGAAGGTAAAACAGTGTTTCCTTGCAGCCATGCCGGCCACATGGCTATGGACTTGCACAGCACTCGCTCTTCCGGCTTGAATACGGAGATGAGCACCGCCCCTAGAGTCGAACATGACTAGCATGCATATGCAGGGGGAACTTTTACCTTTACCTTAGTGAATATACTAGAGGACAAGGTTTTAATATATAGTGGTACCGACTTAAGACATATATCTCCTAAGACAAAAAACTCAAATTTCCAGGAATAGGCATGCTATGGGATGCATCACAAGACAAAAAACATTCCACTTGTACCCAGGAGAAAAAAAATCAATTTATTTTTTCTTTATTCTAACCTCCAGAATGGATTATTCCATTCCCAATACATTCCTATGGGAAACCACATTTCATAAAACATTTTTTTTGTAGAACAAAGCGACCCATAGCCCCTGGAACAGATTAATCCATTTTCAATGCATTCCTATGGGAAACCGCATTTCGTAAGACAGTTTTTTCATAAAACATAATGACCCATAGAACAAATTAAATTTGTTTTAAGAGGCACCACTGTATTTACTCCTCCTCCTTTCCATCCAAGTAGTAGTAACTTTCAGAAATAAGGAAAAAGCTCCATAGGTATGGATGGTGCAGATTTACGTAGTAGCCAATTGTATCATAGGTTATAATTTCTAAAAAGAAACTGTAGAGTGTGCTGGATGCAATAATTCAACAATAATCTTGCCCAGATATTTTAAAACTAAAGAAGCACAGACCAAATTTTGTGCGTTTTTTCTAGTTCATGCTGTGTTGGAGACAGCATATTTGTGCAAAGCAGGTGCGGTTTTAAAGAGTAATACTTAAACCTACTATGATTTTGAAAGTATTCCAGGATCACTTTTAGGATTGGAATTTAGCATATAATCAGCATGCAAATTTATCTGTTGACCGTAAACAGCATATGAGGCCCAGTCTTCTCATATTTGCAGTTACCAGGAGAATGGAAGGCAGGGGACAGACCAACCGTGTATATTCCTTTTGTGGGTTTGAAAGGACAGTGAATCTTGGTTTTGGTGGAATGAACCTCTGCCATTGATTTTCCATATGGCTGTATCAACCCATGAGATGACTTGTTCTCCAGAGCCAGACCGTTTGCTGCTGTTGTTTGCCATCTGTTTGCTTCCCACTCATGCCAATCTTGTGGATTAGTGAAAATAAATATGACCATCACATTCTGTCAAAGGCCAATAATGCTCATGTTTGTTTATATTTCCAAAACAGAAGGTTCAAGAACTCTCAATGCTGAGCCAACCATCTCTTTATTTGGTATAAATCCTATTGGGCCTGGGTCTATACACTCGGATAAATTAATTCAGTCTCTTAACCCCAATAGTTAATAGTTTCAAAACCTCATTGCTTAAACCTATAGAGTTATACTGTATATAGAAACCAGCTTTTGGTCACTGCTTTGTTTTTTTTGTTTTTTTGGTGTCGATACAATACATATTGGTTGACAGTTTTTAGCCTTTTCTTCTTAATTAAAAATACTGTATAGTTGAATCATCTTGTAAAATTTGGACTGATTACATGACTAAATATTTTGTAAGACTACTCATCAGTTGTACATCCATTAACTCTGGCCATTTTCCTGGTTCATATTTTTATTGCCTCCATTATTGTACCAATAGAAATATGATTAAGGGTATGACTACATTGTTCCTCTACTTTTCATTCACTGCTTTAGCTAACATCTCATTTATTTTCAGTTAATAGGAAGGTCTTTTAAGACTTGCCAAGGATATGTGGATTTTGTCTGCTAGGGGTATGCATTTTGTTTTTATGAACTCCAAATATCAGAATTTTCCATTCTGGGAATCCCATCTACAGATAAGTGAATATGGCTTGCCAGGGAGAAAGATGTAGGTTGTAGGCTTCTTAGCCTAGCATAGGCCAGGCTCTTTTTAGCTTCTTGTTTGAAAAGGAAGCTACTCTTTTGGGGGGGAAAAGTATAGATTTTACCTCACTTGGAACGTTGAGTGGGATGCCAGAGACCAGTCTTGGGGAGGCTAAATTCAACCTGTGGACTACAACTCAGCCATCCATCCTTGAGAATAAAGGTGAGAGACTTCTTTCCATCTCAGGGTTACATTCCATTTTAGTTAAGTTCTTTGTGGGCCGAATCTCAGCACTGAGTGGAATTTGAAGGTAAGTACATAGGGCTAAGAATATCAGTTTATTTTAGGTTAGCACTCCCACACCTAGTAACTATGCCTTAGGGGAGGCATTTTAACTGTGTAGAATGGGAAAAACGGTTGCCAGGCTGGGAAACAGTCAAATGCTGAAGTCAGACCAAAGGGGCCATTGGCCCTCTGGAGAATAGTTAGAGGCAGATTGGGACTGTAGGAGATCCAGATTCTCTGGACCTGATGTTTCCCGCCCCTGCTTTCTGATACTGCTTGAACCCATAAGATTCATATTTAAAATTGTCAGTTGTACCACAGTTTGTATGGATAGGACAAACTTCATTAAGATAGCACAAAGGCCCCCAACCTTTGTCTTGAGATGCTTTTGGATGAAATCCTGGCCAGTGAGGCTAGAGGAGAAGGTTTCTTGTATTTTAAGTCGAACATCTGGGGGCCCAGGGTTGGGAACCACAGAGACAGCAGAACCATTCAAGAAATGTGATGGCAAGTTTTGGTTTACGAGCTCTGCAAATTAGCATATATCCTATATGAAGCTATTTTAGCAGTTTCTAATTTTTACAGCACAGATGCCAAAGTCTTATTTGAATGAATAATGTGATTACCATATATACTCGAGTATAAGTCGAGGCCCCTAATTTAACCCCCAAACACTGGGGAAACGTATTGACTCGAGTATAAGTCTAGGGTGGGAAATGCAGCAGGGCCTGGCAGCTCCTCCTTTGTGAGCTGGGGGAGTGGTGTGTGATGTTTAAATTTAGCCACTGATGTAAGTGCTTGGGTCAGTGGCTAAAAGTCATTTTAAACATATTGTGCTGCTCCCCTGTGATGCAGAGGGGGTCATGAGAAGCGGCATGCAATGTATAAAATGACTTTTAGCCACAGTTGACTTGCCTCAGTGGCTAAAAGTATTGACCCGAATATAAGCTGAGGGCCCCTTTTTTCAGCCCAAAATTAAGGCTGAAAAACTAGGCTTATACTCGAGTATATACAGTATCTAATATGTGTATGCACCTTTACAGATTTTGATTATTTAATTCATTGTGAATCCTTTTTCCATTTGTTTATTAGGAAATAATATGGTTAACCTAATCTAGTGTTAGGTTATTATTATCTAATAGAATAATTATGATATACTGTAGTATAATAACAACACAATGGTATAATAAACTAATTATCAGGTAATTAATGCTACACACCTTAGCAAGTGAATGCTCAGTGCAGTGTAATAGGTAGAATGACAGACCTGGATTCAAACCCTGGTCAGCCATAGAAAGTCAAGGACAGGTGGAGCTTGAAAGCTGTATTAGGGTCACTAAGTAAGTTCCAACTTGGAATAATATAACACACACAAATTCTGGCATGTAATAAATGAATACTCTGAAAACTAAGCAATTAGAATCATGGTGTAGGTCAGTGGTGGTGAACCTTCGGCACTCCAGATATTTTGGACCACAACTCCCAGAATTCCAAGCCTGTATTGCCAATGACAAAAGACTGTGGGAGTTGTGGTCCAAAACATCTGGAGTGCCAAAGGTTTGCCACCACTGGTGTAGGTTGTGAAGAACTAGTTCAAAGGACATATCTAACAGTAGGTTTCACACTGGGTGAAATGTATGAAAATAAGCATGTTGGGCCTTGGTCAAGATGATGGAGAAGTGATCCAATTGTCAGTTCTCATAAGTCTAAAATAACCTAATCTGACAAAGTTGTGAAACCAGAATGCTTAAGGACAGTACAGAGTGTTTTTTGTCACAAGAAGATAAAAAGTCAAGTCTGAACAGGGCAGCTCAATCTGTATAATTGGCGTCTTGCAAACTGTTTTTGCCAGCTTCCTTTCCTTTTCTGTGATGTTGATCAAGCTGCAAAAACTCTGATTTGCCTATACATTGCTTGCCATTTTAATGGGTGATGGCTTTAGAGCCTCCGCGTACTACTCCATTCTGTACAACTTATGGCACTTTCTATTTTTGCTGGTTTGCAAGACTAAAAGGCCTGAAAAGGTTACGTTTGTTTCAGTTGTAAGACAACACTTGAGAATTCTGTGAGGTGGGAAGAGCAGCAAGGAGTACGACAAGGCTGTATACTGTCACCTTGCCTATTTAACTTATATGCAGAGTACATCATGTGAGAGGCAGGTCTGGATGAATCACAAGCCAGAATTAAGATTGCCGGAAGAAATATCAACAACCTCAGATACGCAGATGATACTACTCTGATAGCAAAAAGTGAGGAGGAATTAAACAACCTCTTAATGAGGGTGAAAGAGGAGAGTGAAAAAAATGGGCTGAAGCTCAACATCAAAAAAACTAAGATCATGGCCACTGGTCCCATCACCTCCTGGCAAATAGAAGGGGAAGAAATGGATGCAATGACAGAGTTTATTTTCTTGGGCTCCTTGATCACTGCAGATGGCGACTGCAGCAACAAAATTAAAAGACGCCTGTTTCTTGGGAGGAAAGCAATGGCAAACCTAGATAGCATCCTAAAGAGCAGAGACATCACTTTGCCAACTAAGGTCAGGATAGTCAAAGGTATGGTTTTTCCAGTAGTGATGTATGGAAGTGAGAGCTGGACTATAAAGAAGGCTGATTGCTGCAGAATTGATGCTTTTGAGCTGTGGTGCTGGAGGAGAGTCTTGAGAGTCCCCTGGACTGCAAGGAGATCAAACCTATCCATCGTGAAAGAAATCAGAAATCAACCCCGAATGTTCACTGGAAGGACAGATTTTGAAGCTGAAGCTCCAGTACTTTGGCCACCTCATGAGGAGAGAGGAGTCCTTGGAAAAGTCCCTGATGTTGGGAAAGATTGAAGGCAAAAGGAAAAGAGGACGGCAGAGAATGAGATGGTTGGACAGTGTCATCAATGCAACCAATATGGATTTGACCAAACTCCGGGAGGCAGTGGAAGACAGGAAGGCCTGGCGAGCTCTGGTCCATGGGGGTCACGAAGAGTCGGACACGACTGAATGACTGAACAACAACAACCCATTTCAGGAGCCCTGGGTTGAGTGAGAATAGAACGTATATCAGGCATTCTTCAGCCTTGATTGAGCAACTTAAGTTGCGTCATTCACTGCAAGGCCCAGCATTCCCAGTCTTATAAATCAATGAACTTGAATTATTATTATTATTATTATTATTATTATTATTATTATTATTATTATTATTATTATTATTATTATTATTATTATTATTATTAGTAGTAGTAGTAGTAGTAGTAGTAGTAGTAGTAGTAGTAGTAGTAGTAGTAGAAGAAGAAGAAGAAGAAGAAGAAGAATTTGTTTTATATACCACCCATCTGGCAAAAAAAAACACTCTGGGCTTACTTTTTGATGTTTATTTTACTTCCAAGAGCATCTGCTGGTGATGAATATGTCAGAAATATCTGCTTACATCACACAGTGAACAGCTATCTTTGTTCATGTCAGTACAATTGACAAATACATCAGTTAACTTTCGTCCAGAAATGGGAACATCAAGAGCACGAGGACAGCTAACGTCAACTCTTCCATAGTACATGTTGAGAAGAATCAAGTATAATTAGCATGGCTGTAAAATTGCCTGTTCTTTATATAGTACTTGAATAGGGCTGCAATTGGGTCCCTTCAGGGAGAAAGGCGGCATACAAAAATGTTTATTATTCTTTATTATTATTATTTCTTAAGTTGACTTTGATTCTGCCAATTCCAGTCCAAAATAGTAACCACTAAACACAAAAACTGCTCACTCGTTAGATGCTATAACCCTAGAATCAGTGGATTCACCTATAGTTGTAGGTATTTTTGTGTTCTTTCTTCCTGGTGCAAATACTGTAATGATTTCCAGCAAAAGCTCTTAAAAGGAAATATAATGTATCATCTTTCTACTTACCACACTGAGGAATGTATTTCAAATGGCTATGTGTGTAATACAGTACTGGGAAAATTTAATTCAAGAAATCATTGTGAAACGATTGCTCGGCCTCATATTTTAACGAAGAGGCCCTGTAACCCAGGCCAGCCCTCCCCAACAGAGTACCATTTAGACATTACAGACTACAACTGCTACCCTCTCATCTAGCATAGCCAGCCAATTATGACATCGGGTGTGGATGATGGGAGATGTAGCCCAGTGTATCTGGAGAGAGCACCAGACTGAAGGAATGTTCTTTTACCGGTCTGAATGTACCATATCTATTTCAACTATAGGGCTGCCTACCTCGCTATGGTAGTGAGCTACAGTATGGCTGTGTGTCCACATCAAAGGCTAGCAGCTTTGGTCCCTCCATATATTGTTGGACTGTAGTTACCATTCACCTTAGTTCCATGACATCTGTAGAGCTGCAAGTTACTGAACCCTGGTGTAAATGTATGCAAGGCTGGGTTAATTTGTACATTTTCCTCAGTCAAAAATTATTACAGTGTTCAAGCTTGTTTTGGGTTGACAGGAACTGCTTTACGGGCAACTTGTGTCCTTCTGAATCATAAACTGTCCTCATCAACTGATGAGTGGCAGTTCTTAACTCCATCCTTGGGGAGATGATTGGATAACACATTTAAGGTACTTCGTGGTGAAGCTAAGGAACAAACTGACAAAGGGAAGCAGTTGTCACCTTTCTTCTCTTCCTTCCTCAAGTAAATCTTCTGGGGGGAAATACCTAGCTGCTGCCTGTGCAAGCATAGCATATACTGTCAATACAGTATAATGAGATCATGCATGAATACTACCAAGTGCATTTGGAATGCAGTCATTTAGACAGAGGCAGAGGGAAAAACTTGAATTGCCTCTCATTCTGGAATGTGGGTAGAATAGAAAAAGGCTGTTGATGGTAAGACCACGGCTATATTCTGCAGCTGAAAGCTAAGCCTACCATTTGAATTGGGATATCTTAAAATTGGAAGAAATCAACTCACAGTTGATCCTTGTGAGTGCTACAACTTGTCCAAATGAAGCATTTGTCTCTCTCCATTTTGTGCTCATTGTTGCTACTTAAGAGCAGATCTTACCAGGATTTCTGTCCACACTTACAACTTAAAACCAAACTTCTCTTCTTGTTTTAGAGATCATAATTTTTTTAACAAAAATGATCAAAATCTTTTCTAATCCATGAAGAATCTCTTGAAAAACTCCTCTGGAAAGGGGAAAACCCCCTTTTTAAAAATCCAGCTCTGTGGGTCAAAGATTATTATTATATCCCTAATCTCTTTTAAAACAAGCTTGTCTGCTGGATATTTTTTCTTTCTTGTCCTTTTTCTTTGTTAAATTGAAAGCTTTTAATGTCTGTGGACATCAGCTGCTAATCCACCTTGGAAATCAACTGCTGTTTGAAAACAAAGCAAAACAAAAAAATCATAGATGAACTTCTCTATTTGATTTTCTGTGGCTTTTTGGTGGGTTAACTGGGAAAATGCTAAATGGAAAGCTTCTGTTCTGATGCTGCAGCATGTGTTCCTGTTCCCTACTGGAAATCAGCTCTTTGCCATTAGCTCTTTAACAAAAGTCACGCAGAAGCACTTTCAAAATTATTGTCTCTATTGAATGTATGTGTGTGTGTTTATTTGTATAACTGTGTATGTTTGTTTAACAGCAGAATAGCACTTAAATGTAAAGCTTCTAACTGAAGAAGTTGGTGCCACTTGAATTTTGCTACTTGCTGCACAATGAAATTAAAAATGCTCTCTTCATAGGTGGTGGTTTTAAAAAGCGGCTTAGGGGTCACATGTTGTTACAGTTGATACTGGTTTAAACCTTGGAATCATTTGGGCAACAGGAAAAATACCGGTATCATCAATGTGCAAAACAGAGACCAAATGCTCCATTGGGGATGAGCCCTTTGAAATGCAAGTACAGTGGACCCTCGTATAACAAACAGTTTGTATAACATAAAATCTGTACAACATAAAATATTCTGGAGATAGGGTAAATTTGCTTAACAGAATTGCCTATGGGGCGAATCCGTACAACATAAAAATGGTCACGATTGGATTACTCTGTTTTCAATGCATTCCTATGGGAAATTTGTATAAAGGAAAATTAACATCATTTCATTTGGAAGGAATTAATTCCTTTATACAAGGTACCACTGTACTATACTTAAACAAAATAATTCATTTGTAGCACAGACTTTCGTCACATAAATGCCCACTTAATACTGTGAAAAATGACACAATTATTAAATGTAACTTAATATTTGAGAAGTTGATAGTTGTATCCAAAGCATTAACCCTCCTCTCAGCTTGGCAGTGTTGGTCTTATTAAGCTCTAATAATCAGTGGGCTAAGGGGGTGGGCTTATAAAATTATAATAATTCTATTGAAAAGCTGGAGAATGTGTAATGCATTACGCTTAATCTCAAAATACTAGCGATGTCTACTCAAATCCTACTAAGTCCAGGGGTCCCTGCTCCATGATACATACAGGATTGGAACCCTAAGTAAAGAGAGCAGTGAGTCAATAACTGGCTTTGCTCACACACTGACAAATACTTTGGAAAGATTAGCCATTGTACGAAAGTGCTACTGTCCATGGCTCCCTGCCGATATTCCTTATATTCTTAATGCAT
This sequence comes from Phrynocephalus guinanensis, assembly GCA_037367245.1. NCBI lineage: Eukaryota > Metazoa > Chordata > Lepidosauria > Squamata > Agamidae > Phrynocephalus > Phrynocephalus guinanensis. The sequence continues at coordinate 129,331,841 of CM074734.1, forward strand.
AGCAAACAACAGATTTTTAGTGTTACAAAGGAACCCTTTTAAAAATAGGGGGATGCATTTTTCTGATCTCAATGGGGTTGCTTTGAATTTCCACTTGTATTTTCAGAATAGCAATTGGTTTTGGGTATTGTTGCCCCTTATTCAACTAAATCTTCAGGATATTGTGTTCCAGGATATTCTAATGTGTTAGTTAATGCTAATTTACTATAATTGCTGTGTATCCTCTGCTTTACTGCATGGTAAAGACCATGATATGTCTGGTATGGTTTTCTGAAGACCCTGTACAAATGTAGACTTGATGTGTGTGTGTGTGGGGGGACACATTTCAACTGGTGTAGTTGCCCATTCCCTTCTTCTGGAGGCACCCTGGGACGGTGCAGCTTGCCCAAGGCCACAAAAGGGCTGGCTCTCCTGGGATGCACAGTGGGGAACTGAACTTCCAACTTCAGGCTCCGAGCTAACTCATTATCCAGCCAGCTCAATCATAGACTAGACTATTACCTTTTAATACCAATTAGTTCCAATTTATGAATTTGTTTCTCTAATGCTTAGAATCCTGTTCAAATTTTATTTCCAAGTAAGTACAGTACTAAATTGCAGCTAATAAATGAGGTGCAGGCACCAAGTCTAGTTGTGATTTCAAAAAATATATAAATCCTGGTAGCATTCGGGCTCAGGGCAAAAGAGTAGGGAAATGTTGTGATTCGTGCCAGCAATTTGTTGTTATCTACAACAAAAGTTGGGTTGCCTATTTCACATCGATCACCCCACTTTACAGTTAAAATGCCCTTTTCCAGCTATGGAGGTTACCGGTAGTTTTCAGACTAATGCTACATTTATAAAGTTCTAACAAATTCCTTTCGACAGTATGATTATTTTACCTTTTGCAGCTCCTGAAAATGATTTAGTTACTAAGGTGACAAAACTGTTGTATTGACAATCGAGGTAATCTCTGCCTCCCTCCCCCGTTTTCTGCAAGGCAGCTCTTTGTCAAAACCAGACTCCGGTTCTCAAAACGACTGACGTAAATTCTCAAAACTATTAGAAAGAGATTACATATCTCAAATATGCTGAAAATAGATTTCTGTGTCCATTGGTTGCATTCCAGCAACTGGAAGAGTCTGCTACTAACTTAGTCTCTGGCAAACTTGCTTTATAGTCCTTGGTGCCTTGCACAGGCTTTGGCTACTGGTGTGTCACCACACGCATGGCCTTTTGAAAATATAGGTTGGCCCCATCTTTGGGCCTTTTTACACGACCCCTAAGATCCGCTGGCCACTTAAATTCGGACCAGAGATCTTAGGGGTTCGTCGCTCTTCCTCTGTCCCCACCCCCCTCCGCACTTCCTGGTTGCTGGCTGCCTGAGGGAGAGAGAAAAAAAAAGAATGCCGGTTTACCTCCGTTTTGTTCCCAGCAGCATTCAGATCTCTTAAAGGGGCGGGGCGCAAAAAAAGAACAAACAGAAGCCAGGAGAGCCCCGCACTCACTATCCTTACACCGGATCAAATATTTGTCACATCCAAAAAGCAGGTGGCTGGTGGTCTGAGAGGGGTGTTAAATGGACTGTTGTGCTCTGTTGCTTTAAACATGCTTTAATATTGATTTTATATACAGTAACCCCCCGCCGATCCGCGATATGCGGAAGCGGGCGGGGGGCGAGGGAGCATCTTACCTCCCGCAGCCGCCCGTCTGCGTGGCCCGAGCCTTCCCAGGGAGCCTGGCTGAGCGGCGCTGAGCGACCTGATCCCTCCGCGCCGCCCCTCCCGGCCGCCCCGAACCTTCCCGGAGAGCCTGGCTGAGCGACGCGGAGCGACCGGATCGCTCCGCGGCGCCCCTCCCGGCTGTCCAGGGCCTTCCTGGGGGAGCCTGGCTGAGCGGCGTGGAGCGACCGGATCACTCCGCACCGCCCCTCCCGGCCGCCCCGAGGCTTCTCGGGGGGGGTACGTGGGAGGGTGGCACAGATCGACCGGATCACCCCCCGTCGCCCTCCTACACACCTCCTGAGGCTTCCGGGGGGGCAGCGCGGAGCGACCCCCCCGCCCCCATGGTGCAGGTACTGCGATCCCACGTTGTAGCGGGGCCGCGGTACCTGAACCGCAAAATGGCGGGGGTCACTGTACTATGTTAATGTATGTTTTTTGCACTAAGGGAGTGGTAAAGGTAAAGGTTCCCACTGCACATGCGTGCTAGCCTCCAGGAGGGATCTCAGTCCCTTCTGGTTTGACAGACTTCTGGGGAAAAGCTACCCAGTTCTCCCTATAGTATTTTCCAGAAAGTCTGCTTTCTTATTAAGATGACTACAGTAGGACCTTGGTATCCACTGGGGATTGGTTCCAGAGCTTCCCCTGGATAATGAAAACAGTGGATAAGAGAACGGCAAAGCCCCCCAAAACTGGTGTTTTGTGACAGTAGTTTGCTTTACGGCTGCTATTTTGAGACAGTAGCTTGCTTTACGGCTGCTATTTGTGGCTAGCTTTTTTGTGACTGCTGTTTTACGACAGTAGCGTAGTTGACAGCTGCTGTTTGTGACAGTAGCTTGCTTTGTGACTGCTGAATCATTTATTTAATTTTTTTCCTTTGCCAACCGTGGATAACTGAATCAGTGGATAATGAATCAGTTGATGCGGGGGTCCTACTGTGTTTACTTATCACCAAAAAAGAAGATAACAAAAGAAGATGCCAAAAGTGTGTGCGCTAGATTATATGTATGCTGAGTGGATTGCTTTAGTCAGTTAGGTTTCTGGCTGTAGAGCCAGATGTTGGAAGTTTGATTCCTCACTGTGCCCCTTGGGAGAATACCTACTAGGTTGTACGGCCTTAGGAAAGCTGCATAGTGTCAAGTCACCCCCCAGAAGAAGGAAATGGTAAACCACTTCTGAGTACTCTTTACCTAGAAAACCTCAGCTGGCCAGCTGACTTGTACATCTACTGAATCTGCTGTCCAGTTGCCACTGTTGGGTGGACAAAAGAAGTATCCCTTAAGCTTTGCTTGCTTGTTTGTTTTAATCATTAAATCTGTTTTGGACTCACTAGACTCTCTTCCAAAATGGCAGTTTTCAAAAGAGGAGTGTCCTCTTACAGCCTTTCAGATAAAAAGCTGCCCTCTGTAAGAAGACGTACAGCTAGAACATAGTACAGTATTCATATTAGAGTGCAAGCTTCATCATTAGATCAGGAGGATTTTTCTGAATAAGACCAAGGCCGGGAGTTTGATCTTCTGGTTCCAAAAGACACTAAATACACCTTTTTGTGTGGTACCCTGGATCAGCAACAAACTGATTATACCTACCCTGTTAGTGCGTAGCTAATCAACAGTACGCACACAAAGCCCACCCCTGTGACAGTGTCTCATCCCAGCGTTCAGGTATCAGAGTAATTTAATTAAGCATCTGTGCAAAGAGAAAGGAAAATGCTGTGCTACGCATTTGTTTAACTTGTTTAAGTTAGCATTTAATTTAGTGCTATTTATTAACCAGCAGCCAGCTGAAACAATCAAGGGAACAGGAAAAGGAGCTAAACCCGCCGTCCCTGTCCCCCCCAAGTGTTATTCTAAGGAAGAAAATCCTGCAGGATCTTGCATGTGCTGTAACTTTCGCTCTGCTGTGAATGCCTGAAGCGAACCTCAGGCAGAGACAGAGACTAAACTCACGTTCAGAAAGACTTTAAGAAAAAGACACTGTAAAATATATAGCTGTACATGAGCACTGGCCAGAATGAAGATCAAACTAATGGGAAAGTCTGCTGGCAAACAAAGAGGGGATGCTCAACATTCATATGGACTAGGTGGTTGTTACTTCAGTGGCAGTCTAATCTAATGCTGTGTAAATCTTAATCCATAGGGTTTTTTATGTTCCATCTCTGAAACAGACGCAGACTTACAGAGGCTCTTAATTTATGCAGAGTTTCACTCCCTGTGCTTGGTTTACATATACAGACACCTCTTAAATGGGGCACTGCCCCATCTTCATTATTTGACTGCAGCAACATTGTGAGACGCTTGCCCAGACAGGAAGGGAACCGGTGCTGTGATCCCCATGTCATACTCCCAGCTAGCTAGCTAGCTATCTTATTTATATACATAGAAAGGAGATACCTTGGTCAAAAAATTAAAACCATTGAAGCCAGTATTTCTGTGAGAGCAGGGTGTGACATTAAGCAGGGTCATTGTGGAAGGCCTCCCTAAAAAAACAGTATCTTGAACTGCCTTCTACAGGTTAGTAGTGAGGAGTAGGTATAACTCCACCGGAAGCTGGTTCCACAGAGCTGATGCCACCATGACGAAGTGTCTGACCTCTCCAAAGACCTCTGGGCAGATCTGGTGGATTGGGCAGATGACTTTGGAAGAGCATTGCTCTGACATGTGGCACAGACCCAAACCATGGAGATATCTCTGCCCCAGTGGCAAAGCATTGAGATAATGTCAGGCATTGAGTTAAACACCCAATTGAGCAACAAGGCATCCAAACTCCCTCCCAACCCCACTCCCCTGGTGGTGATAAATAACTCAGCTTTCTAGGAAATGAAGGAAATGTTAAGAAACGTTTCTGGTGCTCACTGTAAATCACAAAATTATTAAGTTAGAAGAAGCCTATAATACTATTGTGTCCAACTGCTCAAGGCAGGAATACAAATCAATGGATATCTTCCAGGTGGTTGTCTAGATTTCTCTTGAATGCCCCCAAGATCGGAGCACTTGCCACCTCTTGAAGTAATTGGTTCCATTGTTGTACTGCTCCAATATGCTTACATTAAATGCATAATAAACCCTTCTAGATTGAAGAATGTTCAGTACTGCAGTATAATGTGAAATTTACCTCGGCAAATGGATAAGTGTCCTGGAATGACTATCTGTTTTCTTGAATAGTGGGTGTACCTGCTCCTCTACTGCCTACTTGACTTTAATAAGTACTGTAGTTTATATTTTGATAACCTCCCAGTGGCTTCAGTTGCACAAGTGTTTGCAAACAGATGCTCCATATCTAATCATGTAAAGGCTTCTAAATCGTTGTAATTTAAGAGACAGTTATTCCATTGGACAGACTGAGGCTAATTTATGAAACCCTATTCCTATCCATTAATAATCTTCATTGCTTGCCATTGTAATCATAGGAGTGCACATTACTGTCACAGTAATTATCTTGATTGGCTGTAACTTGTCAAATTGGTCTGTCTGCCGCTATATCCATTGCTCCTTCTCTCATCTCATAATTCTCACTGTTTATGGTGTGCTGATTAATGTGGTTCCTGGTAGAATTTTCACATCTGTGAAAACAGCTCCCGTAGTGTTTGACTCCCAGTAGAGCACAGACCAGGTTCTTCCAGTTCAGCTTACTTTTTGCCCCTTTACCCCAAACAATGTGTGCCCAAGTAGTGATTTGTGCATGAAGTCAGGCTTCAGACAAGTCCTACACAGAGCTTGTGCAAAGGCCTGTATCTTTCTGGGTTCTACATACAAGTGCTTCTGGGCTCCCTTCATGGTTGCCTGAATCTAAATGGGTTAACTCTTAAGAGCTTTTTGATGGTTGGAACCTTACAAATTAAGAAAAATCAAACCAAACCTGAATTACCATTTTAACTTTAGAAGTGGTGACAGAACCATCTCACTTCTTCAACGTGTGCACTAACATATTGGCTCCCAGCGTTTCTTCATGCTTATTCAGAATGGCATCTCTTGACAGGTACTACAGATGTTATTATGAGTACCTGTGCTTTTAACATCCTTGTCTCCTTGTGACAGCTGTTCACAAATTTGATCAGTGCCTGTTTCTTTTCTGTCTTTCTCACACCACCCTTAATCAATAGGGGGGAAAGCTTTCAAGGAGATGCAGAAGTTTGGGTTGTAAAAAGAACCATCATTTTCTTTGCTAATGCTCTCCATATTTTATAGCCTTACTTTTCCAGCCAGTGAGGTGTGAGTGATAATCAGACATTTGTACTTTCATTGGGCCAGGTTAGCCTAGAAATGCACATTTATTTTCATGTGTGGCCTTCAGATGCCTCTGAAGAGAACCTCGTCCTTCCTCTGTCTAATGTATGTTTGGTTTCCTCTCCACAGACCCTGGTGCATCTCTGGGACTTGCCATGACAAGTCTGAACATTAGCCATGAAGAGAAAACTGATGACATGTCTTCGAAGCAGCCAACGCCAAAAGTGCAGGTTCAGCGATCTGTTTCCCGAGAAACCATCACCATTCATTTCTCAGCGTTTGGGAAGGAGGAAGAGGAGGAGGAGGAAGAGTTCAAGGAGTCTCCCCCTGAGATACTGGGCGACCAGAGCATTGTAACTGCACTAGAGGCTAAGGAAGACCTCTGCTTTGATCTTGGTGACCATGACTCTTCTGATTCCGCTACCTCTCTTAACACGCTTGCATCTCCACTCACCTTGGGGGGCCCCGTCACACCAACTGCAACGCCGTTGGAATCCCAAGTGTATGGTGTCGTGCCACTAGCTCCGTTGTCGTCATCCTCCTCCTCCTCCTCCTCCCCACATGTGTGTCATAGCCCTGCCCCATTGGGTGGGGCATTGCCTTCAGAACTGAGAACGAGTGCAACGTCTACTCCGCAGCCCTCCCCTTCCAAGTCCTTCACCTTGCCTGGCCCATCGTCCACTGTGACGAGCTCAAAGCCTTTCATGAGTCTGGTGAAGTCCCTTTCAACAGACATTGAACCAAAAGAGCCCACTCCGCCCGCCAGACATAGGCAGTTAATGAAATCCCTCGTGAAGTCTCTGTCCACAGACACTTCCAAACAGGAGCCCGAAACTGTGTCACACAAACCAGCTGATTCTAAGCTAAACTTGCACCTCTTCAAACAGTTCACCCAGCCTCGGGGCACCAGTGGCGACTCCAAAACAGCTCCCTCGTCCCCCTTAACGTCTCCTTCAGATACTCGCTCCTTTTTTAAAGTGCCCGAAATGGAGGCCAAAATTGAGGACACGAAAAGACGCTTTTCGGAAGTGATCTACGAACCTTTCCAGCTCCTCAGCAAAATAATGGGTGACGAGAGTAGTAGTAGTAGTAGTCACAGGCCCAAAGCCTTATCATCAAGTGCTTCAGAACTGTCCAATCTTTCCAGCTTGAACGGCCATTTGGAAAGCAATAACAACTATAGCATTAAAGAGGAAGAATGTGATTCGGAAGGGGACTTCTACGGAAGCGACTCCAGCCTAAACAAGAGCACTAAACTGCTCCAGACAGTTGAAGAACATACAAAAGAGGTGGAAAGTAGGGGTTCCCCACTGTTAAGCACAAAGGACTTTGGCTCAAAGGCATCCTTGGTACTTGAACGATGTTCTCTGTCTGCCTTGGCGAGCAAAGAAGACGAAGAGTTCTGTGAACTGTACTCGGAGGACTTCTGCTTGATAGAGGATGACAAAGCTGACAAACCATTGGAAGGCCCTCAGAAGATGGAGATGCCCGAAGAAAGTGCTACAACGCCTTTCCGCAGGGAAGATGACGTTGAACTTCATGCGCAACAGCCCAAACTTCCAATGAAGACATTCTATTTTCTCACAATGCTGATCTATGCTTACCTTATACTCCCCCTCCCTAGTTACTTCAGTGGACTCTTCTTGGGAATGGCCATTGGGTTTATGATAGCTGTCTGTGCAATTTGGCTTTTTACACCAAGTGCCAGGTACAGTAGGATCCCTACGCATTGGAATAAGCAGTTGCATATAGAACCATTGGACATCAGAGAACCTGAGATACTGAAGGTAAGTTGCTGCTTTGTTTTATAATTGTTCCCAGAAATGAACATGTTTTGCAGGTATCAAACATAGGAAATGTATCTGGAGCCATCTCTACAATGGCTCATTTGGAGCAGTCTGGTGTGGTCTTAATAGGGTTCCTTAGAGTTGGGTGAAAGACTGGTGTCCCTTTCATTCACATGGTATATGAACCTCTAGCAACCCTATTTGGACTGGTTTCCACTAAGAAAATAAAATAAAAATAACCCACGACCCCAACCCTGTCCTGTTTTTTTCTGCTTCCAGGATAAAACTTTCACCCTGCCCCCAAGTTGGTTTTTAAAAATTGGCTTTAAAAAAACACCATTGCTTCCTCCCACTGCCCCATCCATGGAGGAAGAAGGAAGTTTTTAATTTCCAAGTTTTGCTATATCATTATATGGCTAAGCAGTCTGTTTAAGCCTCAATTATATGGAGAAATTACATCAAGGAGCTCTGGTTTGATCCCAGCAATTGCTTGGGCTGGAAACAAAACCAAAATGGAGCAATTCTATGCCCACCCTGTCAGCAAGCCACAAAATTGAAGGCAGGAATGCTATGAGGATTCACTATAGCAATCATATCATCTGATTGCTGGAAATTAGGAGCAAACCAACCTGCACCGACAGTGGACCAAACACTGGGCCGGGTGCCAGCGTCATCACTTGCAAACTCCACACCATGCTGGGGTGTGTGTTTGTGATTAATGTAGTAGCCAGTAAAATGTATTTGGCATTAATGCCCATGTGAATGATGATAAATTCAAACTTCTGTCACAGTAAATCCATCCATGATAAATCACTAGTTGGTTAATGCTGATGTTTTGCAACCCATTTCGGTTGCTGGTTAAGTTGTAGTGGATTGATTGTCTTTTCTGGTGCAATCTCGATTTTCAAATTTGCAGCAGATGACTGAGATGGTCTGTGTCTGTTGATTGGAAGATAGACTGCACCGTGTTGAACTAGCCAGTTGATTGTAATAGAGTTGTTCAATTACAGCATCTTAAGATGTTCCCACAGTGATCAGCCAAATACTTGTGGTAACCTATAAGATGGACTTGAGGGCAACTGCTCTCCCTTGGATCATCATCCCCCATCTGGTGCTTCCCAGTAAATGTTATTTAGAGGGTTGATATGATACAGTAGAAATGGTTTCGCTGCTTGCTTTGGTGGTTTCTGTTGCTGCTGTAGAATTAAGCAAGGCCCTAATTCCAAATACACTTGACGGCAGCATAATCTTCTTGTTAAAATGTGCTTGATGGCAGGGATGAAGATTATTTTTATTTGAACCCTTAATGAGTTTCAAACTGAAAGATAATTAAAATGAGGTGAAGAAATAATATTGCCTTTCAGCACCTGTGCATAAAAGTGACCTAGGTATTTATGGATTGCAATATAGTACCTGTATATGACCTGTATTGGCCACAGAGTCCATACCATACACGGTGTGGACAAAGTAGATAAGGAAAAGCTGTTTTTCCTATCGCACAACACTAGAACTAGGGGGCACTCCATGAAACTTTTGGGTGCTAAATCTCAAACAAATAAGAGAAAGTACTTTTTCATCCAAAGGATCACTGGTCTCTGGAACTCCGTGCCAGAAGAAGTGGTGGCAGCTGTCTGCCTTGATAGCTTTAAGAAAGGATTAGACAAGATCATGGAGAACAAGAGTATCAATGGTGATCAAGATGGATGCCTAAGGACAACCTCTGGGTTGGAGAGATAGGCAGAATATCTCTCAGTGCCATTCGCGGGAATCATAAGCAGGTGAAGACATCTGTTTGGGAACACCTTGAAGCAAATGGTGAGCCGCTGTGTGAGACTGAATACTGGACTGGATGGGCTGTGGCATGTTCCAGCAAGGCTGTTCTTATGTTCTTATTAAAGACTAGTTAGTTCTGAGTTGTTTAGGGAAGGTTGCTGTTACTTTTTCACCAGAGCCTCATGTACTGCGACCAAATCTGTGCTCATGACCCAGATTCCATCCCCAGTAGCCAGCTCATGGTTGACTCAGCCTTCCATCCTTCTGAGGTCGGTAAAATGAGTACCCAGCTTGCTAGGGGATCAATGTGTAGCCTGCATAATGTAATTATGAAACATCCACAGAGTGCTTTAAGTGCTATGGAGCAGCATATAAACAGCATGCTTTTGATATTGTTACATCCGCACTGGAGATGTGGCTGAGGAGACATTGAGGTGCTTATAAGAGAATGCAGTGTCACTTTTTCCATATTGCTAGAAGGCAATTTGCTGGAGGATGAGGATTGTTGCATAAATATGTGAGCATCAAATTCCATAGAGATCAAATATGTTTTATCTTTTCGCAGGGTATAGTTATTTTTGTTTGCTTTGGGTTAGTTTCTGAGGAATACTTTTTTCCACTACTGCAAATTCAGTTTTTCCTGTGCTGGAATTGTCTTTAAAAATCAGCAGTGCAACACTCCTCTCAAAAATATTCATGATGTTAACATCCTCTTTAGAACTGTGTCCTCCTAGTGGTTTCAGGTATTAGGCAAATGCTTAATCTGTGGCCCAAATCTTCTTGTCTAATTATACTGTTTTATCACAACAGCATAACTTTTGGAAGCAAAGTGCCTTAAGAAATTATCATAGACATTGTCAACTCACTATCAGTGAGTGGCCTGTTCCAACTCACTATCAGTGTGTTGTGCGATTCACTGTGCCACTAATAATATCGACAGTGATTACTTAACTTGGGGCAGTTCACCTCCAAATTTAAGGCATTAGCATACCTCCGCAAGAGGATTTGGGCCACTGGTTCCATCTGGTAGCATGTGTGTAAATTCCTTCTATGGGAGCCTGCAAATAAAATAATTTACTCGATCTAATTTCCTATTCACTGAATAAATGTATTGCATGTCTGTGTCTTGCATCATGTGTATTTTATTCCTAAGGTTTTCGGCCAGTAGGGAACATGAGAGCAAGTATGAAATTCAGAATAAATTTATAAAATGGAAAGTATCCAACTCCTGAAGACCATTGAACAGAACAAGCTGAAAGGCAGTGTAATTCTCACCCCCCACCCTCCAGTTAAACACAAGGCCAACTATGGTAAAACAAATGAGACCTTCATATGCCTTGAGGATTTTAAAATGTGGAAGGTTTTGACCTACAACAGATTCTAAGGGAATGTTGTGGCTTGAATCAGGGGATGCCCTAATGGTTTTATGCCCATAAAATGGTCACATGTGCTCCAGTTTCTGAGAGAAGAGAACTGAATGTCTCGGAATTCTCAGACTATTGGCTGAAGCCTAAAAAGACCTACCTCTTCTTTTCAGGCTTGTATCTTGTGTTGGTCTTCCTCCAACACATGAATGAAACCTCCCGTGGTGTGATTATCTTAATCCTGATCTCCTTTAAGATAAAAGGAGATCAGCATTAAGATATGCTGTGGCAACAGCAAGAGGTCATGATGGATCAGAACCATCCTCTGCTATCAATTTTTTATTTTTAATCATACATATTATTAATATAATTAAAATAATAAATATGTGCACACACACACACACACACAAATATTTATATAAAATCATATCCTGTGTTTTACAGTATATAAATAAATGCATCCCCTAGTGGTGCAACCCAGACAAACATGGACTTCAAATATGCACCCCTTTTGATTCCAAGCTGATATTGATGTTTCTGTATACTTGGGTACTTCCTGACTCCCGCTCTATACAATGACTTATCAGCAGTGTTCCTGCTGGTTGTTTGTCCTCCTCCTTCCTGTGTATGACCTTTGCTGTCCAGCAGCTCTTCTGGAACTCCAGTGCTTTTCCAAGGGGAACGTTTTACCATGCCGCGTTGGTGTCGTGAGATACTAAAAACATACTCCTGCCTTAACATGGCCTGCTATCCACTCTTTGTCTTTGTTCTTCCAATGCTTCTAGCTCTGTTTTCAGACCACTAGAAGCCAGGGTTGTGGAAGTCGGGTGGATGATGGTTTATGGTTGTTGAATAATGTGTTTGCCCACAACTGTTGATCCTTGCCACTGCAAGCCAGAGTAGCTAAACAAACCACTCACCTTCTATCCATATTTTGTTTGGCACGGTGTGTTAATGCAGCACTCGGGCCTCTCTCTCTGCCTATAAGCCAAAGTCTTAGCTCATGGTGACTTTTAGGGCCTCATCTTTCTCCTCCTGTCTGTTCTGCATATCTTAGCAGGAATAGAATTGCACTATAGATATAACATTCTTGGCGGTTTCAGCTGAATAATTGGTGGGTTCAGTTTGTGTCCAGCTTGGGACACGATCAGTCTTCAAAAGGGGGAATAGCTTTGTGGATATTAATTGAGTCTCAGCTCTGGGTGTTCAGGTGATAAGCAAATGAGGAGAGAGGCAATGAGAGATCAGTGGTGTTCCATTTTTCATGGAAGTTTTTTTTTTATTACAAAGTATTTTTCCCAATACTGTATTGTGATTTCAGGGTAACTAACTACTTTTGGAGGCTTTGGAAACATAGTAGAAATAAATAAGCTTTAACAGTAGTATTTTTCTATTATACTGTGTTACCATAAGCCTGTGTTACCAGCCGAGGCCTCCAGGGCTATGGCCTATTGCTGGCCGGCGGCTTCCCCTTTCGACCCTTGCCCAGCTTGGCTTATTAAATCCGCCGGAGGGAACATGCTGGAGTGGGCTTCATCCATTGCCACCGCTTCCTTCAGGGAAGGAATCTTCCCTTCTCGTCTGAAGGAGACGGTGGTGAAGCCCACTTTAAAAAATCCCGGATTGGCATCGGATGATTTGGCCAGCTATGGCCCGATTGCCATTGTTCCCTTCCTGGGCAAGGTTGTTGAGAGGGCGGCCACCGTCCAGCTTCAGTCGTACCTGGAGGAAAATCGTATCCTGGATCCCTTCCAGTCCGGGTTCTGGCCGCTTCGGGGGACCGAGACTGCCCTGGTCGCTCTGCAGGATGACCTCCTCAGGCAGGCTGAAAGGGGGTGTTCCTCCCTATTGGTCCTCCTTGATCTGTCAGCGGCCTTTGATACCGTCAACCACGGTAACCTGCTGTTCCGGCTCGCTGAGGCAGGAATTGGGGGCTCAGCGTTCTGCTGGCTCTGATCTTTCCTCAACGGCCGGTCCCAGCAGGTTCAGCTGTGGGACAAGTTGTCAGCTCTTTGGACGCTCCCTTGTGGGGTGCCCCAGGGGTCGGCAATCTCCCCGATGCTGTTCAATGTTTATATGAGGCCGCTGGTGGAGGTCATCCGGAGATTTAGAGTTTGCTGTCATCAGTATACTTATGATACACAGCTCTATCTCTCTTTTTCTTCTTCTGCAGTGGAGGCAGTACGCTCCCTTGATTTGTGCCTGGAGGCGGTCTTGGAATGGACCAGGACCAACAGGCTCAAGCTGAACCCGGAGAAGATCGAGGTTTTGTTCTTCGGGGTACCCTCATCCAGGTGCAATGGCCCCCTCCCTAGTCTGGGGGGAGTTTCCCTCCAGCCTACGGACAGGGCCAGGAATCTGGGTGTGGTCTTGGATTCAGCCCTCTCCCTGGAAGCCCAGGTGATGGCGGTCTCAATGGCCGCTTTTTTCCATCTCCGCGGGATTGCCCAGATCCGTCCGTACCTCGATGAGTCCTCCCTGAGGACAGTTGTGCAGGCCCTCGTGATCTCAAGGATCGATTACTGCAACGCCCTTTACATGGGGTTGCCCTTGACCCTTATCTGGAGGCTCCAACGGGTGCAGAATGCAGCGCCCAGACTGGTGGTGGGTGCTCATAGATTCGATCACATCACCCCAGTTCTGGCACGTCTGCATTGGATGCCCGTGGCCCTCCGGATAAGGTTCAAGGTCCTGGTTTTGATTTTCAAAACCCTCCACGGCTTGGGACCTGAATACCTGTCAGAGCATATCTCCCAGAGGTCAACTGAGGCCAGGCCTACTAGAATGTCGCAGGCGCGCTCACTTAGGGTGGCCACACCCAGGGAGGCGCGGAAGTTGCTCACGCGCAACCACGCCTTCTCTGTGGTGGGCCCCACGTTGTGGAACCATCTTCCCTAGTGAGCTGCGCCTAGCACAGTCCCTGCCCACCTTCAAAAAAGCGGTCAAAACCCTGCTTTTTAGGGAGGCATTTGGCGACCTTTTAATTTAATGTTTTTTAAAAAAATTCTTTGCCCACGATGCCTATTGCTGAGGGATTTTCCCGCTTTTTCTGCTAGTATTGTTGCCCTGTTATTTATTGTTGATTTTAATTTTGCTGTAAACCGCCCAGAGTTCTATTGGAAGATGGGCGGTATAGAAATGAAATGAAATAAATAAATAGATAAATAAATAAATACTATGTTAACTTAATGCCCCCTTTTTGTTGGATTTTTTAGAGATGTATTTTTCAGTGTGTAAGACAATATTTTTGTCTAAATTTTCTAGAATAAAAATTGAGGGTTGTCTTATACACGGAAGTAAGTCAGAGAGAACCGTGCAGTTGCAAAACTGCAGTTTTGGATTGGAAAAGGTGGAGGGCATCATATAGACAGAAAAATACAGGTAGTTTGCCAGTCCTCAGTTCTAGATTGTAATTCTGGGATACTTGACAAAAATTGCATTAGTACATATGTGTAAGGATTACACTGTGTTGGGCACATTTTTGTGCACAAAAATGATGAGCCAAATTGCATCACATATGAAGAAGTAGATCTCTAGATATCATGATAACAGGAAAGAAAATGAAGTAGACTTTGAAACATTTCTGGTTCCAGAAGTAGATGGCAGCTCTGACTCGTCCAACAAGAATATTTATCATTCATCAAGCCATATGAGCTCTTGGAAGGAAAGATCTGGATTGATGGATAGCTCGGTGCTTTAGGAGGAGGTTGGGAAGTTTGATTCTCCATGATGGCTCCTTGTCAGAAGCTGGACTTTGGGATCCATTTGGTCCTTCTGAAATGATTATTGAGCAATAAGGGGGGGGATAAGATGTCATGTAAGGCTAGTATATGACAGGACATCCTTTCTGTGAAATGGCTATCCTGACAAGTAGTTATTATGACAAATCTCTGATGCTAGAAAACTATGGATTATTGTCACATGTTAATATTAGATCCACACATTCATAGTGATACATTGAACTTTCTGTGGGTAAAGCTTTGGTAAAAAGTTACCCTTTGCTAATTATGTTCTTTAATGCTGAAGGATTGTGCAAGCAAAGACATGAGCTTAATTTTGTGTACTGAAGTAGAATGTTTGTGTTCTTGTTTTATGAAGAAGCTTAATGTCCTCCACCACCACTTTCCTTCAGAGGCATTTCCCAGTGATGCCTAGGATTTGATTTTTAAGAGGGTTTCTTGCATACTGTATCTGGCAATCACACAGTGTTTCATTGTTCATTGTTCTATATACAGTATGATATGACTGAGGCTTAAGACTGCTGCTATTACTAGGTAAAAACTGTTCTGAGCACATTTTTCTCTTAAACAGGCTGGAATTTTATTGGTCTTCCTGTCAGGTTTGCATAACGCACTGTAACTAATTGAAGCTAACTGACAAGGCGTCGGGGAGTATCTTGGTCAAGTACCCAATTGTGCATGGTGCCCTTGTTCCTTGTTAATTAGCTGCAATTAGCCACAGCAAATTACACAAGCCTTCTTGGGAACACTGGTAGGATTCTGGTTAGTTTTCAAGAAATTTCAGCCGCCAAAAGTTTGACCTGCCCTCTTGTTGGATCAGACGTTGTGCTAATCATTGAGAATGAAATAATGCTTGGATAAGTACAGTGGTCCCCCGCCCTTTTGCGATTCACGGACTGCGGCCCCGCTATATCGCGGGACCGCAGTACCCCCAAAGGGCTTAAGGGAAAGGGGAGACATCCCGCACAGCTCGCCTCCCCTCCCCTCGGGGGTGCGGGCAGCAGCGGGTGATGTTTAAAGGGCTCTGGGCTGCAGAGACAAGCTCTTGTCTCCATAGCCAGAGCCCTTTCCAAAGATTGCTCACCGCCCACCCACCTTCCCCTTGGGGTAGAGCGCAGGTGGGGAGCGATGTTTAAAGGGCTCTCGGCAAGGAGGCAAGCGCTTGCCTCTGCAGCCGGAGCCCTTTCCAAAGATCACTCCCCGCGCACCCGCCCTCCCCTGGGGTAGCGGGTGCGCGGGGAGCAATGTCGGCTCTGCGCAGCGCCCGGCGGTGGCGGGGGGGATGAGATTCCCCATGCCACTGCTGCGCACGGCTCTGCGCAGCACCCGCTGGCGGCAGGGGATGGGATTCGCCATGCTGCCGCCGCGTGCTGCTCTGAGGTGGCTCTGCGCAGCACACGGCGGCGGCGGAGGGGATGGGATTCCCCATGCCTCTGCCGCGCAGCGCTCCGAGGTGGCTCTGCGCAGCGCCCAGCGGCAGCGGCGGGGAATCCGAACTCCCAATGCCGTCGTGCGCTGCTCCGAGGCGGCTCTGCACAGCGCCCGGCGGCAGTGGCAGGGGACCAGAACTCCCAATGCCGCCGCCGCACGCTGCTGGGTGTGGCCCCTCACCCCACCAGACCCCACCCGACCCGCATCCACATCGCGGATTTTCAGCCATCGCGGGTCGGGTGGGTCCCTAACCCCCGCGATCGGCGGGGGGTTACTGTATTGCATATCTTTGGTATGTATTAGAACCCACATCTCCCGGAACTAAGAGGGGGGATCTACCTGGACACAACCAGCAAGCCTTACTGTCAAGTAGAATGAAGTGCTGGCTCAGGTAACAACATGGTGTCAGAAGTTGTGGCAAAACAGTGGGGAATCATACCATGTGTGCTGTGCGGCCCTGACACACACACACACCAGCTAGTTTGCTAGCCTCTGCTGGCCTCTTAACACTGACAAAGTGAGATTCAACTACCAGTCTGGTAACCTTTGTTCTAAAGAACAGAAGGGTGAGTTGCTATGTTATCTTTTGTCAACACAGTGTCATGAGCTGACCCCCACCTTTTTTTAATGTGGTGTTATTTTATCTTCACATTATTATTGTCACGGCCATCGGTCAGCCATGTCAGAAATGGAAGAGTGGAATGCGATAACAAAGCATATAATGTTCATAATACAAACAAAACAAGTTAAAATTCAGATTACAGTTACATGTGAGTTCCTAGTCTAGTGACTGCTATGATTTAGTCATCTATTTTCTTATTATAAACGCTGCTACACAGAAATTTGCAACCTTAGCTATGGTTTCACTTGCCTCAGAGAGGAGAAAACATGTAGAATTTATCTTGTCTACCCGGATAACATTTTAAAATTGGGGGAACAAGTTGATTGTGTGAATCCTTATAGTGTGCACAATAAAACAAGACATGTTTCACAGTTGTCACCATTCCAGGTTTGCAGGGTCAAAGACATTTGTCATAGAAGATGAATGAGTACCTTCCCTCTAAAAAGGCTGAAGGCCGAGTGTTGACGCGGACCAGGGTAAAAGCTCTCCCGTACCTCACAAATTCTAAATTATAAAGACAATCTGCTGGGTTAAAGATCTTGCTGTGATTCCCATCCACTAAGTAATATGGGACCTGTGCTTTGCCGAGTTGGAGGGCTGTTTCCCATACTCTACTACCTAATACTCTCTTTAGCTTTTATAAATCCCAGATATAACAGTGCTGGAGTGAATAACCCATAGAACATCAAATCTTCCCTCCACTGCCCTCTCCTTGTGTGTGTCGAGGGGTTATCTGTTAAAATAAGATGTTCTAAGCCGATGGGATTAAGTTTTGACTTCAGCCGAAGATTGATTATTCGAAGCCAAGCACTTACTCCAAGCAGGACCATTCTGGTTTTTATTCTTAGTAGGGCAATAGGGATAGTGTGGTACACCAGAAACAGTTCTCAGGAATTTAGACTGTACTGTCTTAAGGGGGTTGCTGTTATGTACTGACTAGTTCTTTCCAATTTATGGAAACCAAATAGAGTTTTCAAGTTATGTGGCATATTTAAAGTTTGGACTCTCCCCCCCTCTCTCTCTCTCTCTCTCTCACACACACACACACACACACAGAGAGATTGAGAGAGATTGAGAGAGAGAGAGAGAGGTGTAGGTGTAGAGCTCTCTGTCTCTCTGTCTCTGTCTCTGTCTCTGTCTCTCTCTCTCTCTCTCTCTCTCTCTCTCTCTCTCTCTCTCTCTCTCTCTCTCACTGTGGGTTTCTTTGGCTAAGTGAGAATTTGAACCTAGATCTCCTATGTCCTAGTCCAGTGGTGGTGAACCTTTGGCACTCCAGATGTTTTGGACCACAACTCCCAGAATTCCGAGCCTAGATTGCCAATGACAAAGGATGGTGGGAGTTGTGGTCAGGACTGCAATACCTGCAAGTGTCAGTCTGTGCAGTGAATGGATAGGGAGGGTGAGACTTATTAGTTCAAGTTATCTTGAAGACACCAAGTTGCCAGCCTCTGTCCTAGGGTGAGCCCATAGGGCCAAATTACATGCAGCAGAAGAAATCCCACTGTATCCACATTCTTACCCCAGCCATTTTTAAAGCAGGGTGGAAGGTCTGATTTGAACAAAAAGGAGGATATGGGGTATGTGTTTGAAAGGAACTGGACTCACCTTTTTTCTCATCCCATCTATTCCATTCTTTGCCTTCTTTGCATGTCATCTTGTTTTTTTTTTACAGGAGAAAAATGCTGCTCAGGACAATAATGTCTGAAACAGCCATGGGAGAAAATATTGTTACCATCCTCTGTGTCTGCCTTTTGATGATAATATTTGCTCCCACCCACCCTGTGCTTGCTTACATTTGAGCTGAGCAAACAAGCCAATTAATGTGACTACCTCTTATATCTCTCTTGGCCTTGAGTTGGAGCTTACATGGCATTTAATGCTAGGCATCCTTTTTAACATCTGTGCCACTCGTTCTCCTGTTTGGATTTGCATAATATATGGTATCTCCTTGAGCAGATGTATCAGGAGTATATGTATTGATATGATTCATGCATTTGAGGATCTCTGGAAAGTAATCCAGTCACACTAGGAGGGTACTTCCAGCTAAATACCATAAGTTGATGTCCGGAAATCATGGTGCAATGGTAGAGACACGTGAGATACTTTATTTATTTGTTATTGTAGATTGAATTAATTCATTGCCAAGCCCCCAGTTTCCAAAACATGGGTCTTTCTATTCCAGAGACAAAGCCTGTTAATCCCGTATTACAACACACAGAGAAATGTGCTTCCTACCTTAAGAAAAATGGTTAGGCTAATAGGTTTATTATTGCATAAATTTTCTTTGACCACTGTATCTGATGAGTGGGTTCTAATCCATGAACCCTGTCTTTAAAGTACCACGGAATACCTTTTGCATGCTTTAAGTCAGGTTTTTAATTTAATCTAAAATGCTGAAATATAATGTCATTATCTGAAACTGAAAGGAATATGCCACTGAATTGTGTTCCTTTTGCAAGATGTCATATCCCTAGATTACAGTATCTATGTATTTATCTCTATATACAGTATCTATCTTTTTAATTAGTTTTGGAATCTGGAATGAGATCTTAAACAATAGACCAACTGGGAGGGTCTTTTGGGGCCTGGTTGCATATGCTGTGAGTTGGTGTAGATAAATGATGCTAGAGCTGCAAAACGTGCATGAAGAGGTAGGTGATTTGTAATTTTTTTTAGCTTTCCAAAGGTAACTTGAGAAAGAGTAGAATGCTTATGTAACAAGCTTTCAGCATTCCTGGGTTACACAAGTACCATGATTTACGTAAGAACAGAAGAGCTTGTTTAGTCCTATGTGGTTCAACATCCTGGTAGCTACAACAGGTAGTCAGTAAGTAAGGGCGCTTTTACACGACCCCTAAAATCAGAGGCAAAGGGCTCCCAGATGCGGAGCTTAAAATTGTTTTCCCACCAGCTCCGGACTTTTAAAAAAATTATGGTAAGTACGACCACACCCACCTAAGCGCGTCCCAGCACATTTTCCAAGTACCTGGTCTCCGGAGGTAAAAAATTTCTGATGTGGATTGCAAAGCAGTGAGTGCCGGGCTCTCCTCCCTTCTGTTTTTTTTTTTTTGCCCCCCGCCCCTTTAAGAGACTGGAATGCTTCCTCGGGCAGCTCCCGCTCCTGACAGCAGAGCGGAGGTGAGCCTGCGTTCTTTTCTCCCTTTTTTTTCTCCCTCCCCTCATGCAGACAGGAGCAAGGGAGTGCGGAGGGGTGGGAACACAGCAAGAGGAACAAACCCCCAAGATCTCTGGTCCGAATTTAAGTTGCAAGCGGATCTTAGGGGTCATGTAAAAGCGCCCTAAGAAAGACAGGAACAGTTACCTTTTTGCATTGTAATGTCCAGCATCGCTTAGCCAGCCAGGTTATGCTGGCTGCGTGATCCTAGGAGCTGAGACTGGTAAGCAGGGCATGAAAGCAACTGTTTTCCTTTCTTCCTTATCCTTTGTGCCTGATGCTTAGAGATTGAGTATCTTTGAAACAATGGGTTCTTTTTATTTATTTATTTATTTATTTATTTATTTTTTATTTATTTATTTATTTATTTAAATGATTTTATTTTGTCTGTGAGAGTCCCCACTTAGATGTGGCAATGGAGTTACACTGTGTAGAAGGATTCAAGCCAACTAGGCATAACCACTCCTTTCACTGTGGCCTTATTACTTAAGTGTGTTTTGTATCATAAACCAATAACTTGCAGGGGGCATTTTAGTTTTAATGAAGTCAGAAGATATAACTAATTTGTTTACTAATTTAGTTATTTTTAAATAAAACAAAAAGAAACAAAAAGTTCTATTTAAGCCAAGTCAGTGGCTGACACTTTCAATGTATTGAAGCTACAACTAATTGTTTTTTAAAAAATACTTTACCACACTTTGAATAAATCCTTTTAGCCATTAAAGTTCCACAAGATTCTATGTTTACTTTCCCCCCTTTATCCCAGACTACCGTGGCTACCCATGCAACCCATTATAGCAACTCTTTTTGAGCTGTTAATAACTTAGAATGTTTGAATTATGTTCACACAGAGCGAGGGGATCTTCATTCTACTTATGTGACCCAGTTATCGTTGTGCAAATCTGTTTTCAGCATATCACATTTATGGTGGGAAAGTGTGTTTCAACAAAAGTTGAGCCTACTTGGGGCAATAGGTAGGTAGGCAGGTACAGTAATTAGGAGTTCTGAGCAGGAGCTATGAAAATTACTGTGAGTGCCCCCTGCCGCCCCCTCCATAATGAGGCGTTTAAAAGTGATGTAAGATAGTCTTTTATTAGGTCCACTGCAATTCAACACAGACAGAAAACACTTCAGCACAGTTCAGCGGTGCTTTGCCCCCTCTGGGAATTGAGAAGGCTTGTTCTTCTTTGGAGCCGGCCCTGCCAGAAGTCTGCCCATCTGGTGGTAGCGCCTGGCTAGGGTGTCTTTTTAGCTGCCTAGATGCCCTAAGCACATCCAATCTTGCCTGATTTCAGAAGCTAAGCAGGGTCGGCCCTGGTTAGTACTTGGATGGGAGACCACCAGGGAATACCAGGTGCTGTAGGCGCCTGGAATAGGAACTGGCAAACCACTCCAGTATTCCTGCCAAGAAAACTCCATAGACATGGAGTCACGAAGAGTCAGTCATGACTGTAACGACACAACACAGGGTGTCTTTTATCTTCACAGCCCAAAGAACCTGTGGTTCTCCCAAACTCCCAAGCTATAGCCTATAAACAGTCTCTCGGTTCTCAGTCTTCCTTATGGGCCTTACTTTGGTATCTTGGCAATATAGTACTGTATATCATCTTGGTGTATCTTCATTGTAACACTTTTAAATCTTGGAATCCTAAGGGCTCTTGAAGATGATTTATTCCATTTTTAATGGAGGAGCTGCAAAGCTGGATGGAACACCAGTATCTTTGACAGATGGCCGTCCAGTCTCTGTTTAAATGCTTCCAGCAAAGAGTCGTTCACAATCTGCTCCATATGGAACAGCTCTGATCAACGCTTACAAAGTTTCCCTTACGTTGAGCCAAGATCTTCTTTCCTCCACTTTCCACTCATTTCTCATCTTGCCTTTCAGAGGAATAAAGAATGGAACCGCTCCCATCTTCACAGTGGTGACCCCTTCGTGTTTAAGCACAGCTGCCCTGCCCTTCCTTAATCTTCAGGCCAAACATACTTGGCTTTTTCAAGTACTCCTAAAAGATCAGAGTATCTATAGAGAACACGTTTATCTAAGTTGGATGAGGAGAGGGCGATCTCTTAGCATTTTCATTTAAACATCCCAGACCGTGCTTGCTTGCTTGCTTGATGCAGGCCTGCAGAGCTGACAAGTCTGTCATAAATAATGTCGAAAAATGCCACTTAAGGAAAAACTGTTCATCTGTAGTTTGAGAAGGCAATTGCGTTCTTCCCTCACTCAGTAACCTGTGTCCAGTGCTAAGGACACAAAAGTGCTGTTTTTCTGCTAGTGAGGAATTCTAAAGGAATGGGTGAGGATGGCTGAGGTTGTAATGTGCTCAGAATGGCAGAGATTAATCCAGTTACTTTGACTGTAAAACCGGAGCCATCAGGTATAATAGATCAATAGAACAGCATGTGGTTCTTTTAATTCCATTATCCCTTCAGTTGGAAAGAAAAACTAGAGTGCTGAGAAAACGCAGCTGGAAGCTGGTTTGGATTACGTTTGTGCGCAGCCATCTCAAATAGAATCTGCTAAAGAAAAACACCAGTCTTTGGTACTCATTCTGCTTTCCACTACACAGAGATCTCCCCCCCCCGACCTTTCATATTGTTAACAATAAGTATATTTTGTTCCAATGTAATTAATTTGGCAATGGATTGATAATGGATGCCTTTATTGGATGGGATGCAAGGGCTCTGATGGCTCAGAGGTTTAGGTCTCTGGCTGTGGAGCCAGAGGTTGGGAGTTGTGTTTGCCACTGTGCATCCCAGAAGAGCCAGCCTGTGTGGCCTTGGGGAAGTTGCCTCGGGCAAGCAGGAAAATCAGGGAATGAGAAATTACTGCTATTATGTCCATGGAAAATTCTGAAAGGGGTTGCCATAAGTCAGAATTTAGTTGGCTGCTGGTGGTGATGGTGGTGGTGATGGTGGTGGTGATGGTGGTCTTTGACCTAGACAGAGAGCTTCCTGCATCTGAGAGACAGTTGCCCTTTCTGTAAGTCAATTAACACATGAAGTGCCATGTAGTGAGCAGTCCTTATCCTTGTGTGCCACAGTCCTTCCCTCCAAGGAGACGATATGGGCACCCCTGTTGGCACAGCCGACTGCTGCTCGGACTTACAAGGGGATTGTGAATGTGTCAGAGTTATGAATCCCTCCTGTTCTGAAAGCAGGTGAGCGATGGATGTATTGTTGTGACATTTGAAGATGAAACGAGGGGGTGAAGGTACTGGGGGGGGGCAAAATCCTGGGCATGTTTTTCTTGCTGCTCAGGTTGTTTCAGGAATTGCTGAGATGAGCCCAGAGCTTTGTCAACTCTAGTTCTTCTGCTAATGTCTCTGCGGATGCTTGGGTGCACCCTTGACTGGTGACGAGCATGAGTCTTGGGGCTTCTCCAGAAGAAGTGCTTGTCCTCCAATAAAGGTGTGATTGGTTGCTGATGAAATTGGGGTTTTCTCCATCCTTCAGACCAATGCCAAGTACCAATAGGGGCAAAGAGCATCCACATCCTTCTTTTCTGCATGTTTAATGCTCGAGTTTTGAAACCTTCTCTTTGTATTGCAAGCAGCAAAGTGACAATCAGGAGCTAAAACATCTCAAGACACAAGTTTCTGGTTTTAGCACCAATCTGGACTAAAGAACAACAAAAAGGGGGTTGGAATCCAGAGGAGATAGTTTTAAATAAACTTTCAAAGAGCAGGAGGAATGTGAATGCCAGCTGTTATTTGTCAAGTCCAGGGAAGAGCGGTTCTGCTTCTAGCTGTTTCAGCTGTTGAGGGAAACATGTTGTCAGTGGTGGTTAGTGGTAGGAAAGCAAGGTCTAGGCTGATGGCGGAGGTATTATTTAGCTGGTACCCCTGTAACCCACCTCCCTCAAAGTTGCTGATGTAGGAAGGGGACAGTTTGGCTGGTAAGCTTCTTGGCACAGCCACTTGCACCGTAAGAAGGACATTTAAAAATGGGGAGTAAAACAAGGTGAGGTGTTCCAATTCACTATGTCTCCCAACCGAGGAGAACTTTGGCTGGCCTTTTGCCTCCAGTTGGGGTGATGCTGAATTTATGAATCAAAATACACAACTGGACACTGGAGATTCTTGTAAAGGGGGGGATAAGAAAAGGAGAAAAGGGGGGCAATTGCCATTGTTGACATGGGATAAGATTATGAATTCTGGGGGGGGGGGTGGAGGGAGGGGGATCTTAACAAGTGTGGACAAAAATATTGGCAAGCTGTGCTCTCATTTGCTGCAAGCAGTGCAAAAGGGAATGGAATAAACACTCCATCTGGAAGAGCCTTCAGTGAAACATTTTGTCTTGCTTTTATTTGCTTTGAACATACCTCATTCCCTTTAAGTCTGGCCAGGGTAATTGCATCAGCCCTTTCTCATTGTTTCCTCCTCTCCTACCTTGCAACATTAATATCAGGAAGCCCAGTTTTATTTGCCATAAGGTACTTGTATTAATCTGTTACTACACAAGGATGTCACACGTAGTACCTTTAAACATCTTTGTCTTCAAAGTGCTACCTGCCTGTGTTGGGTATTACACTTCTACATTGAATTGCACAAGTCTGAACAGCATGATTTTGGTTATACATGGTCTCACAACACCAACAAATAAATGTGTGTGTGTGTGTGTGTGCGTGTGTGTGTTTGTGTGTGTGTGCATGTGCGTGCTTTGGCCACCTGATGAGGAGAGAGGACTCCTTGGAAAAGTCCCTGATGTTGGGAAAGATTAAAGGCAAAAGGAAAAGAGGATGGCAGAGAATGAGATGATTGGATGGTGTCATCGATGCAACCAATATGGATTTGACCAAATTCCGGGAGGCAGTGGAAGATAGGAAGATCTGGCGAGCAATGCTCCATGGGGTCATGAAGAGTCCGACACGACTGAACGACTGAACAACAACAACAAATAGTCAATAAATGTATATTTAATAAATACTGTGCCCCTGGCCACCCAGAACCCCATGAGTTCAACACTGAAGATGTCAAAATGGTTTGCTTGCCTCCAAGCTCAACATCTGTAGTTGAGCTTGGAGGGTCATAAGGACCTTTAAGGCTCATTATTCACAGTACTGTATGGACAGGATTGTCAACACTATGGAAGAGAACCCTGATAGAGACAACTGTGATCTCTCTCTCTCTCTCTCTCTCTCTCTCTCTCTCTCTCTCTCTCTCTCTCTCTCTCTCACACACACACACACACACACAGAGACACATCTACACCCTGTGTGTGTGTGTGTGTGTGTGTGTGTGTGTGTGTGTGTGTGTGTGTATCACCTGTTTATGCTTTGTAGTTAAATTTGGGGGGGGGTTAAGAATTATTACAGAGGGGTAGTTCAGAATCCCAAACCTCACGTTTGTTGAAGGGGGAAGTCGAGTTACTTTTATAGTGGGAGACTTTGTTTTTATTTCTTTAATGATATTATTGCAGTTTTATTTCATAATCAAATTATGATATTGTATACCACCTAGAGGAATAGTAGCCTGGCCATTTGATGGACAGAATAAAAATTTAAATCAGGAAAATAAAATAAAAAGCTACACTGGAAAGCAATTTGGCTTTGCTACCGTTTGATTCACAGCCTGTATTACATTTGAAATGCAATCAGTTCTCACACAGGACATGAGCTGTGGATTAATTCAGGAGCTCACAGTTTATACTGGATGTGATGTAATTTATATTCTCATTCATAGCCCCTCCCCCTTCTTTCCTTCCTCTGGTCTCATGTCAGTGGATCCCTCCTTCCTCAGGTCCCGACTCTGCCCATTTGGCAGGAAACTAATGGGTGTGTAAATAAGGGAAATAATGATGATGGTGATGACTGAGTGAGAGAGTGATCTAATGCTAATCTAATCTATGTAAGTCTTTTTAAAAATAATTTTAAAAATTGGAGGATGATTGAGGGAGAGGAAAGAATGCAGGTGGGTACGTGAACATCACACACACCCCAGCTGCCTTTGTCACTGAAACACCACCTACAGACACACCCTCCCTTCTTTATATGAATGTATCATAACTAACCACACAGGGGAAAGGCTGTTTGAATAGTTCTGGTTTGAAAAAGTAGTCTCCCAGTGGCAGAGGGGAAAAGCCACTTTCGGAACAAAAGAGGCTGGACTGATTCAAATCAGCCTTTGCATCTTGCGGTCAGTAAAAAAATTCTCTTTATAAAATTCACCAATTTTATAAAATGAACATACCTCACTGTATTTGACCATGTAGTTGCAGCTTTACTCTAGGTCACTTGCTTCATTTTATGTCCTATCACCTACCTGTACTGTATATTATATTGCTCCTGCTTCTGTAGCTCTGCATATTCTTGGAGCAGATGATACGTCTCAACTGCGTATTTGCTAAGTCATTTAGCTTTGGTAGTTGATATTTCTAATTAGTCTTAGGAATCAGTATAAACAACAGCAACAAAAAGCTGTCTGTTAATAAAATGCTTGTCTTTCCTTAGGGTTGGATGAATGAGATCCATAACTATGATCCAGAAACCTACCATGCTACATTGACTCACTCTGTCTATGTGAGGCTTGAAGGAAGCACCTTGAGACTTTCAAAACCCAATAAAAATATTTCCAGAAGGGCTATTTATAATGAAGCCAAGCCTGAAGTTACCTACATTAGCCAGAAAATTTATGACCTTACAGACAGCAGGGTGAGTACAAATTAAACGCCCTTTGATGGTGGCTCTGCTTTTTGTTTACTGTGGCCCACTGAAGGCAGTGCTTTCATTTGAAAGCAGAGTTAGTCACTTTGAATAGCATAGACTGCTGCCACGTGTAAAATCTTTATCTCCTGTTCAGACCATGGGGTAGGCAAAGTGTGGCTCTCCGGAAGTCATTGGACAGCAAGTACCAACCTGTTTTACCATGGGCTGTGCTGGCAAGGGCCAACAGGAGGTCCCCAACAACATCTGGAGGGCCACAGGTTCCCCATCCCTGCTCTACTTCACTATATGCCAGCTGTTGGAATGGTATAAGGACTGTTGGTTGCATGATGTCCCATGCTGAGTATCCCATTGAATTGTGACCGAGAAAGACATGGTGTTTTTCTTTTCAACACGAGCTCTTCTGTTTACCATACTACTTAATTCTTGCTTGACTGGTTTCTATGCCATGCACTTCCTTCTACATGCACGTTATTGCCACTGGGGCTACTGGATGTATTGTGAACTAACAGAAGAGCTGTGTTTGGTGACGAATATGGTACGAGATCCAACATATTCCCTTACCTAAGCTTAATTGCATCAGAACCCAGCTCCGTTAGCACCTGCTCAACAGAACGGGTGCTTAAAGGTCTTTCAAAAGCATGAGTTTCAATTCTACCTATAAATGTTTTCAAGACATTTGACAGTAGAATGAGACCATAATGTTTGCCCTGTTTCAGTTAAGATTAACATCATATTTTGTTTCTTAGGGATAGGGCTACACCACCCCAAGTGAGAGGCATTCATGCCTTTTTGAGAAGACCTTGCATCTGCCCCCTCCTGTTTGCCTTGGGTCACAATTGGATCTTCTTAGCATTTGCTGCTTGCAGTCTGCTTTTCATCTGGTTTCCCAAACCCACTCCATTTCAGGGAAAGGGAAAAACTAGCAGCAGGCTAGCCAGTCAGGGGATGGTCAAGAGGTGAAAGATCAGAAAGATCAGTGCCTCTTTCAGATTGCTACAAGCAGTGGTTAACCTTACCTATTTATGGCTAAAACCCTGTTGCTTAGTGTAGCAAGGTGCAAATAGAGTAGGCCCATTAGAATCAGTGGAATGGGCAGAGAAGTTGACTCACCAAATCACCACTGATTTAATGGGTCTACTCTAATGCAACATGCTACACTGAGCAATTGGATTTGCAGCTGCTTGTTAGTTTGATTAATTCATACTCTCCTGCTTTCCCTTCCTCGTGGGGTAGACTATGAAATTGTCTCATTTTTGCCTTCTAGATTCATCTGGTCCCCAAAAGTTTGGCTCGAAAACGAATCTGGAATAAAAAGTATCCCATTTGCATTGAACTTGGGAGACAAGAGGACTTCATGGCTAAAGCCCAGACAGATAAAGAGAGCACAGAGGAGAAGCCTCCGGTTGAAAAAGCAGACTCAAGCAGTGAAGAATCCAAGAAGCTATCTCAGGATGGGGCCAAGTCCATCACTCAGAAGGACCAAGTACTGTATCTCTTTGGAAGGACTGGTAGGGAGAAGGAGGAATGGTTTAGGAGATTTGTTCTAGCTTCCAAGCTGAAATCTGAAGGGAAAAAACCCATCTCTGTATGTGGAAATAAACCAGGTAGGACCTGTTCATCCCTACTATTAAGACTTATTGAAGTGACAATGAAATATCTGCTTAATAAAGATTCATTGGTGGTGTCTGTGTCAGCAGGAGTGCAGGATATTTAATGATTCAAATAAAACATACTTGATTTGCAACTCATCCAGGAGGCCTTCTGCATATTAAAACTGTTTCTATTGACTGATGTTTGTACAACTTGGCATTGTGATCTCTTAGACGGGATAGAAATGGGGCTTAAAATACTGTCAGTGACCAGGATCCTGTTGTGTCAATGTGATAATGCGAGGGCAATTGCAGAACAAGAGTTAGCCATTTGGCTGTCCCTAGTCTGCTTAGCTGTGTAACAAATAGCTCCAAAACATTTATTTGTTAGTCCTTCCACGCGTAGTAGAATTCATCAGGATTCTGGCCAATATTTTGGTGCATTGATGACTCCCATTTTTTTTAGGTTTGCTGAAGTGAAATATAAATGTAATGTTTGGCCTTCATAATATTACATATTAATTTGCAGTGCACAGGAAGTTCTGGCTATTATCAGTCCAGCCTGTTTCTGTTTTAAAAGTTATTAGTGAAGGGATAGTACTTTTTTGATACTTAGTTTTGAAGTATTTGAAGGATTAGACTGACTTCCTTCTGATCTTGTGTTGTAGTTGTTCTCCTAACTTATGCCATCTTGTGAGAAATGCCGTGGTTGCTTTAGAATGATCAGATGTATGTCATCCTGTGTTCAGAGAACCGCTACAGCTAGCACTTTTGAGACATCTTGTGTTTTTACATCCAGTTGGTTGCACTTGGGCCACATAAGATTGGTAAATGTGAGGTTAGAGGAATGGAAAGGAATGCTTGGGTCTGAGCACAAAATGACTGTTCCTGTTCTGTGTTCAAGACGCTGGTTTTGAGACTAACAAGGAGATGAAAGAGGTGGCAGGCACGTCTGGAGTGTGGAGGTGTGCTCCTGTCCTAGTGGGCTACTTCCGGGTTGAATCATACCCATCCTGTAACAAATGTATGTTCCTTCAAAATTTAAACTTCTTACGTCAAAACCATGGTCCCCCAGTTTATGGCTCTGTGTTTAGGAAAAACAGAGGCACCCAGTGCCACAGAGGTATAATCACTGAGACTTACATGAATCTAAACATTCTGAAGATTCTAAACAGGAAGAAGCATCAGATGTCCTGCCTGCATTTTGCGATTTTAAAATCTAATGTGGCAAGTGGCCATTAATGTTTCATAAGTCCGTTTATCTCCTCCTTTCTCTTTCATCACAAATCATTCCTCCTCTTTAGAACATTAGAAGAAATAAAATGTGTTTGGACAGTTGTGGCTTGCTACGGCCTGATGCTTACAGAGATGCAGATGTACAAAACAAAACAAACCCTGTGCCTATTTTTACATATTTCGATCATTATTCCCCCAAAATATGAACAATTTTTGTGAAAATATGTTATATAAGGCAATGCATCTTGTGGAGCTGCAATCTCCATATAGTTTTCACATGTACTGAGGCAAAGATATTCTGTTTGCACAGGCCTTTCTCTTTACCCTTCTAGACTTTAGATGCTGAGTTATAACATGATGTCTAGACAAAGTAGGGTGTTAACATAAAATAAGTCCAGTAGTCTAGTCTGTTGATCCTAAGCTTTTAGTGATACAGGAAGGCAGGCCTATAAGGAAGGCATGAGTTGTATCCGTGACTGAAGGTTGCTCCTATTCCTTCCTTGTAGTTTATGTTTTCCCTGTCAACCTTTCCACTGCCTGGGATGCACAATGCTTGCATGTTATGTAAAATATTAATTCACACGTTTGCATCGGTGCATAGTTTACTAATACTAATACTATAAGAGCCTCTTGGTGCAGTGGTTAGGGTCCACACCTATCCACACCTTTTTCCCCATGATATTAAGTGCATATTGTGCTTAGACCTTAAAGGAACCCAACCTTCCTTTTTGTAGCAAAGTCACTTAACATTATCAAGATTGAGGGCCCCCAGGAAGCCTTGCTGCAGCCTTGGTTGTCGTTTTTTTATGGGATTCTGTCTGTTCATTTTATGCCTCCTTTCGGTTCCCTTTCAAGTAGCAGATGCTTCGTGCAATTGCCAAACTAGATCTATCCAATTAGGAGGAGATGCTTTTAAACTCCTGTTTGTTACTGTTATTATCTTGTTACAACCATTTGGCTCTAGACGCCGTCTGGCACAGCAGGGTGAAAATCCAAATGTACTTCACTAATGCTTGAAAACGTGGGCATATGGGAACTGTGGGTGAAGGCTTCAGCCATGAGCCTTGGTAGGTGAAAGTCAGGCCCGAGTACATTGCATTATTGAACAGAGGGATTTTGTAACACATTGGATCCCCTTCAACAATTGGCAGGCAGAAACCAAGCATGTGCTTTCCTTCTTGCCATAGTGACCATCGCACTGGACTGTTGTCATCTCGAACCCTCTTACTTTCATGGTTAAGTTTTGTATTCAACAACTTATTATTGACTGCCTTTCTTGCCTCTCTCTTTCACCCCGGTTGCATTTAGGATTCTTGTCAACACACAGCAGATCAAACAGCCAGTCCGGAGGTCTTACGCACAGCCGTAGCAGCAGCAAAGGCAGCGTGGAAGAAATCCTTTCTCAGCCAAAGCCAAAGGACCTGGCCCCCAACGCAAGACAAAAAATGCTGCTGGACTATAATGTCTACATGGCCAAGTGCATTCCACAAGAACATACAAGCCCCATTGCCAGTCCAGTCCAGAGTGCCAACAGCAGCCCTACAGCTACAAAGAAGGTGAGGTGGGATCGGTAACTGTTCTGGGTTGAAATGTTGTAGTTTTCCCCTTACATGTCTGTTGTGTGTGAGATGCTTCTTGCAGGCAGTCATACAGTAGAGTATGGGAGGGGTTATGTTCCATGGACCTTTATAGAGCTCTGCCTACTCTGTTAGCATTTACAGTATTCAGTGCGCAATGGCTGAAAACCTGTTGGGTAACTATGGCAGCATAACTGAGTGTTATGCCTATGGTAGTATCAATGGCGCCAAGGCAGAACTGCGATCCACAAAGCCTTTCTGCTCACACATTGCACATTTAGATGTGACATGAACCGTGTGACTGGTTGCACAACTAAATGGTGTAACCCAGTGATGGCGAACCTTCAGAACTCCATATGTTTTGGACCACAACTCCCAAAATTCCAAGCCTGTATCGCCAATGACAAAGGACTGTGGGAGTTGTGGTCCAAAACATCTGGAGTGCCGAAGGTTTGTCACCACTGATATAACCTGTATTGCCTGGTCATTTGAAACTCAGTAAAGTTATGCCTGCATATCTTTATGCTGCATTGCAACAAACAGGTGTTCTGTCTATTTTATATTCATAGAGTGGCTTACAGAACAAAAAGCAAAGATGCAATATTAAAAAGTCATATCATATTTAAAATCTGGGTTGGGGTAGGTAAATAAAAGCAGCAAGAAAATTCTTCTAGTGGAAGATGAATAACTTAATCAGCTGCTCAGATTTTAAAGGAGAAATTAAAATTGTAAGGAATCAAGGTTCATCTAAAATGTACATTGGATCAAATTATCTTCCCTAGTTACATTGGCATAGCACTCAAATGGCATAAATTTGGAGACAGATTTTCCCAACTTAGGAAATTGCTGTAAATATTGTCTGTTGCACACTGAATTATGTGACTGTGCATACAACTAATAATGTCCATGGTAATTTCTTAACTTGGGGCAATTTGCTTTCAAAAGTTACTCAGTTTGTATAGCTACGCAAGAAGATTTTGGCCATTTTGTATGTAAGGCCTGAGTGAACTAGAGATTTTCCCTTGGTACAAGAAGGATGACGTTGTTGCCACTGTGTCTAAGCAGACCATCTATCTGTAGAGATGGTGGGATGGCACCACCAAGAGGGCAGTCCAGGAATAGATATACAGCAGGATCTCCCAAGAGTTTCTTGAGGTTTGGGTAGGTATCCTAGTGCTTAGGCAGCTTATTTGCCAGACTATCCACTTCATTATGTTCCAGAGTCTAAGTATGGTGATAGGAAGTTAGTGTGCCTGGCTCGTTGCTTGAGAAGCTGCTGCCTCTCTACTATCCTAATAGTATCTGTGATGTGAGCCAGGTTTATCTGGGAAATGTACAGGGTTGCCAGTTTCGGGAAAGTTAGGGAAAGTCAAGGAAATGGAAATTGGTCAGGGAAATTGGTCTGAAGTCAAGGAAAGTCAGGGAAATTGTGATTAAAATATATAATTTCTCACTTGATTATAACTGCAATTTCAAAACTATACATTTTGTAATCTGGCTTCAGAGAAACCATTTAAGATAGAATGTCTATTTAATTTTTCATGCACCTTGAAAACAATAACAAAAATATTATGTCATTTGTTAGCGTTCAGAGTTTACTTGAATTGAAGTTCATATCTTTGTGTAATTTTTGGTGCAGCATATCTTTGTGTAATATCTTTGGTGTTCATATCTTTGTGTAATTTTTGGTGTACTATCTCATTTCATTAAGCCTTGCATTAACACAACAAAGCCTATTAATTTTTTTACTTGTGGTTGTATTTGAATGGTGGTCAGAGAAAGTCAGGGAAATGAAAAATAAAATTTTAGTGGCAAACCTGATGTAGTACTTTTGATCTGATCTTTCCTTATATGTAGCCAGTAAGTTACCTACTTGTACACTCTCCAGATGATTGGCTCCCCTCTTAATATTATTTCCAAGACTACCACTTTGGGCAAGGAGAGTGGGAAAATGGGTTTGGATAGTAAGATAAGATTGGGTTCCACCAGGATCCCAATTTTATCTTAGGTTTCCAGCACAAATATGGGTGGTGAAGATTGGTACCCTGCAGAAGCGGCTACTGGATCAGAGAAACAAAATCCTTACTAAGTAAGGTCGCCTGCTATGCCCTGACCCCCTTTTGAGCTGTAGCTGGTGCTGTAACTGGTAACCAGGTTAGCACAACGAAAACAAATGTGCTCTTTTCTTCATTGTGGAAGACCGACTCTTCTTTTACCTCCCTTAGTATTCATGAACAGCACCCTCTGTGTTAAAGGTATTGCAGACAAGCCACAAGTATTAAGGGTGGAGATCACATTGACATTAGCGACAGCGCATAAACATCTAATTCAATTTCCCTTCTGCCCAATGCTTCTTTACCAGTGCTGTGTAGCAGTCACTCTTACAGGAACCTTAACACCTCCTTTCTTAGAAAACATGTAAACCCTTACTTCTTTCTTCTCCATGGACATGGACAGGAATGGCAGCATTATCCTCACTAGTGGGAAGGGGCAAGCAATTTCCCAAGGATTTCAAAAGCATTTTGCATAACTGATGACCATATTTGTGCAAAATTGTCTGGGTTTTTTTTTAAATTGTGCAATGCACGGACCGTCCAGATTGTCCAAAAATAGGATGTGGACTTGCCCACGTTCCTGCCTCTTCCTGAAGCAACAGTCTTCCTTTGCCGTAGCCCCATATTGTAACCAATCACTGGCTGCCGGTCAACTTGCAGGGGCTAGTAGTTGTGACAAGTACTGCTTATGATGGGCCAAACCTTGTAGTTCTGTTGATCGGGCCTAGGCTTCCAGATTGCTAGTCTCCTTGGCAGGCTGCTGTGGAAGGCTGGTTCTCCCTGTAGCAATAGCTAGGAAGCTCAGTAGGGGGGTGACTATAAAGCCCCAACATCTCCTCCGATGTCCAGGTCACCCAGATATCTCAGCAGCTCTTTCTTGTGGTGGCTGCTAACTTTCAGTTCTTTTTAAAAGCTCTTCGTTGTTTCCTAAAACGAACCATGGGCTCTCTTGGGAAGGACTTCAACTAATGCACCTCAGATACTGTGCTGCACGTGGTGACAAGTACATAAAATTCTATAAATAGCCTCTTGTAATCAGTTAAATATGCTGTTGGGTAGTCATCACTCTAGATCAGGCATGTCCAAACTTTGGCCCTCCGGATGTTTTGGACCACAACTCCCATAATTCTAAGCTTAGACTGCCAATGACAAAGGACTGTGGGAGTTGTGGTCCAAAACATCTTGAGGGCCGAAGTTTGGACATGCCTGCTCTAGATAGTGACCAAGTTGAAAAGGTTTAGGGAGGACTGCTGGATAGCTCAGTGCTTTAGGCATTTGGCTGCAGCCAGCGGTTGGGAGTTCAATTCCCCGCTGAGCCTCCTTGAGAGGGGTTGGACTCAGTGGTCCATAGGTTCCCTTCCAGCTCTGCCATTTTAAGGTGGTGGTGATGATGTTTGCTTTCAGTCCTCCCATGAGAGTAATCATTAGAGTAATGGGATTTGTGGGGGGACAACCCTTTTGTTTGTTTTTTGCCAGTTGCCAGATGCTCCTGATGAGGAATCGGAGCAGGAAGCCTGGGTCAATGCTTTGCTTGGAAGAATCTTCTGGGATTTCCTGGGAGAAAAATACTGGTCTGACATGGTCTCCAAGAAGATACAAATGAAGCTCAGCAAAATAAAGGTATGAACCTTGTTCCAAGTGTCTCTCCCCCACCCACCCACCCACCCACCCCATTTTCTTTTTCATTCTTGAATACATCTGATCATGTTGAGCTGCTGCCTTTGTATGAGAACGGCTCTGTCCTTTGGGTCCTCCCACCTGGTTTCCCATCCTTGAGACCATGCTATGGCTCCCTGCTTCCCGTGGCAGATTTTAGGGGTGTGTGAGGCCACTCTTGAAATATGTCGCCTTACCTTGAAAGCCCTGTTAGGGTCACTCTAAGGCACTTTTTAGGAGTGCCCAAAACTCCCCACGGAGAGCAACGGTCTACGTTTTGTTCATCACGGCATGTAATCATGGCAGGAGCCGGTTCTTGGCTTGCATTTCCCTTGGCAAGGCAGAGAAGCAACTAGACAGCAACGGGTGGATGGTTCCTGGGGCTTGTTGAGGGACCCCAAAACTAGATATTTGGGTCCTGCTGGGTTCACATGTCAAGATAAACCAGCCATGGAGCAGCTGCTCCCACTACAACTAGGAACAACTTGCCAGCATGCTCCAGCCTTCTGGATTCTCCTTGACGAGGCAACCTGCTAGTGTGTATGCTTACACTAGGGTCCCCTTCCTATGATATTTATGACAAAGAAAACCCTGTTGAACAGAAGGAGATTCCTAGATGCGTAAATAAGGGTACCTTTTATGCTATGGAGTGAGATTGACTTTCTTGTTCTCCTTCCTTGTATTCCCAGTTACCCTACTTCATGAACGAGTTAACTCTCACTGAGCTTGATATGGGCATTGCAATGCCAAGAATCCTTCAAGCCTGCAAACCTGCCATTGATTATAAAGGTAACATGTTGGGTTTTTGTTTTTTTTTGTATTGTAGATACAAACATCCCAAGGCTGTCTAGTAATGAAATGCTACGATCTTCTAGCACTTATGTGGGTCCTGTCAGAATGTGAAAATTGTAAACCACACTTTGGGAAAATTGGTGCAGTGTATAAACTTAAAAATTAATTTTTATTTATAGAATACCTTGGTTTCTGAGCATAATCGGTAAAGGAAACATGCTAGTAAACCAAAGTACTCTTAAATCAAAGCAAATTTACCCATACGAAATAATGGAAACTCAGATTATTCATTCTGGGGCCCCATAGACCACATACCATATGCGCAAAATGCCAAAACTCAGAATAGAAGTTGGCTAGAAGTCCACATCCACACCATGATTTAGGTACCTGGCTGTGGAATCTGCTCTGCTTGGGACTAACAACTCGATTTCACTTTGTATTTTTAATGTGACAATAGTAAAGTGCAATTTGTAGCCCTATACGCAGTTGGTTAGCTGCCCCATGACTAGGAATTATTTGAAAAACAAGAAAGGATGTTGAAAAACAAATTAAATATAAATATAAAGAAAAATAAAACCTTAACCTGCACTCTCCTTTGAAAACGTTCCTGGCTGGTGCAAGTGAGACCTCCGTTCCTCTCCCGCCCTTCTACTTTTGAGGCTTGCCTGAGATTGAATGTTCCAGACAATCCCCCACAATCCATCAGAGGGAGAGAGAGGGAGAGAGAGAGACCATTGGCTCACTTGTGATCATGTGACCTGATCATATTGCAAGACATTGCTCGTTGATTAAGGCAAAATTGATCAGAAACGGTTGCCTTATCTTGCAAAACACATGTAAACCAAGGTACTCATAAACCAGGGTTTCACTGTAACTTAGTCAGATAGCTTTTTTGGCCATATATATCTCCTAAGTGGCAAGGTTTCCTGTTGTTGAGTTAAGGAAAAATAACATCATCTGGAGGGGAATGGAAAAGCAACATTTAACTGGAGGAACCTGTATCCCAGACCAGATGTGACATCCCTTCAAATAACCACATCAAATGATGAATCCATTTTTACTCACAGCACTTGTGAATAGGTGGAAGTCTCTGTCTTTTAGGTGCCTAGTCACTATGGCAAAAAGGTTTATGACTGAGTCAGAAGAAGAAGAAATTAGGCACTCTTCCTTCATGAGATGCTTGTGGTTGTAGACCTCTGTAGGGAAATGCTGTCAGCCAATCAAAGTTGGATAGTGTCCCCGTGACACTTGATGTCCTGTGAAGAGTAACCAAAGTTCTAATCATAATCCTAGTTGTTGTGGTTTAGGCATGCAGAATTACCCAGTTTGCTGCTAGACAGATGTATGATTCTGCCAGCTTCAAAGGTCACATCGATCCAAACTACCCAAAGCAAAGCATGCTGCTTATACATACTGCCTCATAGTGCTTAAAGCACTATGGGTGGTTTACGGTTTAACTAGGCAGGATACACATTCCTGCCCTCCAGCAAGTTGGGTACTCATTTTACTGACCTCGGAAGTATAGAAGGCTGAGTCAACGATGAGGTGGCTACCTGGGATTGAACCCCAGGTCATGAGCACAGTTTTGGCTACATTACAGTAGCCTGCAGTGTCTTTCATGTTCTTTGATTCAGGTCTGGAAGCTGAGATTAATATTAAAAACCTGTCGGCTGCCTTGTTTGATGCATACCTTCAGCTGTTATGATCTAATTATGTAAGTTACGTCTTCAAATGCACAAAAATATTAAAGCAAACACACACAAACACACACGTCAAAGTGTGTCTGGCTGCCAGGCAGGCAAAAAATGAAAAGCAATTACTGTCTCATCCCACCCTCAAATCCCAGTGCCTGAATTTCATCAGTCATTATCTTGCTGTCGTTTTTTTGTAAGCTGCTGTATAAAACATGATGTGCACCACACCTGCTTTTTAATCACTGTCAGGGTTTTCCATTACTGTACTGGGAAATCTGGGTTTGGGCTGAGGGGCAGATAATATTCTCCACTCAGTGATCGGGTTGAATTGTTCCTGATGTTTATTTGTTTTATTGTTAGAAAAGAATTGTTGGTACTTGGAGCATGTTGACTCATGGGTTACGTAAGCGAGAGTTTAGGCTAGAGTTACAAAGGGCATCTGACTGTTTTTAATACCCTTTTATTACTAGCAGCAGGGTGGGAAAGGGGTATATTTAAATATCTGGTCTCTCTACCTGCTCTGAGGAACATTACTCAAATTAGTGCTATTTGGAATATTAAATTCCTGGGACAATGCTGTTATAACCAGTTACAACTGTGGCTATTCTGATTTCCCAAACATATAGTAAGGCACTATTCTCCTTATTACCGCTTATCTTCTTCTTCTTTTTAGCAATCCCCTGGCTATTTTTATTTTATTTTTATTTTAGTTTAGTTTATTGTTGTTGATTTATGTATATTTTGCTTATATTATGTTGTTTGTATTTTGGATTGTTAAATTTGTTACTTTGTTGTTTTGTTACAGTATTCTATGTTGTAAACCGCCCAGAGTAGCTCTAGGGTTAGATGGGTGGTATAAAAGTCAAACAAACAAACAAACAAACCATTTCCCCTTTCCAGACAGTTCTGAAAATGGACTAATGAATTAATAGCTGAAATCCTGTGGGTGGAGTTGCATGTTGTAAACGCTGATAACATCACCAGCAGGCAATGTTAATCTTTAATTTAATTTAAAGTTTCCTATCTCTCCGCGTAGGTTCTGAGGCACCTCTTGGGGTCCCTTTTAACTTGGGCCCACTTGGGGGAGCCTTGGGATGCGAAGATTAGCTTTGATATCCAAATATTCTGCCAACAGTAGTGGTTTGGGGCTGATAGCAATGGTTTTCAGATATTAAAGCTTCCCTCCCCCAAAGCTCACAAAGGCGTCCTTAGCTCAAAAAGGGATCCTTGGGAAGCCTCAGAACCTGAGGAGAGGGTGAGAAGTATTAAATTAAAGAAAACATTAAGTATTAATGCCACCTGCTGATAACATCACCTACGACACAGCTCTGCCAACAAGATTTCAGCCAATAAAACTCTTAACCCATTCCTTTGACAAAAGGAGTGACTGCATTGACAAAGAATACAGAGCTGCTATGGGGTAGGGGCAATCAGATTCATGTTTCTGTGGACTACACAGTGTTCATGTCCGTGGGAATCAGCCCAGAGCCCCCTGCTCCCGTCCATATATTTTTCTTCCACCACTGAGGCTTCAGAGATAGTGGGGTTGCTTGTGCCAATCTAAAACAAACAGCCATCTAGATTTCTAGGAGGCATGGCTATAGCAAAAGCTGCCTTAATTAGCTGCCAATAAGGGCTGATTAGCAATTTCCTTGTCTGACTCTGCTGACTCCAGTCTGGTTAGCTGAATCAAATTCACCCAGAGAAATCTGGCCTCCCAGTTGTGAATTCACAGCAGATCCATCTGGAGTTTTCCTGCTGTGTAGTCATACCCAGATTCTTTTTGAGTCCATACGATACTGCAGAATCTTCTCTCACTGTGGTATACATGAACTTTGCTATTCTGACAAAATATTGTTGTACTGTATTTACCATGTGATGCATTCACTGATGAGATGAAAATATTATATTTGGAGTGGAAATGATTGTTCAATACCTTTGATCCAATTTTCCAGCTTAGCTTGAACTGGCTGATTGCTGTTACCGAAATCTGGCATTATGGAATGTACTGTATTGTTATACGTTGAATCAATCAGATAAATAGAACATTAACAGATCTTTAAGACATTGATTCTGAATGTATCCTGTTGAAGGAAATACTTTTATTTATTAGGATCTCTGATTGGAAACTAGATCGTTCAACCCATTCCCTTAAATGCGATGATGAGTTTGTTCCGGCAAATGAAAGACACATCCTCTTTTTTTGTCTGAATTGCATGTCCAGAAAGCTTTGCCCTTTAAAAAAGAGGCTGTTACAGCTTGATAGGCTGCTGATTAATAAAGAACTTATTGTCTCCATTAGATATACCCTTTAAAGCAAACAAAAGAAGGCACTTGCCCCTTTCCCCACAAAAGTTAGCATTGAAGAAGTCTCTGTAGGATAATAGCTTCAGTTCCAACACTGCATATCCAATATAAGCGACCATGGTAATACAGCAAGGCTGACTTCCAGCCTTGGTTTAGTAAATCCACACAGTAACCCTGAACCACCCACTTGGAAGAGTTATAATTGCAATTTGTTTTTTGTTTGGTTTGTCCTTAGCAAACCAAGCTTGCTTGCTAGTGTGGAGTTGGTCCTGACTGTTTGACTTAATCTGCTTTACAGGAAGTTGGAGACTTTTTTAAAAAATAAGAAACTATACCAACATAAATTTCATTAGGTTAGAAGTTCTTAAAGCTGGTTGTGCAAAGTCCTGCCCACTCAGATTGAAATTGACAAACACTATGCTTTTCTGTGTCTGTATCGCAAGTTACTGTTTTGATTGACAGGGGTCTGAAATACACTCTGCGGTGTCTTTGTGGCTATTTGAGATCATTGCATGAAAAACAGGGGGCTCCTTGCAAATACAAGGACAGGTGGTTTTTCCCCCAAAGCCAAATGATATGTGGTTTGTCAAATATTACACTTAGTGGATTAGCTGATTGTGTCTTGACTATTAGAGATTTTTAAATGGTCCTGTTTTGTCAAACAGTGTATTTTGTTCAGATTCAACTACAATACAAAAACAATACAATGAATAAGGTCTGAAATGGTGCTGCTTTTCATTTCATATCCTGTTTTCCTTCACAGAATGGAAGCAACATTTGAGTCTTAAGTGCCCATTTATCTGTCCATATAAGCATTCTCCTCCATCACTGAAGGGTTTGCGACTGAACGAGACACTTGAAGGCAGTTCTATATATCCATCAGTAGTGAATTTTGAATGGGGCAACAGTTCTCGTCATTCCTAGCTACTACGTTGCCACAGAAGCTGCTCCAGAAACAAAAGGAACAGGATCCAGTGGGGCAAAAGATACTGCACTTGGAAATACAGGGATTTTGAAGGCTTTGACACGTGCTTTTTTAAATCCCAGTCACTATGAACTGAAACATAGGGTGGAACTTCACAGTGAGGAAAATACAAATTGATCTGCTGTGAATTATTTCTCAAGGCACCAGGTTTCCCTTGATGATTGACTTGAGCCAACCCAATAGAAGCCAGTAGAGAGGAGGAAATTGGCAATCAAACTTTCTTGACAGCTTGTTAAGGCAGCTTCTGCTGTAGACATTCAGATACAGTACCATGCTGGAGGCATGGTCCAATCCTGAACATTTCGTGTGGTATTTGCCTTTGTAGTCACACACATTGCCTAATCTCAGAGGGATATCTTTTTACAAATGTGGGTCTGGAATTCAGTCAGTGCTAGCCATAGCCAACTATTTCTGGCAAAAGCGCTCCACACAAATAACAATTTATGTAGATGGTGCCATGACATAGGGTGCAAGATATATGCAGTCCCCATGCCTTTGAGTGGGTTTACTGCATATATACAGAACTGCAGAGAATTACTGTAAGAAGTGTGGACATGTATGTAAGGTTGAATCTGTGCCTTGCTGCACATCCCCTTGCTTCCAGAATTGCAGTACATTTATTCTGTCCTTACTGCTTGTGACACTGGGATCACAGCT
The DNA here is from genome assembly GCA_037367245.1 of Phrynocephalus guinanensis. Taxonomy (NCBI): domain Eukaryota; kingdom Metazoa; phylum Chordata; class Lepidosauria; order Squamata; family Agamidae; genus Phrynocephalus; species Phrynocephalus guinanensis. The sequence continues at coordinate 129,372,873 of CM074734.1, forward strand.
TAGCTGTCTGTGAAATAAATAATTTGAAAAAGAACATGCAGCCATAAAAGTGGCCCACAGAGTATTCTCAGGTGACAGACAGCAAGGCTGGTTTTGTGACCGATGGGAGAAAAAACACTCTGCTGGAAGCCCTTATTTTTTTTCTGTGTTGTCAAGTCACACTTGACTTTATGGCAGCCCTGATAGAGTTTATAAGATATTGTATTTTCCCATCTGTAAGATGCCCCCATGTATAACATGACCCCCCACTTTTCCAACCCAGAATTACAGTTCCGCAAATATAACAAATAATAAAATAAACCATATGGTTCTCTTCTCAGCTTGCTTCCGTGTATGTGATGACCTTCAATTTCTGTTCTAACAATTTTAGACAAAATATAGCCTTATACATGGAATGATATTGTATGTGAGCTATTTAAGGAAGGATTTTCCCAGTGCCAGACCACTGTGATTTTTCTGTGGTTCATCAGAAACTTGAATCCCTAGTCTTAGGCCAGCAGTCTGTCCAGTACACCACACTGGCTCACTAAAAGCCAGTCTAGTGGAGCATAATCATGTCTTGTTTTGATACCAGCATTGTTGAACTTCATATATACTGTTAGAACACGAACATTTCTAAGGCTGTTCCCTTGCACAGTACAGTATACGGCCTCCCCTGTATGTTTGTGAATATAAGCTGAAATAACCATGTAGCTGGAAATTATAACCTTGACTTTCCATGTAGCAATTGGTCTAGAAAAGAGGTAAGAATATAATTTTTAAGAATATGTAAGGATATATACCCTTTGAATAGAGTCTACAATAGTGTTTTCTTGAATATTTTGCCGTGCCGTCTCTAATGCTTAATTTTTTTTCCTATCAATATTGCCAGGGCTTTGGATTGACTTGGAAATATCTTACAATGGATCTTTTCTAATGACCCTTGAGACCAAAATGAATTTGACCAAACTGGGAAAGGAGCATCTGGGTGAAGCACTGAAAGTTGGAGAAATCGGCAGAGAAGGGTAAGGAATAGTTCTATTTCAGTCCCATTTATTTTAGTTTTAAGAAAAAACTTGACCTCAAAAGGTAACTACACCTGTATTCTGAGAAGGAGCCATTGATAAGGAGTGTTGTTACAGTTCCTACATCAAGGGTACTATTGTATTCCATTGAACTGATTTCAAAGTACCTGTGAGTGTGTTTGGTAGGTGCTTTGTAAGTCTGTAGCTAGCTGGGTAGCTCAGTGACCTAGAGTATTTGGATGTGGAGCCAGGCATCAGGCATTTAATGGACTGCCATAATAGGAACTGGCTTGATAGTATATAATTACTTAATTTGTAAGTCTTCAGCACAGGGGCTAGTTTGGCTTTCCAATTCCCTGAAACTGATGTTCATAGGAACTACACGTACAGTCTTTATAAATAGCATTGGTATATGCATGGTGGCTCAGCGGACTAAGATTCTGAAAACTGTTGGCTGCAAAGTTGGCAGCTCGGCAGTTCGAATCCCGGGTGCCACGCAGTGGAGTGAGCTTCTGCTGATAACCCCAGCTCCTGCCAACCTAGCAGTTCGAAAGCATGTAAATGCAAGTAGATAAATAGGTACCGCCATAAAAGGGGGAAGGTAAAACAGTGTTTCCTTGCATCCATGCCGGCCACATGGCCATGGACTTGCACAACACTGGCTCTTCATCATGAATACAGAGATGAGCGTCGTCCCTAGAGTTGGACACAACTAGCACGCATGTGTGTGGGGAACCTTTGTCTTTATCTTTATGCTAACCTAGTTTGCTTAAGCAAATAGTAATAATTGTAGTAATAGTCATAATTGACCGGCCATGGGTTGATCCAAGAAAAAAGGGAAATTGCTTGTATATATTGTTTTGAACACCACAAGGATGTATATTCAGCACAGTTAAAACATGGAAAAGGTTACAAAAACCAAGGCAGCAGTCCTTCTCTTCAATGAGACCAGTTTGCTGTGAACCTTTTATGCCTGCAGTATGGGCATTTTCTTCCACATTGCAGTAGAGCAGGCAAACAGCAGTAAAACTACATTACCTGCCCCCCATCCCTTCCAGAAAACTGGGATATTGTGCTTTTGATATAGTGTCATGAGTCATGGGAGATACTGTAGTACAAAAAAAGCACATCTGAGCACCAGAGCCTGTATTATAGATGGGAAGCCAGTGAGCAACATCTGTTGTGCTTTATGAAGAGCTGAGAGAGAGATCATAACTTTGCTCAAGTCCATGTTCTCCCAGCTATGTTTTCCGCCCATTGATTTAACATCAGTCAGTCATGGCTGGCTAGGATTCCCAGCCCTATACTAGGCATAGCTGTTGTATTAGTATCCTAAAATATGTGCCTCCAACAGAAGCGACCCATTGACTTAGTGGGCTTTACATAAGTGTTGACTGACAATTCAGCAGTTGTTTAGATGGGTCTGCTCTTGAATGAGATTAGCAAAAGTGACTTTTTGGCCAGAAAATGGTTGCATGTACCTTTTATATTTAGGAGTTGATATTTTGCCTACTATTTAGTCATTTCAGTGGGTCTGACTGATATTGTTGTGCCATCAATTCAAATTGCATGGCCTAAGAACATGTCTTTTTAAATATCAAGTTCTGCTTTGCTTAAATGTCAGCCGGCTAGTTCTGCTTAACCCACGTTGTCCAATTCTCCTGGATGAAACTACACAGAAGGTTCACCATAGTGTGTCTTCTCTAACTTACATTTCTTTTCATTTTCCTCCTTCATTTCCTTTCCTTTTTAATAATATTTGGATTCTTCAATCTGTGGATGTTTTTCTGGTGAGTGGTATTTGTCGTATCATCTCATTCCTTGTGGAGTGTTGATTCTGTTAGTGCTGATACCATTCAGAATGTTGTTTTGGTTATTTTTTTTAACTAAAAATTAAAAGTGCCTTGAAATAAATTTAGCTCAGTTGTTTCTGAAGCTACAAAAATCTTATTTAGTCTGCATTTTTTTGAAACCAATCTCTTGGCCCACTGTAGCCCCTGCTGTCCTGAATGCAAAAATAAAACTGGATTCTTGATGGTCCTTAATGTCAGATGGGAATTAGTTTTGACTGGCATCACAGTATCTAAACTAGTTGAGGAACATGAAGATAAATGAAAAGTGACTTCATCTTGTTTGGAAGTCTGAAGCTGCACCAGCACATCTTCCTGTAGAGATTGTGAGAAAGATGAGTGTGTTGTCTTTGTATGTGGAGACAAACATTTCACCATCTGGAGTAACAGTTTCACCTAGTATGCAAAAAGGTACTGATGTTTCCTTAAATTGGAAAGTGCTTCTAACCTTCTGATTTGAATAGGAGACTAAGTGCAGAATAGCTATACCCTGAGATATATTAAGCTATTTGATGGCATGCCTCCAAACCTGGATTACCTGGATTTAAAACAACACTGAACAAACATCCTTCCAAAGCTTGCCTTCTGAAATCTATGGATAAAATATGCACCTCCATCAAATGCAAACTAGTGATGATGTTTTATTGCTCATTACAGGTCCTGTAGCACCAATCTGAATGCTAATCTCTTATATTTTAAAATATTAATCAGATCTTCAGGATTGTCAGTGTATTGCGGATCTGTTTCATAGAGTTGGAGGGAAAGCAGTTATTGGACCTAAAGATGATGGCTTCACCATTCCAACATTTTATCCTGATCCTTTTACTGATGTAGCTTTTTTGGATTGGTTGTGTTTCTTTGCAAGACATTTGGCCAGCAGGCACTTAAGCACCTCGGGTTTTACGCAGGGACTTTCTTTGGCTTTCGACAGGAAAGATACGACAAACATGCATACCTATTTGGGAAGAACCTAAAGCTTGCTGCCAAACCCAATATAGCTAAAAATAGTCATATCTTTCCACCTTTTCCTATCTACAATCAACCTTGGGTGGATTGTTATTCTGGCTACAAATTAGGAACACATTTTGTTCAGTACAGTAGTAAAAACTACTGAAGAACACAACTGTACCACCCATTTCGTATACGTCAACCCCCTGGATGATGGCTGAAGTTGAGGAAAACTTTTTGCACGCAGCTCATGCTCTGAAAAGAAGGAAGGAAGGAAGGAAAGAAGGAAGGAAGGAAGGAAGGAAGGGTTGTATACACACCATGGAGCTCTATGAAAAGTTGCCACTAAGTCTTTCCTTTACAACCGCCTAGAGGTTTTTCTGGACTGAAGAAAACTTGGGTTCCTTGCCAGTTTCCATTATACCTGCAAAGAATGGTCAACAGTAACGACACTGTCTGAACAAGATACCCTTATTCTGCATTGTTCCGGGTCCTCTTGGTATACTACCTGCGCTTTGAGTCCAAGATGATAGTTGTTGCCTTTATTCTTCTTACCAAATGGCTTAAGTTAAAACATGTGTGACCTTGATGTTGCTAGTGGCTGTGCAGATGGGCAGGTATGGCTCAGCTATGCCTGCAGGGGAGCTGTGTTTCTCTGAGAGGGAGGGCTGTTCTTCCAGACGTGGCACACAGCACTTGCAAAATCAATCCTGATGTTTCATACAGAAGCTCATGTGGGCGCCCTAAGCATGCTCCATCAAGTTTTTGCAGAATGTACTAAATCAAAAGGACTGATTATATTCCTTGGGTACTGTAGAATTTACTGCACTCTGCTCTTAGAGAACAGCAGAAATCAACTGATGAAAGCAATGCATGTTTGAGCTGTTCCACATTCCATTTGATTGCATGCAGGATGCTCACACATGTGTTACCGTTTCATTGTTTACCAAGGTTTGATCACTTGAGCAAATGAGGCACATACTGCTATGCCTGAGTCCCAGTGCATGTTTTTTTTTTAAATTAAGAACAGGTGCAGCAGTAACGTAGATAATCTTTCCTCAGTTAGGTGTCCTTCAGATGTGTTGAGCTATAATTCTCACCATTGTCAACCAATGTGGCCTCCAACCATGGTAACTGGAGATAATGATAGCTATGGTCCAGCAGACCTAGTAGTGGGTTTCACTTTAAGGAAGGCTATTTTAATAGCCTTGCAAGGTACACAAATCCTCTCCTGGTCCTTGCTGCTGAAGCTTGAGTCGCACACTGAAAATGAGTCTCCTCCCTCTTAGTTCCAGGCCACGGGCCTATTGCCTTGCGGACAGTGACGAGGAATCTTCTAGCGCTGGCTCCTCAGAAGAAGATGATGTTCCAGAAGCAACAGGAAGTGAGAAGCCGTTAGTGCCAGGAGCAGAAGGGTGAGTACTTCTTTGTGTATGCCTCACAGGCCACTGTTGTTGTTTCTGGTGTGAGGTCTGGTCCATGATGAGTATTACCACAAATGATCCATGGTGTAAGCACCAATTATCTTCTTGCCAGCAAAAGAATTCTCAGACCTCTCAGCTCCTTTAGGTACTGGTGATATTGTTTGTTTAGGAGAAAATAAACTCTCTTGAGGTTTTCAGATGCATTTTCAAGCATTCTGAGGTGGTTTTGTGCTTTCCTGATAAAATAAAACAGGTGGCTCTTGTTCTTTTCCCTCATACTTCTGTTGTGAAAGGCATAATAATAATTGAAGCATCAGCCTCACAGTGGGGTGGGTAAATGCCATATATATATATATATATACGAAAACATATATATATATATATATATATATATATATATATATATATATATATATATATATATATATATATATATATCTGAAATGCACATAGCTGTCTCTGTACAATCTCCTGCCAACCTAGCAGTTTGAAAGCATGTAAATGCAAGTAGATAAATAGGTACTGCTGTAAAAAGCGGAAAGGTAAAATAGTGTTTCCGTGCAGCCATGACAGCCACGTGGCCACGGACTTTCACAACACTGGCTCTGTGGCTTGAAAACGGAGATGAGCACCGCCCCTAAAGTCGGACATGACTAGTACACATGTGCAGTGGGGGAACCTTTACCTTTTATTTCTCTGTACAATATAGGCAAAATCAGTGCACTGCATGCTGTACAAGGAAAGCAGATAAACAAAACACATGACGTGTGCATCTCTTCTTCTGGGGCACCTCCCTTATGAGGAAAGGCTAAAACATTTGGGGCTCTTTAGACCGGAAAAAGGCGCTTGAGGGGGATATGATTGAGAGGTACAAAATAATGCAGGGCATGAGTAAACTGGATAGAGGGAAGCTCTTCTCCCTCTCTCAAAATAGCAGAACTAGGGGACATACACTCAAATTGAGGGCTGGGAGAGTAAGAACAGACAAAAGAAAATATTTTTTCACCCAGAGCGTTGTTAGTCTGTGGAACTCCCTGCCACAGGATGTGGTGATGGCATCTGGCCTGGATGCCTTCAAAAGGGGATTGGACAGATTCCTGGAGGAAAAGTCCATCACAGGTTACAAACCATGATGGAGGTGGGTAATCTCCAGGCTTAAAACCAGGGTACTTCAAGGGCCAGATGCAGGGGAGTGGTATTAGGAGACAGAGATCTAGTCTCATGCGCTCCCAAATGCATCTGGTGGGGCCACTGTGAGATACAGGAAGCTGGACTAGATGGGCCTTTGGCCTGATCCAGCATGGCTCTTCTTATGTTCTTATGACCCATCACAAATGAACCCAGATTCTATATCTAACTTTTTCAGCTGTGTTATATGGCTCTGAATTTAGGGAAAGAGCAGGGTTCCGACAGCAGGCTTTCCCAGTCCTGAGTTTTCTGTAGGCTTACAGCAAAGATCCTGAGCTAGTGTGAGTCAGTTATGTACATCAACGCATAGTCTGGCCCATACTGTATGTCTGTGAAAAGCACAATGACAGAATGGTCTCATTAGGCCATTTGGGGGTTTCATGGGTAACTATAGTTGTCAGTGAAGATTGTGCACATCTTTGGAAATACAGTAGACACAAACACCAAAAATGTGTTATTGGTGGTTTTCCCACCCCCATTACTACCCGTCTTATACTTGTGCTACTGTTGTCCTTTCTGTGTATATAGAACCTATGTCATACAAGTGGGAGGATGACTTACTCGGGCTTCTCATCTGTTTAGCTCAGTATTGCCCTTAATTAAGAACTTTTAATGGTGCCATGGGGAAGAAGGAGGAGGAGGAGGAGGAGGAGGAGAAAGGAAGGAAGGAAGGAAGGAAGGAAGGAAGGAAGGAAGGAAGGAATAATATTTACATGGCTTCAGAAATGCTTCTTATCTCTTTTCAGACAATAATTAAGAAGAAGGTTAATAAACTGCCATTTATTGTGTCAGTTCACAATAAAATAAACACATTTGCTGGTTAAAAATAGCTGCCAGTCACACTTCCAGTACCATCTGGAAAGAGGAGGCATTTTGGGGCCAAATGAAAATCAGTTGCTCAACACTTGTAAATAGGAGTGTGTTTCTACTGCCTTTCTGATCATGGTTAATTATGTCTGAAATGTTGTTATTGATCAGCCTGCAGATCCATGTTGGTCGTCTCAGGAAAATCATGAATAATTTAACAAGTTTGACTTGTGATGTGAGCTTCAGCAGTGACTGCCTGTGTTGCTGTAATGGCTACCGAGCAGCATTATCTCTAGGCACCATGTTGATCCCTCCTGTATTTGCTCTAAAGTGTCACAGATCCTCACCCAGGCAAGATCAAAATGGTCACCAGTAGCTTTGAAATGTTCTGTTTACAGCTGCAGGACATTATAAAAATGTCAAGACCCTTTCTTTTTCCAAGGGCGGTTTTTGATGCCTTGTTCTTATATCCTTTTCCCAAGGTATATGGGAGGGCACCGAACCAGTAAAATAATGAGATTTGTAGATAAAATCACCAAGTCAAAATATTTCCAGAAAGCAACCGAAACTGAATTCATCAAGAAAAAGATTGAAGAGGTCTCAAACACTCCACTGTTGCTCACTGTTGAGGTACAAGAATGTAAAGGAACACTAGCTGTTAACATTCCACCCCCGCCTACTGATCGAATATGGTAAGTGAAATAGAGAGGATGCGTGTAACTTGTCATCTACAAGACCTGAAACATTTGTCATCTGTTATTATGAAGTTCCTGTTCTTATCCCAGGCGATAGATCTGTTATTCTTGTGTGCTGTGGATGATCTTACTGTGGGACGTCTGTGCCTATCTATGAGAGTTTTCAGGGGCTTCTCTCTTGCTTACACATTAAAACAAAAACAAAGGTATATATGTGATCTCAAGTAACAGACCCCAATTGGGCAGAATGGGTTTTGAAAGTGCTGTAGAATGGAATATGCATCAACTGAAAGTTAATAAGCAGTCTAGTAAGCAATCTTTTTTTTTTGAAGAATTTTATTAGTTTTAAGAGGAAAGGGAAAGGGGAGAAGGGGAAAAAGGATAGAAAATAAAACACATGGAGTTACATTAAGTCTATTAAGTCAAAGACAAAGATTATACATATCAGGATCTAATAATATATCAGTTAACTAGTAAATTTACTACTTCTTGCCATCTTCTTTTGGTGGTCTCTTCATAGTTTCCTTTCAGATATCCGGAAAGTCTGTCAATTTCTATACATTCTCTTATCTTTTCACAGAAATTTCTCTATAGGTGCTTCAGGTTGTTTCCAAAATTGCACATACAAAACCCTTGCTGCAACAATTACATGGTGTACTACATACTTTTGGTCATGAGAAATATTCATATCAACTATATTCAATAAAAAGAGTTCTGGTCTAAACTCTAATTTAATCTTCAATGATCTCTCTATAAATAGCTTTACCATTCTCCAATAGATATATTTGCCTCTTTACAAGTCCACCACATATGATAAAAGATGCCACTGTCATGTTTACATTTCCAGCATCTTGAGGAAGAGTAATCAATCTTTTTGAGCTGAAAAACATTCACATGATTCTGGAGGATGGCTTTTTAAAAAAAGCAGTTTAAGATCACCATTGTGTGAATCATACCGTGCAATCCTGTGCACTGGTTCCTCAGAATGAGCCACACTGAACACAGTGTGGCATGCTATTCATGCAAGAAAAGTATGAGATCTCACTGTTAGCACTTATAATGATTTCTCATTTGGATTGCTATGACCCCGCTTGAATTTAGTGTTTTTGAGTATTAGATCTAATTTAAAAATATATGCAAGGAGTCTCAAGTCTGGTACACTTGTTTATATTGCTAAAGTATCCAGATGAAAATGTCCAAAGGGCTGTAGACTGTGACTAAACATATTCTTAGTGAGCTAACATTATATTTGTTCAGTACTGGATTCAGCATCACATGTTGAGTATGTGATTTTTTGTTTTAGGAATGTTACTAATTGAAAAATTAAATGATGAGGCATATAGAAGAAACAGATCTATACCCCTGCAACTGTAAGAAAAATTGAGTTTATATGTATTGAAATAGACACAGAAAAACTGGAAATAATTATTTTATGTAGTTTAAAGTAGCTCCTGCCACATGAGGGTGATGAACCAAATCCACAAAATGGCCAGTATGGTGTATCAGATACATTGTACGTCAATGAGACATAAGTTCAATAACCATACATGAAGGTCACAGGATGACCTCAGTCGAATATCTGGGTGTTGGGCAGCCATCATAGGTTTCAATCAGTGCAAATACATACTCACTTGAACATCTTGGGAAACAAGGCAAGATTTTTACTTGGATAACAAAGCATGATTGCTTCATTATTTGTGTTCCCTTCAGGTACGGCTTCCGAAGACCACCTTATCTGGAGCTCAAAGCTCGCCCAAAGCTCGGTGAAAGAGAAGTGACTTTGGTTCATGTGACTGAGTGGATAGAGAAAAAACTGGAGCAAGAATTCCAGGTATGTGCTGTCCTCAGCAATCTGTTAAATGTTGGGTGGCCATCCATGATACAGGGTGGGGCTAAAATTAGAAGCCTACACATCCCCCTCAGCCCTCACGTGTTTCTGCCATTTTCATTTCTCACAACAGGCTAGGAATGGAGGGGCAATTAGTAGGGCACACCCACCCACGTGTAACAGATAAGATTCTAGCCAAAATGCTGTTTAGCCACTTAACGTTTAATGAGAATATCTGGACAGGTGCAAGTCCCCACCACCTCTGTGTGTGAGTGCACTGATGACTACGGAGAGGGCTAATGTTACAGATGAGAAAACTCTAGTATTACTTTCCTTGGGTTAGTTTAATGAGTAATACAGAGGATTGCTGAATGCAGTTAATGTGAATGTTTTCAGACAAAACGCTGATTCTTTCTGCACATGAATGATCAGCCATACTTTTCCATTTCTAACAGTTCTGTCTATATCAATGTATACTTTTAGAAACATTCTATCTGAAAAAAATGGGGGAAGCAAATATTCTTCCCAAAATTCAAATTGATGCCTCTTTAAAAAAAAATCAGTGCTATCAGAGGATGCTTCCTTGTTCCCACCCACAAGTTTTGAAAGTCCCAATTGTAGGTGTTTGTCCTGGGTTGGTGCAAACTTCCATATGCCACACCCTGATATTTAAACACCACCATGGTTCACTTATAAATCTTTTAGTTTTCCTGAAAAGGTGTGCTCCAAGGATCCACACATTGCACAGCTCAACTTTTTTCCTTACCTTTCTCTACCATTATCACCACCCTCTTACCCACCCCTTTTGCTAGCATTCAGTTTAGTCATTGAAATAGCACAGCGCTGACATGATAAGCACTGGAATAGTACTGTATCAGTTTAACACTGTAGTGCTAATCTAGGTGAAACCATATTTTTAAAATACAGTCTACAGATTGCATACTAGTCCTTAGCAGTGTGAGCAAAAGGCAGGCAAAAGAAGTTGGGTTCATTCCCACAAAACTCCCCATTCTGTATATTATAACTGATTTTCACACTACTCTATTTCTTACTGCAAAAGTTTATGAGGATCCATGGTTATGCCTGGATGCCGTAAATTTGTTATATCATACTTATTTTGCTGAGAAAGCAGGTCCAATAGAGCAAAGTGTTCTGCTTTGTTCTGTATTAGTGCCAGACAGAAAAGCAGAAAGTACAGATTGTAAGCTCTCGAGACATTTTACTTCCGAGTTCTGCCAGAGGGACCGAACTCAAAGGGAAAAGGCATTTAGAGTTGTATTTTGGGGTGGCTTGTGTCATTTGAATTGTCTTCCAATTCTTTTCTTTTTTTAAATTTCACAGAAAATATTTGTCATGCCAAACATGGATGATGTTTATATCCCTCTAATGCACTCAGCCATGGATCCCCGCTCCTCCGTGTACCCTCTCAAAGAGTCTCTCACAGATGCTACTGATCAGCCATGAAATGTGAAGACGGGCGTCTACAGTATTAACAGATATTATTGCAATTTTTTAAAAAATGAAACTCTTAAGACTTTTTGTCCTTGTGCCATGTTTTATTTGCTTTTTTTTTTGAAGAGGATTGCTTGATGCCACTTGTTGCTCCCAGTGTCCACATCTTGCTCCTATCTGTTTGCATTCTGTTAATTCCATTTCTAAATTAGTCTGTATCCTTGCAGCAGCTGCTGTAGGGATTTCAGCATAGCAGTTAATGTGCAATAATGTGCTGCAAAGAATTAGAAAGTCCCAATCAGTCGTAATTGTACCAGGAGCTTTGATGTGAAGGGAGTGTTTTGGTTTTTTTCTGTGAGCATGCAGCATTGACTGTGCACATGGGCTTGTCTCCTGCAGCCACATGAAAACTATCCACTGTAAGAATATAGGTGTGTATAACTGAAAGACCTCCCCCCACCCCTCTTCTCACTCAGGCAGTAGGAGGTGTCAAATGAACGATGTTCTTTCCACTTCTGCAGTCCGATAGCTTGTGTCAAGCAATTCTAAAAGGCTTTCCGGAGTTAAGAATGTAAATTGGATGTACAGACGATAATTGTGAATCACTTCGTGTGGATTATACATAGTAACTTATTTTTTTTTTCATACAAAATTGTACTTCTTTTGGAAGCAAGTAGCCATATAACACATGCAAACATACGGAATTGGTTGACAAGGGACCTGATGATTCTTAAGTTGGGGGTGGGGGGGAGGCATGGGAACTAGACAAAGCCATGACACAAAACCATCATAAGCCTTTTTATTTAGTGAAATACAATCACAGTGGCTTGATTTAACAGTGAATGTTGAGACATTAACACATGTGGAAGTATCTAACAGCCTGTTGTAAATGTGTCAGTGCACCACAAATGACCTTACAGGTGGAGTCATTCAGCTTGACTAAACATGTCCCACATCCCTGTGTTCCTTATTTGTAGCCTCTACTCCTGGATACAGTGAGTATGAAGAGCCCTTCTGTTTGTAGAACTTTGTTTTAGAGAGGGACGGATCTTCCTTGCAACAAGATTGTCAGTGAAGACAGTTAGCCCCATCGTGTTGTGAAAATAAGGGCACCCAGACCTCAGAACATTATGGCCAACACTCCAGAGTAATTGCCTTGCTTTACCTTTCTGTATGGATGCTGAGACTGAACCATAAATCAAAAACAATTTTGAACACTACAGAAATGATCACAACCAGTAATGAGTGAAACTCTGCATTGCCAATGTACAGAGAATGTTAATTTAGTTTACAAAGAAGGTGAGCTCTCGAACTCACTATTTAAATAGTGTACTATGCTTTAAGTGTTTTTAAGCATTTTTGTATGCTGTATTTAGTTACTGTGTATAAAAGTTCTCATGATTTGCCCTCTAAACAAAGCAAATTGAATGAATTTTGTTAAAAATGCACCTTGCCTGAAACACATTTAAAGAAAATTTGCATTTAATATATTTAATTACTTATATTATTTGGACACTTATTTTATTACCTAAGCCTCTTGAGTTCATTACATTCTGTGTAATGTTTCCAGCTGTTGTTCTGTGAAAAGATTTGACACAAAATGACTTCATTGCACTTCATAATTAGATGATGTGGGTTATTACAGTGGGCTTGCTTTGTTTCTGAAATAAATTTATTCCACATATATATATATATATATATATATATATATATATATATATATATATATATATATATATATATATATATATATATATATATGTGTGTGTGTGTGTGTGTGTGTGTGTGTGTGTGTGTTGCAAAAAGCAGGAAGATGGTGTCTTCATAAAAACTGATAAGCATTAATATGGTTATAGAATTTCTACTTATATTTATACCCTGTATTTCTGTCAGAAATCATAGAATCAAAAGGTAGAAGGCATCTACATGAATATGGTTATAGAATTTCTACTTTTATTTAGAACCTGTATTTCTGTCAGAAATCATAGAATCAAAAGGTAGAACGGGCCTAGATGAATATTGTTATAGAATTTCTACTTTTATTTATACCCTATATTTTTGTCAGAAATCATAGAATCAGAAGGTAGAAGGCGCCTACATTAATATGTTATAGAATTTCTACTTTTATTTAGAACCTGTATTTCTGTCAGAAATCATAGAATCAAAAGGTAGAAGGTGCCTACATTAATATCGTTATCAAATTTCTACTTTTATTTATACCCTGTATTTCTGTCAGAAATCATATAATCAAAAGGTAAAAGGCGCCTACATTAATATGTTATAGAATTTCTACTTTTATTAAGAACCTGTATATCTTTAAGAAATCATACAATCAAAAGGTAGAAGGGGCCTCCAAGTTCATAGAGTCTAACCCCCTGCTCAGCACAGGAATACAAAGGATATCTGACAGATGTTCTTGCCGTTTTCTCTTTAATGCCTCCAGTGTTGAAGCGCTCACCAGCAATTGGTTCCATTGTCATACTGCTTTAACAGTTAGGAAGTTTTTGCTGATACTGTATTCACCTGAAATCTGAGTGGCACTGTGTGGAGAAAGAGGCAGATCAAAGGACCTATCTGCCCAAGTGCCGTCTGCCCCTTCTCCAAGCAGTTATAAGAGCCTGAGATAATTGATAGTTCAACTAAGGGAGAAGGAGGAGGAAGAGCCAGTCTCAGCTGGTGATAATGAAAAGACTGGGGGGAAAGACCAGGAAGCACGCAGGCTGCCAGAGGAAGGAGAAAAGGGAATTTGATTGGCTCAGAGAAAAACCGCAGGAAAGTCAGAGGAGGCCCGGGTCAATAGAGAAAAGAATGTGTGAATAGATTTGGCATCAGGAGATGAGAAGGAGCAGAGGGAAGGACCCTGGGGAGAGATTCTTATTTGACCAGGACTGCTTATGGGAAGAACGGCTCACAGAAGACCCGATTTCCTTCATGCTGGCACAATCCTGGGTCATGTCTAGAAAGAGAGAATGGACTGTTAATACACCAGACCCACAGTCTTGCTGGCTTGAAGAGACTGTTACATTTACCCTTTTGTTACTCCAGTTGGGCAAAATGAAGAATTACCTATTCCTGTTGATCTGTCAGCTTTTTGTGATCCTTTGGTAATGAAATTCAATCCCGGTATTTTTAAAAATGAATCTTTATTGACTGACCCTGAGAAGTCTAGGTAAACGTGTCAGGCAAACCACAACCGTCACATACCGAAAGCTAACAAACTTGGAGTCCAACTTTTCAATTTAGAAAAGTTCAACCACAGATTTAAACATTTGAACTGCAGGGCTGAATCTTCACAGGGCGTGTAACTCCCTGTTCCATGATCTGCCATCAATAGTAACCATGAAGATCCTACACAATGGATACATGATACCCTCAGTTCCTCAAATGCCATCTTGAGGCTCCTAAGGTTGTGCTCCAAATTATTAAAAGCTGCACCTTGTGGCTACAGTCCTATTAAGGACACTCCCAGGGATAATCCTCCAGGAGTTTTCCATCTCTGCCTTGCCAGCTACCACACAACTATTTCCCCCAACTGTTGGCCCAGCAAAGCAGGGAAGTACAAGTCAGTGGGCAGCACAAATGAGGCTTGCTAGTATGTGTGCCTATTTTTGTGATGACATCCAACAGGCATGTCCCATTTGTTTAGAATCCGTAACATTATGGGGGGAAACCCTACAGAGGTCAGTGTTTCCTGTCTTCTCCAGCATAACTGTAAGTGTTCTAAAAGTAGAAGCAAGTTTTCTTTCGACTTGTTTTATTGGAATCAAACGGGGGGCTGTGTGCAGAGCCTTTATTGCAATTTAACCACTGCATCAATAGGCTTGTAGTTTGTGTTGTGAGGAACTTGAATATATGAAAATTAGTTCTCTCTGTGAGCATGATTAAGCAACATAGCTGTGCTGTCAAGCCAATTCTGACTTCCTATCACTTTCTATGGTTTCCTCAGTCCAGATACACACAAATGGTTCACCATTCCCTTCCCCTGACTACAGTTTGCCCATGGCCATACAGGCTGGCTTTTCTGGGATGCAAATCAAACTCCTAACCTCTGACTCTACAGCCCGATACCTAAACCACAATGCTATCCAGCCAAGAGGAAAGTACAAACTACATACAGCTTATGTTTAATAACAAGGGATCAAGTTCTGAGGATGTGCAGTTTGAGGTCTCAATTCCTAAAATACTCATCATAATTCTGGGAGTTGCGACTCACACATACACACACCTATTTTTTTTCTCCTCTGGAACAGGGCTTATATTTAATACTATTTCCTGTTAATGTTTTAAAAATGGGCGCCTACCACAGTGGCTTCTGGGAAATGTAATATCACTGCTCTTTTAAGTGCCATAGTGGGCACCTCCTGAGGAACCATGATACCCAGAAACCAGCACAGCATTCAATTCCTGGAGAATTCTGCAAACTGAAGATGGGACACAACAGATCTGTGCACAAATCTTCACTATGGAAACTGAGTGGCAGCAAAGGTCAAATGACTATTCACAGTATCGCACATACCTTAAAATTCGTATTGAGATTTTAGCAAGTGGGATCCAGGCACCGGGGCCATTACATTTCTGACCTTTTCAAAACAGCCCCATAGGGTACACTATAGTAATCTAAGGATATAAATAACACACTTTCGTATTCTCATATATAGAAATGGAAGTGATCAAAGCAAGTTTGAAAATTTAAGGATTTAACCATCAGTAATCTGAAGGCACCATGCATAATGATGTTCACATTAAAAATGTGTCCTGCCATGAAAAACTGTGAAGCACAATCAGTTGTCTTGTGGACTTCTAATGGCTTCAGTACTTGGTATGATGCTTTTGTTGAAGGCCGTCCATTTTAACACGAGGCCATCTATCTTGATGTGCATTCCCTTCCCTAAAACTGGAGATGTTTTCCTCCAAAAGCTATCACATCCCAAAAACTAGCTCAAGCTTTAGGTCACAGGTGGGCAGTCTCAGCAGAGCCAATTGTAAGTTTTAACATGGTGGTAGGCTAAATACTATCAAGGTCACTCTATAAGAACTGAGGTCCCTTTGTGCCATCTAGTGGCCAACTTTGTCCTACTGGAGTAGGGCATATCCTTCAAAACACAGAATTGCCCAGAACCTCTAGAGAAGACATCGGGCTCAGAGACTGTAAGACAGTGATAGAGAAACTTTTAAAGACCGAGTGCCCAAACTGCGATTCCAAACCCACTAATTTTTCTGCAACGTGCCAATACAGCAATTTAACTTGAATACAGGTGGCTGTGAAAGGGCGGTGCCGGGTGCCCACAGAAAGGGTTTCGAGTGCCATAGCTTCGCCAACACTGCTGTAAAATGTCCACCCTCACTCAAGACAATGAGGCCATTTAGCTGAATAAGTGAGTTTTTACAGAGCTGCTCCTGCTTTACACAAAAGTTCAGACTAGGAATTTCATTTGTTGCAAATAGTAAAATATATGGAGAAACCTTAGAAATGCTGTATCAAAGAGTTCTTAAAACATTTATTGACATTTATTCCTTGTATTAATCATGGGATGAAATGTAACTTGCCCTTAAAAGTATCGCTCAGTGTTTAGCTGAGCAACACCAGTTATAAGCAAGTTGTTGCTTTTGCACTGTTGCGTAACCAGTGAGACCATGAAGAGAGGCCATCCACTAGTTCAAAGGCAGTGCTTTAAGGCATTCCAAGAAAAAATCTACACAAAGGAATGGTTTATTTATTTAGCTTTTATTTATATGTACAGAGTGCATCCCCACACTAGTCCCCCTTGGCAATCCTTTTAACGCAGGAACAGTTGTTTCTTGGGATTTTTGCTCCACGAGGTCCAAGAAGAATCTGGCTGAGCCTGCAAACAAGGAGAGGATTGTGAATGTTGGCAGAGGGGCTCCTTGGCGTCAATCCAGCAACTAAGCTTGCACCTTGCACAACAAACATTTTTACATGTCTGACAAAATCATAAATGCCACTAACCCTGTTTCCTTGCACCAGTGACCACTGGCTGGCTATGGATGCAAAATCAACTTTTGCAACTGTTTAAATTAATTTTGGAACACAAATTTGAATGCCATACAACTCTTCCTCCCTTGCAATTTTGACTTGGATTTAAGATCTTTGCTCAAGCCATTGTCCAGAGCAATGTTGTCCATTCTGCAGAGCACTCTTCTAACTCCTTGTGAATACATCCTCGGGAAGCATAGGGCCATGCACCACTCTTAACAGAAAATCGTGGCTATTATGTCTTGGCAACCCATGCTGGAAGCTCAGATTCAATGTCTCTTCATCTGCATCAGCAGTCTAACACGCCAAAAGAGAATCATCATGGCATCCAGTCCCCTGCCAAGTCAAGCAGTGCTCCCTCCTTCCTCCAACTGTCATAATCCCCAGTCTATGTCCAAGGGTTTCTTATTCTGCAGACCGGCCCTCCTTTCATTAGGTTTGCAATAGTCAAGATACCTCTTCACTGAGAATCAAAACCCGAGTATCAGTCAACACTTCTGAGGTTTGAATACAGTGGTGAAAGCTTTGTCAAGTGCTGCAAGATCAATGGCTTTTTCTATCAAACTAACAGCCAGAGGGGTTTCTCTAGAAATTACCTAAAAGACAGATCTACTGACTTAAAATTGGGAATCTAGCCAAATGTTATATAGTGCCTGGATCATGCAGCATAAATTAAAAACACAAGAGAAATAACGCGTTAAGACCACTAAATCAACGATCTGCATATCGAATTAGTTCTTTGCAAAAACGTATAGGGCATCGTCGTCGTCCCCGTGTGAAATTCTACTGTGAGCCCATTAAGGGACGTCCGAACCATCTCAGGGTGCTCAAAAATGTAGATCCTCGAAGGCAAAATATAAAGCAATCGTTCTGTTACACGCACGCTCTGTAGCCAAGTCTTACAATTGCTTGGCCGCCGCCGCAGGCCTAAAACCCGCGCGAGTCCCCCTTCCTCCTTTCAGACCCCGCAGGGCCAAGCTGAGGCGCAAGGCCGGAAAAGATGGGATGTGGCAAGCACCAAATGGCCGCCACCCGATCCGTGCAATAGTAGGAATTCCGTCCCTCCGTTCCAAAAAAGCGATTTACAGCCGGGCTGGGCAGACTCTGCCCCTACGCCCTCGCTCTCCGGTGGGTTGCTGAGCCCAAGGGCAGCAGGAGCTGTCAATTCCGGCTCAGCAACCCTCCTCCGGGGGCCTTCAGCCTTTTTGCACAGAAGCCCTGCTGCTTACTCCGCAGAGGGCTTTTTTCCAGCCACACGCCCCTCGCGCCACTAAGCACCCCTCCCACCCTACACAAACTCCCTGAATACCTTCCTTTCCTCGTTCTCGGACCGAAAGGAACAAGCGCGCCCCGGCCACTTTTATTTGTACCCTTCGCCCAGGCCCGCCTCTTTTTTCGCCATTGTGACGTCATCGCGCTGCCCCATGATTGGACGCGGCGGGCTTGGTATTGAGTCGCCCAAGGGCCCCGTCTTTGCCCTTTCTCCGTGGCGCAGGCTGAGTGCGCGAGAGGGAGTCTATTTAAGGGCACCTGGCCTCCTTCGGGATCCTTGAGCACTTTTGAGCTGAAAGCTTCTAGGGCTGCCGTCAGGGGGCACATTCAGTCTGTAGACACGCCCTCGTATCCGGGGACTGTGGCTCCTGGTCCGCGAAATCTCACGCTCCTGCGGATCTTTTAAGAATTAAAATTCAAGTGTTCGAGGTGCCATAAGGATGTCCTTTCCTGCCCCCTTCTTCCCTTTTGCTCAGCAGGCTCAAACGTGCTGCCTCTTTGGAGGTCTGTTGTAGAGTAAATGCTGTGGGTTACTGCCGTGGCTATGACATTTCACCCTTAAATCCACTTGACATGGGAGTGAATAGATCTTCAAGTGCCATGGCCTCCTCGTAGATTCGATTGGCGATCAGTAACAGTGGGTGGTTTTTTGTTTTTTTTTTTTGGTCTAAAACTATTCTAAATACAGTAGAGATGCTGTGCCCACTGCTAAGCATTGGCTTGAATTCTTAAGCCAGAATGCTCTTCTACACCTGGGCCATGCTTCCCATCTATTTTCCTTGAAGGATAACCTGCAGCAGATGGTATTTATTACACATTATGTGACCGAAATATTGCCACTTTCTTCTCTTTACGGTATTGAGAATTTCTAGCTTTTTATTCATGTGCTGTAACACGGCCACATTAGTGACTCTAGCTGTCCAAGGTATCTTCAGAATTCCTCTGTACGTCCACATCTCAAATGCTTCTAGCTTCCTGCCTAATGTGTTTGTAAGGATCCAAGTTTCAACCCTATAACGAAATATACTAAATACATAGGATCAAAGTATTTATTTTAAAGTATTTTTACCCTGCCTTTCTACTTGGAAAAAGGACCCATGGTACAAAGTCTGACAGATAAGTCTCAGCTTGTCAAGACTCCGCATTTTCTGGAATGAATTTCCAGCTTGTTCAATTTTACAACAGATTTTGCATGAAAAATCCCAGTTATCCTTGATATAGCATCCCAAGTACAGTATTTATAAGATCATATTCTCTCAATTATATCACTGCCAATCTTGAGAAGGCTCTGTGTCCTATTTGTTTTTTATTGATAACCATCCATTTTGTCATCTTCATGTTAAGTTACAATCCCATGGCATTGCTTTCTGCAGCAATAGAATCCAATAATCCTTGCAAATCTGCCATACTAGTTGCAAGCGGGGCAGTGTCAGTGTATCTAATGTTATTAACAAGAACTTAATTCACCTTCACACCTTGGTTCTTTCCTTCAAGAGCATCCCGGAAAATTCTGAGTAGGTATTAAAAAGTAGAGGTGAGAGAATACAATCTTGATGAACTCCTTTTGTAACTGACACCTTCTAATGCCTGAGCATCTATCCAGACACCAGCATGTTGATTCCAATACAAATTCCCAATGAATCTGATGTCAAGATTGTCCAAGACCAGTTCTTTAAGAATATTCATAAGTTATTGTGTTTAACTGAGTCAAATGCTTTTTCATAATCATTGAAGCAAACAAAAGCATTGACGTTGACATTGAGACATCACTGAACTAATATTTGAAGACTAAATAATGCCTCATGAGTTCCAAACACGTTCCTGAATCTGAATTGGGTATCTCCAATGCTCTCTTCACACGTCCAGTATATTCTAAAATGCAGGACTTTAACTTCAGGATGTGACTCATCAAACTGATTGCCCAGTATTCATTACAACTTTTTGCATTTGGATTTTTGGGAAGTGGTATAAAAGTGGATTAGAGCCACTCCTGTGGGAGGGTTCCACTTCTATAGATGCTGTTATATAAATCAACCAGAAGGGAAAGGGATTGTTCTTTCTTAATCATTTTCAAAACTTCCATATATATTTATATATTTAGATATAGATATAGTTTAATGGCATGTTCTACCTCTTCCCTCATGATATCTACACCATCATCTAACTTGACACCATGGTCGGTACTTCTGTTACTCTTAAAGAGATGTTCTATATATTCCTTCCCCTCCTGTAGTTCTCCTCAGTGCTTGTCAAGGTATTGCCATTCTTAGAAATAAGAAAACCACTTCCTCTACTGTTATATGCACCTGCTGCTTTCCTTATTTTCTTGTAAACGAATCATGTTTAGCATCCAAGATCTCACTTAATGTAACAGAGTGCCTGATATAAGAATTGTGCTGTAAGTTAGGATGCCTCTGGAGGAGAGCTTCCCTTGCGATGCAGAAACAAACCTGTGTAATAAAATATAACATTTTGGTCATCTGTGTTCAAATTCCTTTTTATACTACATAATTTTACATTCCAGTTTTCTTCATTGTCTGCCTTTTATCTACACATTTGAAAATCCTTCACTAGATACATTTATCTTTATATCTGGCATGTACATTTATCTTTGTATCTCCAGCAGCATCCTTTATATCTGGTATATTTTTGCATAGTGTTGATTTGATTGCTAGAGAAAGTGTTCCGAGGCTTGTCCTGAAACAGTTTGGCTAGTCCTGCAGCTGATATAAGCAAGTTCTAACTTGTGTCTAAAGAGTTTAGTACTTCTTGTTTGTTTTGTTCCCAGAAACCAACTTTTTAAAGTCTCCAGTTCTCTGTTGTTGTGGTGGTGGTGCACGGCAAATCAGGATTGACTTTTAGTGACCCCATAGGATTTTCAAGGTGAATGAGTTATTTAAAGAGTGATTTTTGCCAGTTCCACTGCCCCAACCATGAGAGTTTCCATTGCAGTGGTAGAGAAATCAAAGCAAAGTGTTCTGCTTATATACCACCCCATACCACTTCAAGTACTCTCTGGGCAGTTTACAGTTTAATTACAGTATGCAGGATACACAATGCCCCCCACAAGCTGGGTACTCATTTTGCCAACCTCGGAAGGCTGGAAGGCTGAGTCAACCACGAGCCGGCTACCTGGGATTGAACCCCAGGTTGTGAGCACAGTTTTAGCTGCAGTACAGGCATTTAACCACTGCGCGGGGGGGAGGAATCCTTATTCATCACTCTGTCCACTCTATACTGCACTGAGTATCCTGCTCCATAGCACAGTACAGTACTATAGTACTCCACTAGAGGACACTAACTCCTCATTTCAAAAACAGGAGATGAGGGAGAAGCGGGAGAATAATTTTTTTCCCGCCCCAGACCAGAAATTTTCTTCTGTAGATGCTGAACTTTTTAGGACTTAAATATTTGTTAATGAGAAAGGCAACTGGGGAAAATTAACTGATTAGCACAAAATGAAATTGTTAGTTCCTGTGTTTTTACCTCATGATTGTTCTCACCATTAGATTGTTCAAGAAAGGCAGTCCTGAGGTAGTCTTCTGTCACACACAGGGAACCTTTGAGCTCATCAAAGTGTAAAAATCAAACCGATGAGAAATAGAGTCAAGTGGACGTGTGCACTATATTCAGTCAAGCCTCCAAACATTAACAGCAGGATTGGATGGATGGTCCATGGTTGTGGGATGGAAACCCCACCCCCACCCTCACTTCCGCGATTTCTCATGTTATATCTGACATTTGGGGATGATTACAGTACTGAAAGGAGTTAATTTGCTTAAAAGTGAGGGAAAGGGAATTGAAAATATTAGTGTCTTATTAGAAAGATGCCGAGCCATCACCAAAGAAGAAAGAAACACCTTCATCACCCAGTGAAGCAAAAGCCTTTCCTGAAGGTTGCATCCACAGAGGTGTTGTGGTTGGGGGGGGGGGAATCTCTGTATGAAGTCAATTTGCTGCTGCAGTCTTTGTCTCTCCACATGTTCCTAGTTGCAGTATAAAATGAGAACATATTGCCTGGCCTTTGCCATTTTGCCTTTCTGTCTCCCTCTGAAAGAATTAAGTGGCAGTATTAGGGCGGAGTGTGTGTGTGTGTGTGTGTGTGTGTGTGTGTGTGTGTGTGTGTGTGTGTGTGTGTGTGTGTGTGTGTGTGTGTGTGCACAGATGAATAATATGTGAGACTAGTAGAGATGCTGTTGGTGCACTGTCTCGTCTAAAAAAAGAAACCACTGAAAATCCCTATCTTTTGGAGTTAGAGACGGGAACAATTGAATTTGAAGACAGAGACGCAGCAAAGCCAGGAAAAAGTGGGAAAGTGGGGTTTTGGTGGGAAAGGAAATTACAGTATAAAAGTGGAGGAGCAGGGAGCAATAAGATGGGAATGGTGACAGAGTGCTGAACAGAGGAAAAGCCACTGGTAAAAGAAGATCCCTGGAAGGGGGAAAGGAGTTACTAGCTTCAGATTCCCCCAAGAGGCTGCAGAACATGAATGGCGGAGTAAAAGAAGGCTCAGAAGCTACCTTGGGGGGGGGGGGACGGCAGAGAGGGAAAGGAGGAAGCAGGAACACACACCTATTTTGAGAGAGAAAGGCTGAATAGAGAGAACCAAAGATGTCTCATTTCCTGTGGGACCAGTCCTGGGAGGAGACCCTTTCCCCACTCACCTGCAGAGAACCTGGGCTGGAGAGTTTGTGAACAATGTATTGGATGGTTGTTTTACCATTAACCTCAATCCAAAATCTAACACATAACAGATGATGGGTCTGATTGTTTATGGTGTGTTGGAATTTTTTTTTAGAGACTCAAGAAAATACTCTTGATATGTTACATGATGTTTTTTCTAACCTGAAACTGAATGATTATTTGCTGGAGGAGGAGAAAAAGGATCTGCAAGGTAAATTTGTTACATTTAATAAACCTGTTAAAGCAGAAGAGTTGTATCAGCCTGCTATATGAGACAGAAGAGGGATCCAAGGAGGGAGGGGGGATTGCCATCTTGTCAAACTGTATTCTTGTGGTTAGATCAGAACTTGACTTTTATCATGTTGGAGGCTTTTATTCCACTTCCCTTTTTAAAATAAAATTTCTGCAGCTATCAGGTTTTCAGTGTAGAGGCCTTAAAGCACCTCTAAATGATGAAAAGAGGTAAAACACCTTTGAAAGAAGAGCACTGCTGTCTCTTTCCCCATATTTAAAATATTAAAAATATATATGAAAAACTGAGGCAAGAACGGTGGGGGGAGGGAAACAACTAGTTTGGCACTCAAGCAGCGATTGGCTAACAGTTGTTCTAGGCATCTTTGCAAAGTGAAAGGCCTGAATAATTAAATTCTCATGTGAAATGTTTTAAGAGTTAGTTCTGTTTTCCGAACCAGTATAGATAATATTGGTACGGAATGGTGAAATACTCCATTTCTTCTTCCTCCTCTTGAGCTACCAAGCTTCATAATTCTTCTCTCTTGCTTCTCTGTTCCTTGTGTTATCTTGCCTGGAGGTGGACAAACAGTTCTGCCTGAAATGCCTTTGATGTTGCTCTGTCAACCAGTGAGGCAACCAGCCTGCAGGTCATAGCTACGTGCATTTCCCTCTTCATGGGAAAACTGTGTTTTTCACAGACATATGGAAATGTGCATGTTAATACAGAGAAAGGATCACATCTGAGTATTTTCAGACGGGTGCCAATAGGGCAGACCCTGATCTGTGTGCCCCTGATTCAGGCACAGACCAGCTGGGAGCTCTAATATCCATCCTTAGTGGTAATAAAATGAGAGGTTTGTACAGTTGGGAGGTTTCTGCTTGGATAGCCTGTTTGTCATTTTGTGTTGTTTAGTGGTGGCTGCCATTGCAATTCTTCTACTCAGGGTGGACGTGACACATTCACACAAAGTACACTTTGGGCTACAGTGCTCCAATTGGAGGAATTTGTTTTCCCCAGTGACCTCGTTTGGAGTGTATTCATGGCATCCATTTTCTACGGAACTTCCAAAATTGATTCACTCAATTATTACAAAGACTCTAATATCACAACCACACAATAGCATGCTTGTGTGTCATCTTACCCTCATTCCAATGTTTGCTTTGGGTAACTGCAGCAGCTTTGTTAAAATGTGGGATTCACTACTAAGGCACCATAGCAGTTGCCAGCTTGGACAGATTTAGAAGCAATTGTAAATTCACAGAGTTTATCTATACATGTCACCTTCAGTATCAGATCAATATGCCTCTGTATATTGAAGATGACACATACCCATGCTGCTTAACAGCCATTGATTCATTGAGGTTATCTGGAAGTTGAGTCATGGCAACTGGACTTCTTTTCTTGTGAGATCAAAACATTTTGCTACTCATCCAAGCAGCTTCATCAGTCTGAGGAAAGTTAGTGGCAAGGCTTCCAATGTATAGTTCACTTTGATTTCACATCACCCTAGTCTGAATAGACTTATTACGGTAGGTGGACAATAGCCCGGACAGGGTTGTTAAATATACAGGTCTGGTCTGCATGAAAGACCCACCTATGCAACTTTTCCCAACACTCATTAAGTATGAGTCATTAGTTGTAGCCTTGCTGGTGCAAGGGCGGCGAGGGGGGACGGCGGGGGACGGCGACGGGTGCGGTGGCGGTGGCGATGGGCGCGGGGGGGTGGCGGGGGGCAGTGATGGGTGGACGGCGATGGGCGGTGGCCAGCGGCGGGGGGCGGTAGGCTGTCCAGCGCCCTCTCTCCATTTTGGCGCCCTAGGCAACTGCCTAGTTCACCCTAATGGAAGCGCCAGCCCTGCACATGGTAGTAAGTGGCAGACAGATTGTGCCCGAGACCCCCACTTCTGTGGAGAGAGGGGTTTTCAATACACCTGAATGGCTTCCCTGACCCCTCTCCCGAACCACCTATCTTCTCTGTCTAATATGTGTATATCCTCATATTTGAATTAGTGTCCTTTGAGTGGAGGTGCACTGCTGATTCTGGTCCTAACCATTTAACATGCCTTTGTGCACCCACTTTCGAACAGAAGATCAGAGCAGACAGGAATAACGTATTGAGGTCATAGAGAAGCAGGTTCCTGAACTAAGCCCCTTTCTCCCCTACACCAACCTGATGATCAGTGTGAGGGCCACTCCAGCCCCCTTCCTTCACCTCCCATATCCTCTCTCACTCCGGTAGACATCACAGATGAAGGTCCTGCTTTAACTGTTTTATTAACATCTTCAAACAAACTACAAAGTTTGTTACTCTTCCCTCCAGACACTTCATCTAGAGCAGGGGTCCTCAACCTAAGGCCCCGGGGCCGGATGCGGCCCCCCAAGGTCCTGAATCCGGCCCCTGGGACCAATTGCAATCCCCCACCTACCCCCCGTTTTCTGAGCAAGCAAGCCTCTGCAGCTGCTTTTGGACTGTGATCCGGCCCCCAGTGGTGTCTGGGTGGTGGTGGACCGGCCTGCTGTTTGAAAACTTTGAGGACCCCTGATCTAGAGGGTTTGACTTAATACAAACGTTTTCAGCAGTACCAAAAGATGGGTTGTGTTCCTCCAACAAATGTGCAAGAGGCACTAAACATTCAGGCCTGTATCCTGGGCTTTCTCTACTAGGGATCATAGGTCCTTGTGGAATACCCATCTAATGCCCTATTCCTACTCTCTCTGGCCTGGGTCTTGGCGAATAGGTGGGGGAAAGAGTCTCCTCCCATAGCTGGTCCCAAGGGCACTGTGATGTCAGTTCTCCCTCTCTTGCTTCTGCTCAAGCAGGGGGTGCTCCTTCATCCGTCACTCTCGCTCAGCTGTCTCTCCCCAATATAGAGATTTCCATGCCTTTTTACTTCTCCATTCCTGCTTGGCCGCCTATTGCAGTAACTTGAATGTTACCCACTCCCTTGTCCACAGATCCTCCTTGACCACCTCAAATAACTCTTCTTCCTGCACTTTCTCCTCCTCCTCTACCCAATACACCATCTCTGGCTTCTGCCCTTCCTCCTTTTCCACCTCCCCCTTTATCTCCCCTGCTCCTGCCAATTCTAACTGTTCCTCTTTTCCTGGGTTTTCTTCCTCTTTCAAATTCAACTCAGGCAGTCCCGGCCTTACATCCAGAAGTGCAGAATTTCTGCTTGGTGACCCTTGTAGAGAGAATGGTGCACCACTCTTCATCTCCTCCTTCACACAATCAGCAATTTGTCTGCATCCTTTTTGAAATGTAGTTTCCAGAACTGCATACAGTACTTAAGATGAGGTCTAACCAGTGGCCAATAGAGAGGAACTACTGTAGTATATTGCAGGATTTGGAGTAAATACTTTTTAATGCAGACTAAAACAACATTTTCATTTTTTGTAATCACATTGCACTGGTGGTTCATATTCAGCTCATGATCTACGATGTCTCAAATCTCCTTATAGTATTGATGAGCCCTCTTCTGCACTGGTGGCATGTGTTGTGGTCACTTAAAGGACTATACTTCCTTTGAATTTTGCATAGCTGACATTATTTGGAATAAAACACCATCCACCTGGCAGCTTCTATTAAAAGCAGCAATAGCAAATGACATCTAACAAAGCTAGAATTATCTACAGTATTGTATATAGAATAAAAAAATATAAATACTAATTAGGATTCTTCATTTGCTAAGCAGCATTAGTTTAGTCACAAAAGGCCAAATGTCTACTTCAATCATCATGTTTCTTCAAGGAAGTTTGAATCTGATGAATGGTTAATGGAAATGCATGGCTTCTGTTTATTATGGTTGAAATTCACATAGCAGGGTCAGGGTGACTTTTTCTCCCTAAATGCCTGCCAATGTGCAAAGCAAACATATCTCTCACTGGACTAACTTGGCCTGCAGGCTAAACTCCAAAAGAAATTAGACAAGCTTTTGTCACACTCAACTCTTCTGCAAAACTGACCTTTTAAGACATTTTAGTAGCATATTTTTGGTCATTCATTTTGTCACAAATTATATTTTGAAGACTATTGCAGAAATCAAAGCACAGCACCCTGCCAAGATTTATATAGTTTTGCTTATCAGATGTGAATGGCAATAAGAACATATAGGCTGGTATCCTGTTCAGCATTTAGGGCTGTGGCTATGAAAGCTCCTGTTGATTTTATGAAATGCCAGTTGCATGCAACCTGGCATGTGTTCAACACTTTGTCCAACTGCTGTAGCAATTTTCCCGAGTTGGAGTTCTGCACAAATGAATACTGAGCCAGATATGGCCCAAGGTAAGTATTCATGTATACAAATGGACAAACTAGAGAAGACTAAGACCACCAGTATAAGTAGGTCCTGGAACACTCAGTCCATGTATATCTAAAGCAGAAAGGTTAAGGTCCATTTATTTGTGCATATAGTATTTCCTTTGTTACAGCACTTGGAGCAAAGTGCTGCACATGTTGCAACAAAGGCTTTTACTTTATGGAGCAATAATTGCCTGATGCTCAGTCTAGATGAATTCCATAAAGACACTTAGGATCATATTGCACATATCCGCTGGCTACCAGTGAGCACCTAAGAATGGGTCAGTGCTTTACAAAATACAGAACCATTAAGTTTTGATTCTGTAGATCATGAGAGACCATGGTTATCCTGAAAGAAATGGCTGTGCCTCAGAATTTGATTATTCTGATGTGTAACATGTTGTGGACAAGCTACTGTCAGGAAAGAATATGGAGCAACAGAATGCTTTTCTGTAGACCAAGGTATCATACAAGAGTGCATTTTATCCCCTTGTCTGTTCAATCACACACAAAGCCAATGGGAGGAGGAGTGAAAATTGGTGAAAAATTTTTAAAATGCTGATTTCCAAGTGTACAAAACATATTCCTTCACTTATATCAGAGAGCAGTCCCCCTTCATGCACAAAATTAAGTGTGCCTCAGTGAGAAGCCTAAACTAGAATCACCCTCAACGCCTAGAATTATTTTTCCATTTATTTACTTATTTATACATGAAGCAGGGTGTAATATAAACCCTTTCCTGCAGCTTGAAATGGTAGAGTTTGGATATAGGTCTATTACTATATCCCAGAAAGTGGTGGGACATTGTTAAGTCACCTTGGCCTTAAGTCACCTTTCAGTCACCTTTTCTATGGAAGTGGGGAAAAGCGAGATATAGCCCTGATGACAGTGAGCAGAACTGAAGAAGAATTCGAAATTATCCACTCTGCGGGCACAGCCAGCTCCTGCCTGCTCTCTCACTTGGATGCCTGGCCAAACACACCTACACAAAGGGCAGCGCTGCTTCGGGCGGTACACCTTGCTTGGCTCCCCCCGTAGGCGGCCGCCGCCGCCGTGGGCCCTTCCCCGGGCGTTGCGCCAAGAGGGAAGACGAGGGGGGGGGGGAAGAGAGAGCCACCAAGCCGGCCTCGTCCCTGTTTATAAGCCGAGCGGGAGTGGGTCAATCCCGCGCGTCCAGCAGCCCCACTGAGGGCGGCCGGTTCCGTTCCAGGCCAGCGACCCCCACCACAGGCCTCTCTCAGCTCCAGCTTCCCGGCTGCGCTCGCCCTGTGTGACCGTGCGGCTGACGCGAAAGCTCCGGGCGCCGCCTCTGCTCCGCCTCCAGCAGGAGGAGGAGGAGGAGGAGGACGAAGGGCCGGACACGCTGCCGCCCGGGCCACCAGGGAGCCTCGGAGCCGGCCGGACGTCGCAGTGGGCCCCCGCGGGCCCGAGAGGGAGCCATGGCGTGGGTCGGCGTCCTCGGCGTGGCGCGCCACCGGCTGACTCGGAGCCGGCGAGGTTTCGTCAGGATGGGCGTCGTCCTGCTGCTGCTGCTGCTGCTCCCCTTGCTGGGGCCCGGGGTAAGGGACCGGGGGGGGGGGCGAGTGGGCTGGGCGCCTGGGCTTCGCCTTGCCTTTCCCGGCCACGGAGGGACGGGCGACGTCGGAGGAGGCTGTTCCGGCAAAGCCGAGGGACTTTCCTGGGCGCTTGAGTGGCCGCAGCTTCGGGCGAGTGGCTGGGAGGCAGGCATTGAAGTGACAGCCCCCGGGCGGAGGGGCAAAAGAAGGGCTGGCAAGTGAAGTTCCGGGCTGCCCGGGTCGCTGCTTGTGGCGTCGGGCTTTCGCGTGTTTTGCTCGGCAGCTGTTCTTGCTCCTGCGAAACGCGGCGCGCGTCGTAGTGCGCGGCGCGAACGTGTGTACGCACGAGCTCCCTGCGGAGATGTCACTGGTGGGGGCATATCCTATAGATCAGGCATGTCCAAACTTCGGCCCGCCTGATGTTTTGGACCACAGCTCCCAGAATTCCAAGCCTGTATTTCCAATGGCAAAGGACTGTAGGAGTTGTGGTCCAAAACATCTGGAGGGCTGAAGTTTGGACATGCCTGCTATAGATCAGTGGTTCTCAACCTGTGGGTCTGCAGATGTTCCTGGACTGCAACTCCCAGAAACCCCTTCCAGCACAGCAAGTGGTGGAGGCTTCTGGGAGTTGCAGTCCAGGAACATCTGGGGACCCACAGGTTGGGAATCACTGCTGTAGATACCGTGTATGTATGTTACCCACTCCGGTGGGATGCTGAGGTGGCGAGAGAAGGTGGGAGCATCAGGCGTCCTTGCAGCGTCAACCTGTACTTCTTTCTGAAGGGAATCTGTCAGGAGAAAGAAAGTTATTTGTTGTCTGTCGTATCTGGTTATTGTTATTAAAATGTGATGGAATACGTGAGCCCATTATGCTGCCCTCCTGAGGACTCTTGGGTGGCACATGGTGGATGCAAGATGCCCCCTGTGCATCCTGCCCTCTCTCACTCGCACTCCAAGAGTGGACGCAGGAGAGAGCCACCACTCCTCGTGCTCGGAAGTTTCTCTGGGAGATCAGAAACCACCTCCAGCCCACAAGGCTGGAGCTTTTAAAATGTGGGTCATGGAAGGTCTGCCGCCCAAGGTGGAGGAGAAAGAGCAGTGTTTCTGAGGTAAGGGAAAGCTGCTAGAGAATGATCTGTGAGGATCCTGGGTTGAGAGGGAGCGGCATGTTTTCTAGGGCTGGGATGCACTGTTTCTACCATTCAGTAGAAACAGAGGCAGATTATTTGCACCTTAGCAGCCCTTATAAAATTTGCTGCTCAGTAAGCAGGTGGTGGTAAAAATCCCTTGAGCTGAATGCACCTTGTTTCAGAATCTCTGTGGAGCCCAACTTCTCACATTATTATAAGAAACAGAAAAATAAGTGTTATGTGACATGTAGTTCTACCCATTGTTTCCGTTCCTTTCATCAGTTCTAGAGAACTATGAGCTACGCTGTTGTGAAAAATTAAAGGACAGTGTGCCTTTTGGTAGCTATGGAAGTCATAATAACAATATTTTTTTACCGTGTTAAATAAGATTGTGGGGCTTTTTTGTTTGTTTTTGTTTTTATTTTTTTGTTTACATGCAATTGCTGTTTTCTAGAATTTGCTGTGTACCACTGCCTATAAAGAAACAGACTTTGATCCAGATCTAAGTCTTTTTTAAAATAAGATCCATTGCTGCCAACGGTATTTAAGTTGCTCATTCCGAATTGGTCTTGTGGATTTCAATACCGTATCATGACTGAATCTGGCATGTCATTATCTTTTTCTTATTATTTTCTATTGTTATAGCTTTTTCTGGTTTAAACCCATTAAACTGGACTGAATTGTATATTGTTTTCTGCTGGATAAATACTCATTTAATCTCCTTGGAATAATTATTTTCTTGACAATAGTACCAGCACTATGTGTTTGGTGGGAGCCGTAATACGATAAGGACATATCATGACATGTATAGAGATGCAGCATGGAAACATGACGTAAATGATTTCTATTGGTTAAAGAGGTATTAGAAAAATGAGCACATAAAATAGCTATATTTATATTATCTTTTGGGAGGTGGTTTGGTAATGTTTGTACATTTTGTTCTCTGCACTGACTGATACTATCCGGATGGCTACTTCCAGATAGATGGCTTCTAGTGCTACAGAACTGTTGTTCTTATTTTGTAAGCTTGGAAGAAATTCCACTTGCTTTTCCATACTATCACTATTGCACTTGATTTACATTTACACTCCACTTTGTTCCTTTAACATCACTGAATGACATAATTATGTGGATGTTGGTATTTGAAGTCCAGTACACATTAATTACAAACTTTTTGGTAAGTGCAGTTTTATTACCTGGGGTATTTGTTTCAAAATCATAACATTGTGGTTTACACATGATACCTCTGTATGTTTACCTCTATACTTCTATAAATGCATACCACTATACAGTACATTTTTATGAACAACGTTATACAGTATACAATTATAAATCTATAATGTTTAATGTTGATAATTTGCATCCTGTTGCTGTGACAATCTAACATAATACTGTATTTGCAATTTTTAAAATTTGTAGAAGCCTTTCTGGTTGCTATCACTCTAGTGTTTGGGGGGAAGGGATTTATTTATAAAATATCTTGACACTATTATAATACCTTCATTTCATTAAAAATAATCCAGATGGAAAGCAATTTAGCAATATAATATGGTGCTCACTAGAATGGTTCTAATGAATGTACAGTATAGTGAATTCTAAGGGCATTTATACACGACCCCTAAGCTCCGCTGCAAATGGCTCCCAGCTCCGGAGCTTAAAAATGTTTCCCCACCAGCTCCGGAGCTAACAGAAAATTAAGTGCGACCCCGCCCACCTAAGCGCGACCCAGCGCACCTTTCAAGTACCTGCTCTGGGAGAGTGAAAAATTTTGATGCGGAGAGTGCCGGGCTCTCCTCGCTTCTTTTTGTTGTTGTTTTTTTGCCTCCCGCCCCTTTAAGAGGAACCAGGAAGTGACGGGGGGGGGTCGGAGCAACTTTCACTGGCACTCTGGAGGTAAGAGTGCATTCTTTTCTCCCTTTTTTTCTCCTTCCCCTCGAAGTGCGGAGGGGGTGGGAACGCAGGGAGAGCGACAAACCCTCAAGATCTCTGGTCCGAATTTAAGGGACCAGCGGATCTTAGGGGTCGTGTAAAAAGGCCCTATGTGATTCGGTCACAAGCCAGCTCTTTAAAAGGAGATGGAAGCATATTTTTAAAGATTATTACCTGTGATGATTCCACTTTTCCTCCATTTTTATGTAAATGTCAGGCTTTCTGTAGTCTGAGGAAAGACCAAAGAGCCACAGGCAAAATTTGAGAATGATTATATCATGGCTTGATGTGGAGGTCCACTCAAGAAGTACTGTAAATGGCAATTTCTTATAAAACCACTAGCGAGAAGCACCCAGTTGCAAATTATTCTTTCCCTTATACTGTGCGACGTAGTTGTGACCCTCCTGGGAAGGGAAAAATTCGTAATTCAAACTGTTTTCTCAGTTGCTTTTATTGGCACAGAAGGAATCATGCCAAAACTGAAGCCACAGTCTCTTGTGGCGAAAGGGTTATTGCTCAACAACAACTCCTTCAACTGGTTTGTGTCTGAGTTAACACACAGTAAGGCTAAGGTAGGTTAGCAGAACATCAATAACTATGCAACCTACCCTATATATACAGTACTGTATTACATACATGACACTAGAAAATATTGCAGCACCCTGGTGAAGACCCCAGTGGTGATATTCTACAATCTTTCCTATTTGCTCATTTGTATGCACTATGCAAATAAAATTTTATTCTTTAGCCCACATCCATTAAAAAATCTTGTTAAGG
The DNA here is from genome assembly GCA_037367245.1 of Phrynocephalus guinanensis. Classification (NCBI taxonomy): domain Eukaryota; kingdom Metazoa; phylum Chordata; class Lepidosauria; order Squamata; family Agamidae; genus Phrynocephalus; species Phrynocephalus guinanensis. Next base: position 129,405,946 of record CM074734.1, read on the forward strand.
TCTGACACAGTCTCTTTGTCCCACTGCATCTGTCTGGCTTCCCCCCTCTCACATTGCTGTATAACTTAGTGGACCCTCGTATAACAAATTGTTTGTATAACATAAAATCTGTACAACATAAAAAAATCCAGAGATAGGGGAAATTTGCTTAACAGAATCGCCTGTGGGGCGAATCTGTACAACATAAAAATGGTCGTGATTAGGGATTACTTCGTTTTCAGTGTGTTCCTATGGGAAATTTGTATAAAGAAACATTTGCTTAACAGAATTTCATTTGGAATGAATTAATTCCTTCATTCAAGGTACCACTCTATACCTGACCATCACTTTTTCCAAAGAGATGGCTCTCCCAATTACAGAAGGTGTTACTGTGGGAACTCTGTGTGCCCACAATGATACATACAAGGGACAGGCGGAGTTATTATTCAAACAGTTAGTACAGTTATTTTCAGAGAGCTGAGCATGCTGCAAAAAAAATATTTCAGCCAATAGACCCGAAAAGAAGAGAGAGGGAAAGCTTATGTCAGGGATCTTGGAAATGGAAATCATTAAAACTGTGCTGAGATCATTTTGTTTTAAAAATCTGTTTTTATTTTGTTTTGTATGTATATCCAACCTTTTCCACGAAGTTTGAATTACATGACCTGTTAGTTGGCACAGGCACTTCCATGATGGCTGGAGGGAGGGAATGCTGAGAACTGTAGTCCAGAAATGAACTTCTTGCAAGCTCTCCTCTTCTATCCCATGCATTATAGGCAACACCTTGTTGTACTTGTTTGGCTCAGGTGGGCAAGTGTTGTCAACTGATAAAAGTGCAGGCTTTCCATGAGGAAGGTTTCAGTTTTGGCGCGTGGAGTTAAAAACAATCTGAGGTACAAGAGGCGGGAGGCTACATCTGTGCCTGAGACTCTTTTGCCGGTCAGAGATGGTCACCCGGGCTGTGGAAGCAACATCCCTTTTGGTTCAATGCAGTTTCTTATGTTCTGAGACATTTAGAATAAGACATTCACTGCTAGAAAGTAACTTTATTTTTCATTCTTAGTTGACATACACAGCCATGTCAAACTAATACTGCATGGATGCTGCCACCCACTAACAATTCCAGTTTCGCAGATGAATTTTTCCTCTCTTGTCACTGATATAGATAGAGTGTAGTGCTGTATATGGAATGTATGGCTCAGCAGGAATGAATAAAGTCCTGTAAAACTTGAGCTGAGGACACAGCCATTACCATGATGGCTTTCAGAAAAATTAAAAGAAAGGCTTGCTCCTGAAATTAAAGGAAGTACATGGCTATCCTTCAGAAGTTTCTATGTTATCATACTTCTCTTTATTTCATAAATATCTTCATTATCTTCAATACTTCATTTTAGTATTGTTAAAAGGAATCCTAATTCTATAAAATATACATTCAGTTTCATCTACCTTTCAAATGGGAATTTACTTGCGCTTCATTTTTTTTAGAATTTTAAAAAGTGATTGGTTATGGGAGAACAATGCATATAGATGTCTAATCCTACTTTGCTTTTGGAACAGAAAGTCTAATGCAGTACAACAAGGTAGTGTTCATATTATACATCAGCTTGCCGAAATTTTGTGCCTTTCAGAAATGTTGGACTACAATTATCACCGTCTTCTATGCTAGGGATGATGGTATTTATAGTCCAAATGGTTTGGAGGACACTAGGTTGCATAAGGTTGTTTTTGGATGAACATTAAATATTCTGGCATCAGTGCAGATGATGTCTCAGGTTTGAACAGTACAATGTGATTTCAGTTTCATGCTCAGCTTAAACTCAACGAGCTAGGATTCTCATGGGGGACTAATTTCTGCCTGCCTAGCTCACAGGGTAGTTTTATTCATTTATTTGAAAAAACTTAAAACATGTGCTTCCAGCTTATTTGCATTTCATTTAATATTATGCCTATCTTCAAAAATTAGATGAAAGGGCTGTGGCGGTTTAGCAGGCTAGAGTGCTGAAACTGTCGGCTGCAAAGTCAGTAGCTCAGCAGTTCAAATCTCGGATGCCACGCTACGGAGTGAGCTCTCATTGTTCACCCTAGCTCCTGCCAACCTAGCAGTTTGAAAGTATGTAAATGCAAGTAAATAAATATTGGTAGGTAACGCCATAAAAATGGGAAGAAAGCAGTGTTCCATGCACAGAAATGCATTCAGCCATGCTGGCCACATGGCCACGGACTTGCACAACACTGGCTCATTGGTTTAGAAATGGAGATGAGTGGCACCCCTAGAGTCAGTCATGACTAGCACGCATACGCAGGGCAAACCTTTACCTTTATCACATGAAAAGTTGAACAAATTTACCTTCTCCTGTTCCAAAGTATTGTACCGGATCCTGAGGACTTATAATATTGTAAGATGCAACATAAACATCAGGAAGAAAATTATAATGATGATGGTGTGATCCATAGCAGAGAGCACTACCTTGGAGCATGAGGGATTCTCCTTCAGTGGAATTTTTTTGGAATGGATATTGGATGGCTATCCATGGATTTCAGGGTGTCACACTAGAACAGATAATCCTGGTTTAATGCTCAGTCACATAATTTGCAGTAGTAAAAATGAAATAATTCCTGAGGTGAAGGAGAGCAAGAACACAAGAACTGGAACAGTGCCACTGGATCAGAACATTCTAACTTGAGGACCATGGCATAACAGTCAGCTGCCCAGGAAGTTGGATTCCTGCCAGAACAGGAACATTGTAATCAGTTGTAATCTGTTGGTAAAAGAACCTAGGAAGGAATGGGACCAAACAAACCCTTTGGAGGCTAGTTGGAGAAGGGGTAGCCGTGTTAGTCTGTGCAAAATCAAAATCAAAAGTCAAAGACAAAAATGTTCTTATGGGCAAGTGACCAACCACATCCTTGCTGCCATTTCTCTCTCTCTCTCTCTCTCTCTCTCTCTCTCTCTCTGTGTGTGTGTGTGTGTGTGTGTGTATCACTGTGTAAAAGTGAATGTGTGTACCCGCATGACTTGAATCCGATATAAAAAAAAGTTGAAACAGGAATTGATTCAAACAATCAGTAGGACTGCACCAGGTATTTAATGGGGCTAGAACAGTGCTCCCCAACCTTTTTGTCCCCGCGGACCGGGAAATTTTTGAAAATTTTTCTGTGGCCCGGGGGTGGGGGTGGGGAGGGGGGGAGAATGCGAAAGGGGGGTCTGGCGGGGAGGCAAAAGGGGGGGGTGAAAGCAAAGGATGGGAGGGAAGGAGGAGGGGGAGGCACGAGAGCAGCGGCGGCGGCACTTACCGGCTTGGGGTGTCGGGCGTGCCACTCCCCCCCACACACACACACGGGCGGGGTGGGGGGGAAACCCGGGGCTCCTGGGCAGGCGGGCCCCGCCTCCTCCTCCGGCGCCGGGAGACGTGTGCGGGTCTCGCTGCTGGCGCCCCGCTTGCTCCTGCTGCCGCCGCCGCCGTGTGCCTCCTCCTCCACCGGGGAAAGCGAGCGGGGGCGCCAGCAGCGAGACCCGCGCGCGGCTCCTGGCCCCGGCGCCCCGCGCGCGGCACCCGCCCAGCCGCACCGGGAAGCGCCCTCGCGGCACCGACGAGCCGTCTCCTCCTCCTCCTGTTCCTCCTCCTCCTCCTGCCGCCGCCGCTGCCGGAGGAGCAGCAGCAGCCCCCCCGCAATCGCCCCCCCCGCCGCCGCCGCCTCCTGCTCCTGCTCCGGTTCCTCCTCCTCCTCCTCCCTTCTCCCGCCGCTGCCGGAGGAGCAGCAGCGAGGGCAATTGCGGAGGGGTGGTGGCGGGCGGCGGCGGGACGGGGGCGATGGCGGCGGCGGCGGGGGGGCGATTGCGGGGGGGCTGCTGCTGCTCCTCCGGCGGCGGCGGCGGGAGGAGGAGGAGGAGGAACAGGAGGAGGAGGCGGCGGCTCGTCGGTGCCGCGAGGGCGCTTCCCGGCGCGGCTGGGCGGGTGCCGCACGTGGGTCTCGCTGCTGGCGCCCCGCTCGCTTTCCCCGGCGGAGGAGGAGGCCCACGGCGGCGGCGGCGGCGGCGGCAGCAGGAGCAAGCGGGGCGCCAGCAGCGAGACCTGCACGCGTCTCCCGGCGCCGGAGGAGGAGGCGGGGGCCCGCCTGCCCAGGAGCCCCGGGTTCCCCCCCACCCCGCCCGTGTGTGGGGGGGGAGTGGCACGCCCGACGCCCCAAGCCGGTGAGTGCCGCCGCCGCCAACGCCGCCGCGTCCCTCCTGGCGGAGCCCAAGCGGCCGCTGCCAACGCCGCCGGGGCACCAGCGTTTGGGGGCGGAGTCGCCGGCTGGCCGGCCTGGGAGGAGGGGAGGGGAGGGGAGGAGGGAGGCAAAGGCGGCGGCGGCGGCGGCTCCTCCTGCGCTCCTCCAGCCTTCCTCCTCCACCGGCCGCCCGCGGGAGAGAAGAGGAGGAGGAGGAGGGCGGCGGAGGAAAAGGGGAGGAGCCTCCCCGGCCTCCCCAGGCGGCCCGGTGCCGACCGGTCCACGGACCGGCACCGGTCCGCGGACCGGGGGTTGGGGACCACCGGGCTAGAAGGATAGAAGATGTAACGAAGTGGCCAGAATTATTATGGCTTCAAAATGGATTTAAGCTGCATGTCACCTTTTATTTTAAAAAATGTTATGTCCTTGCCTTTCCCTTTAATCTTTAAGAATACAGTAGAAATAACAGTTCTCTATACTCCATTAAACATGTTAGTGACTTGTTTTTTAAAAAAAATAAAACTATGCATGCTGTCAACTTGTAACCTAGCAATGTAATTAGAGCACTAGCTGACAAAATAAGCTCATTGAATCATAGGGCATATGATGATCATGCAAGTTGCTTGTGTTATTACGCTGCTAAATGTTTTCTTACATCCAGATGTTTACTGTTAGCTCACTTCCAGTAACAAAATTTATGTTGCAACTTTTTGTTGGACCTCATTCTCTACTCTTCACAAAATGAACAAAGTCAAGATCAGGGACTAAACTCATCAGTCATGTATTTCAAATATGACAGTACAGTCTGAGTGTACTTTCTGCTCAAGATAGTACATTGCCTGGGACAAAGTGAGATTATAGTTTTGATTAGAAATTCATGGATAAAGCGTTTTTATTTCTTCTTTATTTTATTTGATTAGAGAAGGGGTCAGACACAGGGTGTATTTGTTTTAAATCAATATTTAAATATATTTATTTAAATATTTTATTTAAATATTTTAAAATCATTTAAATGAAGTCTTACTAATAGGTAACTAGTAAGATTCAATTTGAATAATGATTTTTAAATATAAAGACTCATTCTTGCTGGTATTATTAACCTTTAATACTTGCAACCAAATGAAGATTTGATATTTTGAATAGTAATGTGTTAATGGTTTGTACATAGATTTGCAGAACAGTGGAATTAAGGTGTTTTCCTGAACTTTGGTTTTTTAAAAATATTTTTTACTGTGAAAAAAATGCATGTTATCTCAGCTTGGATAATTTGGACTAATTGAATTAGTTTACCAAAGTGTAAATACTGCATGAATATAGAGCCCCATGCTACATATTTATGCTCTATTTTGTGCTAAATAACCTTTGAACTATACTGTATCTTAAATAGAAAATATAGATTAGAGTTTTCCTCTGAAACCATTTCATTAAAATAAATTTGATTAAAAGAAAAGAAAACCAGTATTTATTTGTCAGGAAATATCTATCTATCTATCTATCTATCTATCTATCTATCTATCTATCTATCTATCTATCTATCTATCTATCTATCTATCTATCTATCTATCTATCTATCTATCTATTTGTTTTCGTAGATTTTCACGGGTATAGGTATGCATGTTAGGGTGGATTCGGGTTTCTTCCCGTGTAGAAATCTGGTTGTTTTGGCGACGTTTCGACGAGGTCTCACTCGTCATCTTCAGGCTGGTGTTCTGGCTTCTTTCTTCTTGAAGCAGAGTGTGATCTCAGTTGAAGTCCTTCTATAAATACTGCTGGGGGGTGTGGTTTGCTTGCTCTGTTGCTGATTGTAGGTTTGTTTGTTCTTTTGTGATTTGCTGTGTGGCTGAGGCGATCGTTAAGGGCTTAACTGCTGGTGGGTTAGATGGCTGTTTAGAGACATCATGTGTGGGTGAGGTGCTGGATGTGTGTCTATTAGCCTTTTGTTTCTTAACGACCTTGGTGATGGGTGTTCTGGCAGCATCCTGGGCTTTGGTAGAGTGGGGTCCTGTGTCTTGTGAATTCATTTTGGTCTGGCTGCGTGTCTGTGGTCTCCCAATGTTTTTTTTGGCGTGTGTAAGTGTGCTCCATGTGGTGGCTGGAGTGGGGAGTAGCGGTAGATGGTGCAGTCGTGGTTTTGTTATTGGATGGTGGTTTCGTTTTATCTGTGGGAAGGGTCTGGGTTTGTGTTTGGTGTGGATGGAAGGTGGTGGCATCTTGTGTCCTTTTGGACCTGGTGTCAGTCTTTGTGACAGAGGCTCGTCTGTTGACCAGGGCTAGTTTCCAGATGTCAGGCAAGCGGGAGGTGTCATCACGTTTATTCATGTTGTTTGGGTGTTTCTCTATTTCAATGGCTTCCATGATTATTCGACTGTTGAAGTGTTCAGTTTTGGAGATGAGTTTGGTTCTTTTAAAATCAATTTCATGACCTGTTGTTTTTATGTGCTGGAAGAGAGAGGAAGATTTTTCTTCTTTTTTGACTGCGTTCTTGTGTTCTGCGATGCGTGCGCTTATTCTCCTGTTTGTCTGTCCGATGTATGTGGCTGGGCAGACTTTGCATGGTATTTCGTAGACTCCTTGGTTTTCTAGCTCAATCTTGTCTTTGGGGTTTCTTAAAATGTTGGCTATTTTTTGTTCGGTGCAAAAGGCTGTCTTGATATTGTGTTTGTGGAGAATTTTGCTTATTTTGTCTGTGGTGCCTTTGATGTAAGGGAGGAGGGCAGTGCCGTTGTTCTCTTCTGTTTCTTGGTTCTTGGGGGGTGTTTCTTTTTGGATTAGTTTGGTGATGGTGTTTTTTTTTGGAATCCGTTCGCAATTAAAGCATTCGAGAGAGTGTGTAATTCAGTTTTTAGGTGGTCTTTGTCAGCGAGGCGTTTGGTTCTGGAGATGAGGGTTTTTGCTACGGAGTTGATCTGTGCAGGGTGGTGGTGTGATTGTGCATTTAAGTAGCGGTTTGTATGTGTTTTTTTCCGGTAGATGGTATGTCCTAAGGAGCCGTCGGGTTTTTTGTAGATTAGGACGTCCAGGAAGGGAAGTTGGTTGTTGGCTTCTATTTCCATAGTGAATTGTATTTTGGGGTGTAGGCTGTTGAGATGTGTGAGGAAGTTGTTCAGTTTGTCTTTCCCGTGTGGCCAGATAACAAAGGTGTCGTCAACATATCTGAGCCAGAGTTTGGGTTTATGTTCGGACTTCTGTAACGCGTTGGTTTCAAAGTGTTCCATATATAGGTTTGCGATGACCGGTGAGAGGGGTGATCCCATGGGTGCTCCTTCTATCTGTTTGTATCTTTGTCCATTGTGGATGAAGTATGTGTTGGTTAGGCAGTGGTTGGTCAGATCTAGGATGTGCTTGGGGGGGTTGTATTTGTTGTGGATAGCTGTCAAGGCTTCTTGAATGGGAACTTGTGTGAAGAGCGAAACAACATCGAAGCTCACGAGTAGGTCATTGGGTTGTAGGTCTTGTTTCTTTATAATTTCTATGAAGTGGAACGAGTTTTGTACGTATGAAGAGATGGATTCTGCATAGGGCTGGAGTTGTTTGGCAAGAAATTTGGCGAGGTTTTGTAGGGGTGAGCCTATGGAGCTGACTATGGGTCTGAGAGGTGTTCCTTCTTTGTGAATCTTGGGGAGGCCGTAGAGCTTGGGGCATCTGGAAGATTTCTCTCTGGGGATGATGCTTGGCTTGATTTCTTCACTTAAGGGTGAGGCTTTTATTTTGGCTTTGGTGGTTTTTTCCAGGTAGGTGGTGGGGGTCTGTGTTCAAAGGTATGTAAGCAGGGTCTTGTAGTAGGTTGGATAGTTTGGCTTGGTAGTCAGATGTGTTCATCACCACTGTGGCATTGCCTTTGTCTGCTGGGAGAATGATTATGTTGTTGTCTTTCCTCAGGTTGGTGAGGGCTTTTTGTTCTTCTTTGTGTAAATTGCTTCTGGGTGGTTTGCTGGAGCAGAGGATATTGGTGACTTCGAGTCTGATTTTGTTGGCTTCATCTGGGTTGATTTTGGTTAGGCTGGCTTCCACTCCGCATATGATATTTTCAGTGGGGATGTGTCTGGGGGCGACTGCAAAGTTGAATCCTTTGGACAGGACTTTGGTCTCTGCGATGGTGAGTGTCCTGTCTGATATGTTGTGAACTGTTTGTTTCATGGGCTGCTGTGGGGGGTTGGGCTTCTGGCGTTTTTCCAGTTTGTGGAGTTTGTTGGTGTGTGTGTCTGTCTTGTGGGAGGTCTCTGTTTCAGCTCTCCAGGCGGCGAGTTGCTTGGATTTGTTCCAGAGTGTTGGGTGGATTTTGTTGCTGAGTTTGAGGTGGAGAGTGAGTAGGTCTCTGTTGGTTTGATCTAGTAGGTATCTTTTCTTGTGTAGTTCGTTTCTGATTAGGGCTAGTTCTGTTCTTTTCAGGATCCTTTCGCTGGATGGGGTTTTTGAGTGGAATTTCAGTTGGAAGCTTGTGGGGATCACATTTTTATCTCGGCAGTTGTGTAGGAATGCAATGTCACATAAGATGGTGGCTCTTCGGACTTCTAGTTTCTCGTAGGTTCTGGTCAGCTGGAAGGTTTCCTCCCCGTAGAGGTCGGATATTTGTTTTCGTAGATTTTCACGGGTATAGGTATGCATGTTAGGGTGGATTCGGGTTTCTTCCCGTGTAGAAATCTGGTTGTTTTGGCGACATTTCGACGAGGTCTCACTCGTCATCTTCAGGCTGGTGTTCTGGCTTCTTTCTTCTTGAAGCAGAGTGTGATCTCAGTTGAAGTCCTTCTATAAATACTGCTGGGGGGTGTGGTTTGCTTGCTCTGTTGCTGATTGTAGGTTTGTTTGTTCTTTTGTGATTTGCTGTGTGGCTGAGGCGATCGTTAAGGGCTTAACTGCTGGTGGGTTAGATGGCTGTTTAGAGACATCATGTGTGGGTGAGGTGCTGGATGTGTGTCTATTAGCCTTTTGTTTCTTAACGACCTTGGTGATGGGTGTTCTGGCAGCATCCTGGGCTTTGGTAGAGTGGGGTCCTGTGTCTTGTGAATTCATTTTGGTCTGGCTGCGTGTCTGTGGTCTCCCAATGTTTTTTTGGCGTGTGTAAGTGTGCTCCATGTGGTGGCTGGAGTGGGGAGTAGCGGTAGATGGTGCAGTCGTGGTTTTGTTATTGGATGGTGGTTTCGTTTCATCTGTGGGAAGGGTCTGGGTTTGTGTTTGGTGTGGATGGAAGGTGGTGGCATCTTGTGTCCTTTTGGACCTGGTGTCAGTCTTTGTGACAGAGGCTCGTCTGTTGACCAGGGCTAGTTTCCAGATGTCAGGCAAGCGGGAGGTGTCATCACGTTTATTCATGTTGTTTGGGTGTTTCTCTATTTCAATGGCTTCCATGATTATTCGACTGTTGAAGTGTTCAGTTTTGGAGATGAGTTTGGTTCTTTTAAAATCAATTTCATGACCTGTTGTTTTTATGTGCTGGAAGAGAGAGGAAGATTTTTCTTCTTTTTTGACTGCGTTCTTGTGTTCTGCGATGCGTGCGCTTATTCTCCTGTTTGTCTGTCCGATGTATGTGGCTGGGCAGACTTTGCATGGTATTTCGTAGACTCCTTGGTTTTCTAGCTCAATCTTGTCTTTGGGGTTTCTTAAAATGTTGGCTATTTTTTGTTCGGTGCAAAAGGCTGTCTTGATATTGTGTTTGTGGAGAATTTTGCTTATTTTGTCTGTGGTGCCTTTGATGTAAGGGAGGAGGGCAGTGCCATTGTTCTCTTCTGTTTCTTGGTTCTTGGGGGGTGTTTCTTTTTGGATTAGTTTGGTGATGGTGTTTTTTTGGAATCCGTTCGCAATTAAAGCATTCGAGAGAGTGTGTAATTCAGTTTTTAGGTGGTCTTTGTCAGCGAGGCGTTTGGTTCTGGAGATGAGGGTTTTTGCTACGGAGTTGATCTGTGCAGGGTGGTGGTGTGATTGTGCATTTAAGTAGCGGTTTGTATGTGTTTTTTTCCGGTGGATGGTATGTCCTAAGAGAGCCGTCGGGTTTTTTGTAGATTAGGACGTCCAGGAAGGGAAGTTGGTTGTTGGCTTCTATTTCCATAGTGAATTGTATTTTGGGGTGTAGGCTGTTGAGATGTGTGAGGAAGTTGTTCAGTTTGTCTTTCCCGTGTGGCCAGATAACAAAGGTGTCGTCAACATATCTGAGCCAGAGTTTGGGTTTATGTTCGGACTTCTGTAACGCGTTGGTTTCAAAGTGTTCCATATATAGGTTTGCGATGACCGGTGAGAGGGGTGATCCCATGGGTGCTCCTTCTATCTGTTTGTATCTTTGTCCATTGTGGATGAAGTATGTGTTGGTTAGGCAGTGGTTGGTCAGATCTAGGATGTGCTTGGGGGGGTTGTATTTGTTGTGGATAGCTGTCAAGGCTTCTTGAATGGGCACTTGTGTGAAGAGCGAAACAACATCGAAGCTCACGAGTAGGTCATTGGGTTGTAGGTCTTGTTTCTTTATAATTTCTATGAAGTGGAACGAGTTTTGTACGTATGAAGAGATGGATTCTGCATAGGGCTGGAGTTGTTTGGCAAGAAATTTGGCGAGGTTTTGTAGGGGTGAGCCTATGGAGCTGACTATGGGTCTGAGAGGTGTTCCTTCTTTGTGAATCTTGGGGAGGCCGTAGAGCTTGGGGCATCTGGAAGATTTCTCTCTGGGGATGATGCTTGGCTTGATTTCTTCACTTAAGGGTGAGGCTTTTATTTTGGCTTTGGTGGTTTTTTTTTCAGGTAGGTGGTGGGGTCTGTGTTCAAAGGTATGTAAGCAGGGTGTTGTAGTAGGTTGGATAGTTTGGCTTGGTAGTCAGATGTGTTCATCACCACTGTGGCATTGCCTTTGTCTGCTGGGAGAATGATTATGTTGTTGTCTTTCCTCAGGTTGGTGAGGGCTTTTTGTTCTTCTTTGTGTAAATTGCTTCTGGGTGGTTTGCTGGAGCAGAGGATATTGGTGACTTCGAGTCTGATTTTGTTGGCTTCATCTGGGTTGATTTTGGTTAGGCTGGCTTCCACTCCGCATATGATATTTTCAGTGGGGATGTGTCTGGGGGCGACTGCAAAGTTGAATCCTTTGGACAGGACTTTGGTCTCTGCGATGGTGAGTGTCCTGTCTGATATGTTGTGAACTGTTTGTTTCATGGGCTGCTGTGGGGGGTTGGGCTTCTGGCGTTTTTCCAGTTTGTGGAGTTTGTTGGTGTGTGTGTCTGTCTTGTGGGAGGTCTCTGTTTCAGCTCTCCAGGCGGCGAGTTGCTTGGATTTGTTCCAGAGTGTTGGGTGGATTTTGTTGCTGAGTTTGAGGTGGAGAGTGAGTAGGTCTCTGTTGGTTTGATCTAGTAGGTATCTTTTCTTGTGTAGTTCGTTTCTGATTAGGGCTAGTTCTGTTCTTTTCAGGATCCTTTCGCTGGATGGGGTTTTTTGAGTGGAATTTCAGTTGGAAGCTTGTGGGGATCACATTTTTATCTCGGCAGTTGCGTAGGAATGCAATGTCACATAAGATGGTGGCTCTTCGGACTTCTAGTTTCTCGTAGGTTCTGGTCAGCTGGAAGGTTTCCTCCCCGTAGAGGTCGGATATTTGTTTTCGTAGATTTTCACGGGTATAGGTATGCATGTTAGGGTGGATTCGGGTTTCTTCCCGTGTAGAAATCTGGTTGTTTTGGCGACATTTCGACGAGGTCTCACTCGTCATCTTCAGGCTGGTGTTCTGGCTTCTTTCTTCTTGAAGCAGAGTGTGATCTCAGTTGAAGTCCTTCTATAAATACTGCTGGGGGGTGTGGTTTGCTTGCTCTGTTGCTGATTGTAGGTTTGTTTGTTCTTTTGTGATTTGCTGTGTGGCTGAGGCGATCGTTAAGGGCTTAACTGCTGGTGGGTTAGATGGCTGTTTAGAGACATCATGTGTGGGTGAGGTGCTGGATGTGTGTCTATTAGCCTTTTGTTTCTTAACGACCTTGGTGATGGGTGTTCTGGCAGCATCCTGGGCTTTGGTAGAGTGGGTCCTGTGTCTTGTGAATTCATTTTGGTCTGGCTGCGTGTCTGTGGTCTCCCAATGTTTTTTTGGCGTGTGTAAGTGTGCTCCATGTGGTGGCTGGAGTGGGGAGTAGCGGTAGATGGTGCAGTCGTGGTTTTGTTATTGGATGGTGGTTTCGTTTCATCTGTGGGAAGGGTCTGGGTTTGTGTTTGGTGTGGATGGAAGGTGGTGGCATCTTGTGTCCTTTTGGACCTGGTGTCAGTCTTTGTGACAGAGGCTCGTCTGTTGACCAGGGCTAGTTTCCAGATGTCAGGCAAGCGGGAGGTGTCATCACGTTTATTCATGTTGTTTGGGTGTTTCTCTATTTCAATGGCTTCCATGATTATTCGACTGTTGAAGTGTTCAGTTTTGGAGATGAGTTTGGTTCTTTTAAAATCAATTTCATGACCTGTTGTTTTTATGTGCTGGAAGAGAGAGGAAGATTTTTCTTCTTTTTTGACTGCGTTCTTGTATTCTGCGATGCGTGCGCTTATTCTCCTGTTTGTCTGTCCGATGTATGTGGCTGGGCAGACTTTGCATGGTATTTCGTAGACTCCTTGGTTTTCTAGCTCAATCTTGTCTTTGGGGTTTCTTAAAATGTTGGCTATTTTTTGTTCGGTGCAAAAGGCTGTCTTGATATTGTGTTTGTGGAGAATTTTGCTTATTTTGTCTGTGGTGCCTTTGATGTAAGGGAGGAGGGCAGTGCCGTTGTTCTCTTCTGTTTCTTGGTTCTTGGGGGGTGTTTCTTTTTGGATTAGTTTGGTGATGGTGTTTTTTTGGAATCCGTTCGCAATTAAAGCATTCGAGAGAGTGTGTAATTCAGTTTTTAGGTGGTCTTTGTCAGCGAGGCGTTTGGTTCTGGAGATGAGGGTTTTTGCTACGGAGTTGATCTGTGCAGGGTGGTGGTGTGATTGTGCATTTAAGTAGCGGTTTGTATGTGTTTTTTTTTCCGGTAGATGGTATGTCCTAAGGAGCCGTCGGGTTTTTTGTAGATTAGGACGTCCAGGAAGGGAAGTTGGTTGTTGGCTTCTATTTCCATAGTGAATTGTATTTTGGGGTGTAGGCTGTTGAGATGTGTGAGGAAGTTGTTCAGTTTGTCTTTCCCGTGTGGCCAGATAACAAAGGTGTCGTCAACATATCTGAGCCAGAGTTTGGGTTTATGTTCGGACTTCTGTAACGCGTTGGTTTCAAAGTGTTCCATATATAGGTTTGCGATGACCGGTGAGAGGGGTGATCCCATGGGTGCTCCTTCTATCTGTTTGTATCTTTGTCCATTGTGGATGAAGTATGTGTTGGTTAGGCAGTGGTTGGTCAGATCTAGGATGTGCTTGGGGGGGTTGTATTTGTTGTGGATAGCTGTCAAGGCTTCTTGAATGGGCACTTGTGTGAAGAGCGAAACAACATCGAAGCTCACGAGTAGGTCATTGGGTTGTAGGTCTTGTTTCTTTATAATTTCTATGAAGTGGAACGAGTTTTGTACGTATGAAGAGATGGATTCTGCATAGGGCTGGAGTTGTTTGGCAAGAAATTTGGCGAGGTTTTGTAGGGGTGAGCCTATGGAGCTGACTATGGGTCTGAGAGGTGTTCCTTCTTTGTGAATCTTGGGGAGGCCGTAGAGCTTGGGGCATCTGGAAGATTTCTCTCTGGGGATGATGCTTGGCTTGATTTCTTCACTTAAGGGTGAGGCTTTTATTTTGGCTTTGGTGGTTTTTTCCAGGTAGGTGGTGGGGTCTGTGTTCAAAGGTATGTAAGCAGGGTCTTGTAGTAGGTTGGATAGTTTGGCTTGGTAGTCAGATGTGTTCATCACCACTGTGGCATTGCCTTTGTCTGCTGGGAGAATGATTATGTTGTTGTCTTTCCTCAGGTTGGTGAGGGCTTTTTGTTCTTCTTTGTGTAAATTGCTTCTGGGTGGTTTGCTGGAGCAGAGACCTACTCACTCTCCACCTCAAACTCAGCAACAAAATCCACCCAACACTCTGGAACAAATCCAAGCAACTCGCCGCCTGGAGAGCTGAAACAGAGACCTCCCACAAGACAGACACACACACCAACAAACTCCACAAACTGGAAAAACGCCAGAAGCCCAACCCCCCACAGCAGCCCATGAAACAAACAGTTCACAACATATCAGACAGGACACTCACCATCGCAGAGACCAAAGTCCTGTCCAAAGGATCCAACTTTGCAGTCGCCCCCAGACACATCCCCACTGAAAATATCATATGCGGAGTGGAAGCCAGCCTAACCAAAATCAACCCAGATGAAGCCAACAAAATCAGACTCGAAGTCACCAATATCCTCTGCTCCAGCAAACCACCCAGAAGCAATTTACACAAAGAAGAACAAAAAGCCCTCACCAACCTGAGGAAAGACAACAACATAATCATTCTCCCAGCAGACAAAGGCAATGCCACAGTGGTGATGAACACATCTGACTACCAAGCCAAACTATCCAACCTACTACAAGACCCTGCTTACATACCTTTGAACACAGACCCCACCACCTACCTGGAAAAAACCACCAAAGCCAAAATAAAAGCCTCACCCTTAAGTGAAGAAATCAAGCCAAGCATCATCCCCAGAGAGAAATCTTCCAGATGCCCCAAGCTCTACGGCCTCCCCAAGATTCACAAAGAAGGAACACCTCTCAGACCCATAGTCAGCTCCATAGGCTCACCCCTACAAAACCTCGCCAAATTTCTTGCCAAACAACTCCAGCCCTATGCAGAATCCATCTCTTCATACGTACAAAACTCGTTCCACTTCATAGAAATTATAAAGAAACAAGACCTACAACCCAATGACCTACTCGTGAGCTTCGATGTTGTTTCGCTCTTCACACAAGTTCCCATTCAAGAAGCCTTGACAGCTATCCACAACAAATACAACCCCCCCAAGCACATCCTAGATCTGACCAACCACTGCCTAACCAACACATACTTCATCCACAATGGACAAAGATACAAACAGATAGAAGGAGCACCCATGGGATCACCCCTCTCACCGGTCATCGCAAACCTATATATGGAACACTTTGAAACCAACGCGTTACAGAAGTCCGAACATAAACCCAAACTCTGGCTCAGATATGTTGACGACACCTTTGTTATCTGGCCACACGGGAAAGACAAACTGAACAACTTCCTCACACATCTCAACAGCCTACACCCCAAAATACAATTCACTATGGAAATAGAAGCCAACAACCAACTTCCCTTCCTGGACGTCCTAATCTACAAAAAAACCCGACGGCTCCTTAGGACATACCATCTACCGGAAAAAAAACACATACAAACCGCTACTTAAATGCACAATCACACCACCACCCTGCACAGATCAACTCCGTAGCAAAAACCCTCATCTCCAGAACCAAACGCCTCGCTGACAAAGACCACCTAAAAACTGAATTACACACTCTCTCGAATGCTTTAATTGCGAACGGATTCCAAAAAAAACACCATCACCAAACTAATCCAAAAAGAAACACACCCCCCAAGAACCAAGAAACAGAAGAGAACAACGGCACTGCCCTCCTCCCTTACATCAAAGGCACCACAGACAAAATAAGCAAAATTCTCCACAAACACAATATCAAGACAGCCTTTTGCACCGAACAAAAAATAGCCAACATTTTAAGAAACCCCAAAGACAAGATTGAGCTAGAAAACCAAGGAGTCTACGAAATACCATGCAAAGTCTGCCCAGCCACATACATCGGACAGACAAACAGGAGAATAAGCGCACGCATCGCAGAACACAAGAACGCAGTCAAAAAAGAAGAAAAATCTTCCTCTCTCTTCCAGCACATAAAAACAACAGGTCATGAAATTGATTTTAAAAGAACCAAACTCATCTCCAAAACTGAACACTTCAACAGTCGAATAATCATGGAAGCCATTGAAATAGAGAAACACCCAAACAACATGAATAAACGTGATGACACCTCCCGCTTGCCTGACATCTGGAAACTAGCCCTGGTCAACAGACGAGCCTCTGTCACAAAGACTGACACCAGGTCCAAAAGGACACAAGATGCCACCACCTTCCATCCACACCAAACACAAACCCAGACCCTTCCCACAGATGAAACGAAACCACCATCCAATAACAAAACCACGACTGCACCATCTACCGCTACTCCCCACTCCAGCCACCACATGGAGCACACTTACACACGCCAAAAAAACATTGGGAGACCACAGACACGCAGCCAGACCAAAATGAATTCACAAGACACAGGACCCCACTCTACCAAAGCCCAGGATGCTGCCAGAACACCCATCACCAAGGTCGTTAAGAAACAAAAGGCTAATAGACACACATCCAGCACCTCACCCACACATGATGTCTCTAAACAGCCATCTAACCCACCAGCAGTTAAGCCCTTAACGATCGCCTCAGCCACACAGCAAATCACAAAAGAACAAACAAACCTACAATCAGCAACAGAGCAAGCAAACCACACCCCCCAGCAGTATTTATAGAAGGACTTCAACTGAGATCACACTCTGCTTCAAGAAGAAAGAAGCCAGAACACCAGCCTGAAGATGACGAGTGAGACCTCGTCGAAACGTCGCCAAAACAACCAGATTTCTACACGGGAAGAAACCCGAATCCACCCTAACATGCCTATCTATCTATCTATCTATCTATCTATCTATCTATCTATCTATCTATCTATCTATCTATCTATCTATCTATCTATCTATCTATCTATCTATCTATCTATCTACCCTATTCAGAAGATATTTGTTCCCTAGGATTGCCTGCAGGGAGAGATTGGGACCAGGCATGATGGTGAGATGCCTCCCCTCCTCTGAATCCAGTAGGAAGCCTGAACTATCTGTGGAGGCAAAAAAAGATGTAACCGAGACTGTCCTTCTTTGGGCACATCATGAGAAGACATGGTTCTCTCAAAAAGACATTAATACTGGGAAAGGTTTAGAGCTGCAGAAAAAGAGGAAGAACAAATATGAAATGGACAGATTTCCTAAATCAGGGGTGGGGAATCTTTGGCCCTCCAGATGTTTTGGACCACAGTTCTCAGAATTCTGAGCTTACATGGCCAATGAGAAAGGACTGAGTTGTGGTCCAAAACATCTCGAGAATCAAAGGTTCCCCACCCCTAAAGAAAACAACAAGCTTGAGTTTACAAGAGCTGAGTTTACAAGGGTTTTGGACAGGATATTTCACCATAAATCAGAGGTGACTTGATGGCACATAACAAAAACAACAACAAAAAGAAAATACGTATATTCAGTTTCTCAGGACCAGAGATTCCAGATATTCAGATGAGTTCTTCCTGACCTCCTGGTTTAGCCATTTTCTTCTTTCCAGGGAGTAGAGAAAGATCAGGGAAGGAGTCTAAATACTGCTTCTGGCATTTCCCTAATTAGGCATGTATATGTATCCGAACTTGGCTTCCCAGCAATTAATTATGATTTTTAGGTGCATGCTAAGCCAACCAGGCCACCAGCAGATATCTGTCTGAAAATCCAGGCAGGGATTTGCTAATTGCCAGCAAGAAATTGGTTCAAGTTACATCGTTTGCCTTCTACAGAATAAGAGTTGGGTCATGTTTTCCTATAATCTTTGCAGGTCATAGTGGGACCTGGCTTTGGCCTTTCTCTTTTCTTTTACGCACTGGAGAAGGAGACTGGAAGTACAGTACAGTATTAGTTTCCAGTTTAAAACTTAATCCTAGTTTCCTAAGGTATCCAAAGCTAGAGGGCTCTAGTAAAAATCCACTCATGGTTATTAAAATGTGTGTGTGTGTGTGTGTCATTACATTCGTGACCGACTCTTCGTGACTCCATGTCAATGGAGTTTTCTTGGCAGGAACACTGGAGTGGCTTGCCAGTTCCTACTCCAGGCGCCTACAGCCCCTGGTATTCCCTGGTGGTCCCCCATCCAAGTACTAACCAGGGCTGACCCTGCTTAGCTTCCAAAATCAGGTGAGATTGGATGTGCTTATGGCATCTAGGCAGCTGCTGGTTATTAAAATACTCTTGCTCTATTCATTTTAATAATTTTAAAAACAGTCCATAACATGTTATTATGAGATATCTGCTCTACTTGTCTACCAAGTGAAAAGTGTAGGCAGATGGGACAGCAAACTAGCTGAGAGTTGCTGCTGCTGCTGCTGGAGAGAAAAAGACGTGTGTCACCCTTTCTTTTGGGAAGGGAATTCTCTGCAGGGTTGTGTGTTGTGGGAGAGACACCTCCTGCTCCATAGAAAGCCCCTTCAGCTGTTGAGCTCAGTGACTAAAGCCCAGGCGGCTTCAAAATAAACCAAGTTCCACATGTCCAGTCATAATCAGGAACGGCATTGAATTTCAAATCAGAGGTGAATTTTTCTGGACTCCGAAGAGGGAAAGAAAACCTGCTGCTTATTCAGTGGTGGTCATTAGGGTTTCCATTCTGCTCTGCCAAGGTTACTAGTGAGAGGAAAGATTCTAAGCACACATTCAGCCAAACACACAGAAATGACATCTCCAGATTCGGTTGCTCGATGTGTAAAACTCAGGGGAGCTCACTGGGAGTGAGGCTGGCACATGCAGCTCCCCTCCCCTCCTTATCTTCTTGTCCGCCCTATCCCACTGAGTTGTGAGCACAAGTGGTCCTATCTGGAACATTGTGCTTCTTTCATTGCCCACCTTGGTTAGGAGCCCCTGGCTACAAATTATGCCCATGGTAATTCATCTTGATGAAAGGACACAAGAAGAAGCTGTGGTTGCTTGTAAGTTTGAAACCTATCTGCAGAGAGAAAGAAAAAGGAAATGTAAAACTGAAATTTTTAATAGATAAGCATCTTCCAAAGAACAGGCTGAAACTTGCTAAAAAAAAATTTAAATCACTTGTCCTCAGTTGAACTTAGATATTATAGAAACACTTGTAGCCTCCCTCATACAGTGTTGTAGATCCTACTTTATCAGAATGTTAAATGGCACTGTTTATTCCCAAGGGAACAGAAGTAGCTGCACAGTCACGTTATAGAACAAAGGGTACATTTGCTTCCAAAGTTTGCAATAATGCTGTAGAAATGAAGCATGATGAACTCACACTAGGCAAAGGTTAAGCCATTATATCATTGCAGGTAAAACTCAAAAAAATTAGAATATCGTGCAAATGTTCATTGATTTCAGTAATTCAACTCAAAAGGTGAAATTAATATATGAGATAGATTCATTAAAATGAAAAGCAAGATCTGTCAAGCCTTACTTTAGTATAATCGTGATGATTCTGGTGTACAGCTTATGAAAACTCCAAATTCACAATCTTAGAAAATAGAATAGTGTGAAAAGCTTCAATATTCTAGGCTCAAAGTGTCCCACTCTTATCAGCTAATGAATGCATAACACCTGTAAAGGGATCCTGAGCCTTTAAATTGTCTCTCAGGCTGGTTCAGTGGGAATCACAATCATGGGAAAGACTGTTGACCTGATATTTGTGCAGAAAGCCATAATTGACACGCTCCATAAGGAGGGAAAGCCCCAAAAGGTACAGATTACAAAATAAGTTGGATGTTCCCCAAGTGCTCTATCAAAGCGCATTAATAGAAAGTTATGTGGAAGGGAAAAGTGTGGAAGAAAAAGGTGCACAAGCAGCAGAGATGACCAAAGCCTGGAGAGGATTGTCAGGAAAAGGCCATTCAAAAGTGTTGGAGACTTTCACAAGGAGTGGACTGAGGCTGGAGTTAGTGCATCAAGAGAGCCAGCACACAGAGAAGGATCCTGGACATGGGCTTCAAATGTCGTATTCCTCTTGTCAAGCCACTCCTGAACTCTGTTGCTCAGTGGTCCAAAGTCCTCGTTTCTGATGAGAGCAACTTTTGCATCTCATTTGGGAACCAAGGACCCAGAATCTGGAGGAAGAATGGAGAGGCACACAATGTACGATGCTTGAAGTACAGTGTGAAGTTCCCACAGTCTGTGTTGATTTGGGGAACCATGTCATCTGCTGGTGTTGGTCCACTGTGCTTCATTAAGTCCAGGTTCAACACAGCCGTCTACCAGGAGATTTTGGAGCACTTCATGCTTCCTTCCATCAACGAGCTTTATGGGGATGCTGACTTCATTTTCCAGCAGGACTTGGCACCTGCCCACACTGCCAAAAGTACCAAAACCTGGCTCAATGACCATGGGATTACTGTGCTTGATTGGCCAGCAAACTCATGTGACCTGAACCACATAGAGAATCTATGGGGCATTGCCAAGAGAAAGATGAGAGACATGAGACCAAACAATGCAGTGGACCTGAAGGGTGCTATTGAAGCACCTGCCCACCTGCCCATGAAGATTCTGCATTTCTCAAGTGGCACTCTCGCTACATAACACCTCAGCAGTGCCACAGGCTAACAGCATCCATGGCACACCGCATTGAGGCAGTAATTGATGCAAAAGTGCACCAAACCAAGTACTGAGTACATATGCATGCTTATACTTCTCAGAGGTCCAATATTGTCCTATTTCCAATCCTTGAATTATTGATGTCATGTAATATTCTAATTGTCTGAGATTGTGAATTAGGGGCTTTCATAAGCTGTACGCCATAATCATCACAATTATACCAAAGTAAGTTTTGACATATCTCGCCTTGCATGTAATGAGTCTATCTCATATATTAGTTTTACCTTACTGAAATAAATGAACATTGGTATGATATTCTAATTTTTTGAGTTTCACCTGTACTTAAATGACAGCATTAATTAGCTTTGATTATTTTGTTTATGTATGTAAAATATTTTAATTAGCATTTCTCTTTAAAAAAAAAAAGAACCTATACATGTATTTGTTTACCTGTTTAAACTGTCTGATCCATGTGAGGACACATGAAATATGTCACACGGAATATCTTTCAAATCTTCATCCTACTTAACAGATGTGTAGGTTTGAACTGTTGGAAACAGAGCAGTACTTGTGGCATTTGAAATATTATATGGCCCATGTTTAGGTGTGTTATATTGCACAAAATGTTCCTCGTTGTGGACATGAAAGGGGGCCTCTTCTGTGGCTGCGACTTTGGATATTCTTCAGAGCTGTGTACACCTGCCAGCTGCAACCTGCTTCAGCAGCCTTTGTTTCAATTGAAGCAGCTGTGTATCAGTTCAGAAGGACAAGGGACGGACTGCACTGACACTCTTCTACCTTAATCTTTGTATCTTGTACATTGAGGAAGGAAAAAGAAATACCGAGGGGGAACTGATTTTGAACAGGCTGCTTGACAGGAAGGGGTTAAACAGTTTCTTTTTCTCCTCTCCTTTCTACTCAGTTCTCTGTCTGTTACCCTCCCAAAGCGGCTATGCACAATAAGAAGAATCAGGATATGCACAACAGAGTGCCTCCTCAAACCCAAAAATCACATCTCAATAGAGGACAAAGGAGGCACAAAGTAAAAGTCTGGCTGTGGGTTACATCAGTTGTTTTTGTCAGCGGTGAAATGCCCAATAAATGATGGTGTACGGACATGGCAGTAGAAACGTGCGAAATCAGCCCTTTCCCCCCCAGGTAGCTTTCCATACCTTTGGAACACAGAATGATTTCTGTTGGCAGTACCACCAGCGGAATGAAAAACAATACATGCGGTGCTTATGGTAGGGGTTTGGTCGGCTTGCTCTCTCCAGGCAGCAGTGTTCATCCCCATCCCCCGCTGGTCACCTGTAAGCTCTCTGACCATGAGACACAGGGGCTTCTGTGTCAACACCCCATGAAGCATGAGAAGCAAACATTGTCTGCCACTCCTGTGCCATGCATGCATGCAGAAGGAAGCATCTGCAGATGTTGGCCAAGGGCTGGAGGGCTTTCACTTACACATCCCCCTAGCACAGTGATGGCGAACATTTTAGAGACTGAGTGCCCAAACTGCGATTCAAAACCCACTAATTTTTCACAAAGTGCCAATACAGCAATTTAAACTGAGTACAGGTGGCTGTGAAGGGGCGATGTCGGGTGCCCACAGAAAGGGCTCTGAGTGCCACCTTTGGCACCTGTGCCATACGTTAGCCAACACTGAACTAGCCTTTTGTGCTGCTTACGTCAAGCAGTTTGTGCTAAAAAGCAGGTCTTTTCTGTTTGTTCTCAGCTGATGATGTTGCTTGTGCTTCTTGTAATTAATGAAACCACGTGGTAGTCTTTCATGGTCTCCTTTCTTCCCATCTTCTCAAGAGGTTGCAATTCTAAAATAGTTGGTGTAGCGAGGAGAGTGCCACTTGAGAAATGCAGAATCTTCATGAACACGAAGGGTTCCTGTCTTCGTTCCTCCTTACAGACATTGCATTCTGAGTTTAACTCTGCAAGCAACTGTGATAGCAAATAAGATAATGACAGTGTTGGGGGGACAGAAGGACCACTTCAAAATAACAGTGTTAGCTTCTGTGTATAATTAGAAAGGAGGGGATTTATTTTAAGAGCTTTCCTAGGCAAAGTTAGAGTTCTTCAGCGTTCCTTCTCTCTGTGAATGTCTGGGTAAAATCATATATATGAGCTGCAATAACTAACCCTTTCAGTGCCTCACTGGTGCTTCACTTACTGGTCAAGCTCGGGACATGTGAGATGGGATAGACTGGAAGAATGGAGAGGAACGTTAGGAGCGTACTACTGTATGTGAGGGCTCTATTTGTTTGGCACAAAGCCTGCTTGTTTTATGTTTTATACTGTCTGAGGAGGAGTGGCTGGAGAGGCTACATCTATTTGAGAAAGGCGGGTTCATATCCTTTCAGCACCAAATGTTTGTGCCATTTTCATGTTGGCATCCAGGATCAAAGCCCTGGTTGTCCCACCTTTATAGTTATGGCTCGGGGCCCTTATAAAGTCCTCTCTGTTCTTTGAGGCTCTTCAGACGTGACACAGGCTGGACAGTGGAAAAGCCTAAATGAGCAGACACGTGTGTGCGTTATGGATAAAAGGGTATCAGGGGCTAAATACAGGGGCCTCATATCAAATGTCCCTCCCAATTTTTAAAGCTAAAGCAGAGTACTACACAGGCACTTTCTAAAAACCTCTAGTGAAGGCAAAACCCATGAAAAACATTGCTGTAATAGAAGGACCCAGCTCTGCAGTACTGCATTTAGAATACCTGAGTGTGTAACACACACACTCATGTTCTTCATCCCTTCAATTATGATCTAAACTGTCGACTATAAAGTCGGCAGCTCAGCAGTTCGAATCCCGGGTGCCATGCAGCGGAGTAGGCTCCCGCTGTTAACTCCAGCCCCTGCCAACCTAACAGATCGAAAGCATGTAAATGCAAGTAGATAAATAGGTACCGCCGTAAAAAGGGGGAAGGTAAAACAGTGTTTCCTTGCAGCCATGCCGGCCACCTGGCCACGGACTTGCACAACAGTGGCTCTTCGGCTTGTGTACAGAGATGAGCACCGCCCCTATAGTCAGATACAACTAGCGTGCTTGTGCAAGGGGAACCTTTATCTTTACCTCCTCCCTCCAAATCCACTACCACTTAGTGGCTCAAGTTTGTACTGCAGGCTGCATAGAGTTTTAAAGTAACCAAAATTAATTGGTCATTTAAAAATGTATGCCAATTTTCAGGTCTCTGCATTTCCTTGTCTTGGAGTTATGATAGAAGATGATGGACATACACCATTACTAATAATGAGCATTTTGTAGTTTCTTTAAAAATAATATATATTTAGAGTAGTAGGTTCCAGTCCACAAAATCTTGGGGCAGATAAAACCTCTTAGACTCCACAAAACTCATTCTTTATCACAGCAGCACAGTAGCTTATTACTATAATTTCTTTGAGAGTTCCTATTTAAATTAATTAACATGTCTTTGTTGTTGTTGTTCAGTCGTTCAGTCGTGTCCGACTCTTCGTGACCCCATGGACCAGAGCTCGTCAGGCCTTCCTATCTTCCACTGCCTCCTGGAGTCTGGTTAAATCCATATTGGTTGCATCGATGACACCGTCCAACCATCTAATTCTCTGCCATCCTCTTTTCCTTTTTCCTTCAATCTTTCCCAACATCAGGGACTTTTCCAAGGACTCCTCTCTCCTCATGAGGTGGCCAAAGTACTGGAGCTTCAGCTTCAAAATCTGTCCTTCTAGTGAACATTCGGGGTTGATTTCTTTCAGGATGGATAGGTTTTGTTTTCTTGCTCGTTATTCCAACCAGTTCTCTCCATCGTGGAAAACATGTTATTTCTTCCCATGTGTTTTTTTAAATTATCATTCTTTCCTTTTAAAGTGTTTCTTTTATTTTGGTTTAATGTTCATTAGAAGTCTGGTGACTTCTGGTAAAGTAGTATCATCATTAAGGCTTCAGTCCTGTGCATACTTATGTGAGAGTACAACCCACTGAACACATTTGGAGTTGCTTCAGAATAAATATGCATGTGTTGATGTTGCATTTGCACTTAATAAAATCTAGTGTAAAACCACTTAAACCTTGAGTTATTGTAGCAAGCAACAAAAATACTTTAAACTGTCACTCTAAAGATAATGATTCAAACTAATCTCCAAGGATTGTTAAACCTATTTTAAGCATCCTTCATGTACTAGAAAAATGTGAGCTAAAATAGATGGTACTGTTATAATATGTTTGGTGCTTTGATACCTCTATAGCTTGGGACCCCAAAAGAGCGAAAGTAGAAAAGTAGAATTTTCAGCTCCTATCTCACTTTAAAACACCATGCATTCTTGTACTATTCATTACTGATAAGTCCTAGACTTAATTTCCATTGAATGGAGCCTACCTGGTACTGTATATATTCTGCTGGAAATAGTAGATTTGTAAAACAGGAGCATGCTGGAATGATTTTTTTGACATGTTCAGCGTGTTAGAAGAAGAGACTAGCCTACATGTACTTGCCAGGCATTTATTTATCAGGGTATTTTTATAGCTTGATTCAGTATTCAGATTTCCAGTCCTGCACATACAATCTGAGCAGGTACAGTCCAGAAAGAGATAACCTTTAAGGAAAATTGTTATAAGATGTTTTATAGATGGTATCCCCCACCACCACCGTTTATCTAAGATGTATAATTGCTCACCCAAATGTTGGAAATGTAAACATGACAGTGGTACCTTCTACCATATGTGGTGGACATATAAAGAGGCAAAGGCATACTGGATAATGGTAAAATTATTTATAGAAAGATATTTGAAGATTAAGTTAGAGCTTAGACCATATTTTTTTCTATTAAATATAGTAGATATTAATATCTCATATGACCAGAAATATGTACTTCATCATGTAATAGTTGCAGCGAGGATACTGTATGCGAAATTTTGGAAACAACCAGAAGTGCCAACAGAGAGAAACTTCCACGAAAAGATAAGAGAATATATTGAAATCGACAGGCTCTCCGGTTTTCTAAAGGGAGACTACGAAGAGATTTTCAAAAAAAGATGGCAAGAAGTAACAAACTTATTAGTATTGTGATACTATTTGGTGATTCGTTAATATGCCAAATTGTTATTTTTGACTTGATATATTCAATGTAATCTTTATAGTGTATTCCCCCCTCTTCCCCCATACTCCCCCCTTCTCCCCCCCAAAACCCCCCCAATAAAATTACTTAAATGAAAAAAAAAACAGAAAGAGATAGTTCTCTTGAGCTTTATGTGCTGGTCTGTTGGTAGCGGTACAGAGAGGTATCTGATCAGAGTATCCTCACAGTGTAAATAATGTGTCTGTTACTTTAAGTAATTACAGTAAAAATCCCAGTATAGTAGTTTGTAGTTTAGTTTACAATCCCCACAAGTGAACTTTTTGAACATTTAATTTCCAAATGTGCATAAACCATATGTTGCATCACATGGACTTTCACTTCCAGATTTTAAAATTAGATTTTTTTTCTAAGATCATCTGGGACTAAAGAGGAAATTTAATGTTCTCTCTGCTGGAGGTGAGCAATTAGAACAGAAATACTGATTATTACCTCAAAGAGTGTCTTGGCTTTATGAAAGAATATTCTATATAGTAAAGCATAGTAGTTTTTAAGTAACACATTCCCTGGTTGTAACAGTTTAGAAGTGTGGTTTGGATTGAGAAGGGGAGAGGGGAGATTGCATAAGAACACCAAGAAAATGTGTTAATTCCCTGACATTTTTCAAATGTTTTCATTTTTTCCAATTACCTTATCTGTTTGATAGGATGATTGTATTACATAACCTGTGAAGAAATACCTATTTTCTTAGAGATATAGGGCATGTTGAGAAATTTATGTCTGTTAATGTTGGTCAGTACTGGAATGGTTAAGACCTTGCTCAATTTCAAGGCTGTTTCTTGGAAAACAGCAGGCTCCTGTTCTTCTGTTTCTAGCAGGAAATATTGTCGGTTAGATCTCAACCAGAGGCTGCTAGCCAAAACAAATACCAATGGATAAGCCACATTTTATTTTCATAGTTAAACAGGTGGAACTTACTTCAGTGAGAACTACCCATCTGCTTCATTGCTTGTTTATTTACTGATTGTACGCTGAGCACGTTTAGCATTCTGTTCTGAATGTATCAATTAAAGTTACTGTGTGTTAAAGGCATTTGAAATGTATTGCAGCGAGAGTTTGAGGCTGTAGTAGAAGTATATTTGAAGCCTACAATCAGAGAGGGAAATGTGTCATAGAAGACTCAGAGTCAGAAATGTTGGTTAGCCAAATAAATAGTATTCTTGCTATGGAGATTATCAAGAGCAAGCAGACTGCTCGTTTCTAATCATGTCCTTTAGATGTGCTCTTCAACAGACGGATGGAACTATATAAAGAGAAATTAAACTGTTCTACAATGGCAGATTAATGGTTAATATCCAGGATTTTGACATCCTGTTTCTGGCTGCTTCCCTGTTTCAACCCACAAGTGCGTTGGCTCACAGGTATAATGAACCAGCTTATTAAGAAGCTGTTCATGACTCAGCAGGGGAGAAACAGTGGCAGGTTTACATTGCAAAACATACTAGATTCATTTGCAAATGTTTTAAGGGAGTTAACTTTTTTTTTAAAAAAACCACTAGTGATCTTTTGCCAAATTGCCTGGGGAGTCAGGGGGACTCATCCTGTTTATGTGTTACATTTTCAATTTCAAACAGAAAGCTTTGGAAGGAAGATCCCAGTGTGGAAATGCTTGGAAGGTTTGTCACGGTGTTGTTTCTAGCCCCATTTCCAGTGGCTAACATCTTCCTCCTAATTCTGTGCTCTTCAAGACTTGCTCCTCAGTTCTATCTGGTGCTTTGAAGAAGCCCAAACACCTTCATACTCTGACCTGCCTTAGACAGTTACTTCACGCCCCTCTCATCGCGGTTCACTGTCACGCTTGGGACTGGTACAAGAAAATGTTACTACATGTCCATTGTGTGATGGTGGAATCCCGACCACACCCTCTGAACTGGGATTTAAGCGTGATGAGCCATACCTCTCCCTGACCTCAGGAATTCTCTTGTTTCGGTTCCTGTTTTGAGACAAGTGCTCGTGAAGTAAGGCTCGTCACGCAATGTACACATTCTCCATCTAGTGACAGGAGTGTGAAGTTGTATTCTCCAGTACAATCCCAATGGTGTCAACAATGCATCGCAGAGAGATAAGAAGGCATAAAACCTCAAACTTTGCTGCTTAACGTATGAAAGGCAAAGTTACAGAGAATTGAAATATCGAAAAACGGAAGGTCAGACAAAAAAAGGGGGAAACAAAGGCGGGGAAGTACAGATATTGTCACGAAACAAGACGTGAAGTAACAGTCATCACGATACCATCAATCACGCCTGTGGGTAAACGGAAACAGGGACAGAACCGGGGCAAGACCACGTGACCGCAAATGACATTATCACGAAATGAACGTAATCTCGGAACGAGGAAGGACGTGAAGTAACCACCTTACTCTCTGGTGCAGTCATGCGTCATCAGCGTAAAGGAGTGTCCAGAGTGTTGCAGATCTCAAGTGACTGTATCCATAACCAGAATGAAAATAAGCAGGGAAAGTGCCGATCCTTGGTGGGCCCCAACTGTGATACAAAAATCTTTAGATGTACAGTGGTACCCCAGGTTATGAAATTAATTCATTCCCTGGGACACTTCATAAACCAAAAAATTTCATAACTCAGATTGAATGGGGTGCAATGCACCCTGGGAATGGAAGTCTTCCAAAAAAAATTCATAATCTGGAGTTTTCCATAGGAAAAAAATCATAAGCTGGGTTTTTTTGGACATTTTTTCAGATAGACTTCCTTTCATAACTCGAAAGTTACGTAACCTAAGGCATCCGTAACGTGGGGTGCCGTTGTACCAGCAGCGGCCTGTACATGACTCTTTGGCGACTCATAGAGGAGTTTGGCCCAATTGACAAGTTCCTTTGGGACTCCATGATGTCGCAGTGCATACCAGAATGACATCATGTGAGACTCAGTCAAATGCTTTCTCAAAGGGCAAGAAAAGCTGAATGCACTGTTTTCCTTTTTCCCCCTGTGTTTTTCAAATAACAGTCGGGCAGCATGGATTGCATCTATCGTTCCGCATCTGGCTTGACGAAGCCAGCTTGATTGACACTTAGTTGAACTATGGTGCGGATGCGTGTGTCGATAACTCGTTCAGTGATTTTACGAATGTGAAAGTAATCTAATCGGTCTGTAGTTGGCGCATTTGGCAGGGTTCCCCTTCTTCTAGGACTGTTGTGCTACGTTGCCAATCATTGGGTATCTTCTTCTCTCGCACAATCAGGTTAAAGAGTTCCATCAGCCAGTTGTAGGGGGTTCTGTTGCCACATCACCTGTGGCTTTGCCCGTTTTCATCTGTTTCATCGCCATGGCAATTTATGATAGGTTGCCCAGGCCCTTGGACTGGTGGAACATATGGGATTGGGTGTGTGTGTGCGGGAACTCTTCTGTGGAAATTTTCTCGAAGTAAGCCCTGGGCAGCAACTGAAAGATGTAAAACTATTCCACTTATATTATTTCACCAAGAGGGCAAAGGAGGGAATTAAAAAATGTAAGAAAAAGATGTGGTAGCCTGTGTTGGTTTCCACAGTACAGCATTATCTCAGGCTGCAATCACACTGGCAATGAGACCCACATTTAAGGGTCATTTAAATCCATTTAGGGCTCAACACTACTGGTAAAAAAAATTCCTCTTTTCAGTTATGTTGGGTTGAATATATACATGTGGAAGACTGCACAAGGGGAATGGGGTTTTCTACTTCTCTGGCAGAGGTCTGTTTGTTTTGAGATGCATGTTTCTATGTCTGTGTCTTTTTTAAAAGAAAAACCTACTATCTGATACAGCACTATACTAGATAACAGAAATTTAAAATCTTACCATGTTTGCCACCTCCCTACCTCCCCACAGTTCCCCCACATCAGCAAAATTACTTTCCCCGTTCCCAATGGCCACAAGTTTATTCTGGCAGCAGAAATTCTGGTAGCTAATAGATTTTTATCATTCCCATAGCATAACACAAGGGTGAAATTCATTTGTGTAGTCCGCAAAGTGAGTTTTTTCCCCTCAACAGGCAAGGGCTTTTAAAAACAACCCACTTCTAAAACCCATTGCATTGCATGCAGCCTTGTGGATATGAATTCTGCTGCCATTTTAATTGTGCATGTGTGAATTTGGGGTGGCAGAGACACCACTGCTTTTCTTTTTAATTTTTTAAAAGATCTCTCTTAAAATTTTTATCACTGCATCACTTCATTAATATGTTTGGAATTATAGCCCCCTACCCCATTCTCTCCATTCAGTTGATGATGGGAGCCAGTAAAGCAGCAGAAGACTGCTTGGTGCAGAGTTGGCATGCTTGGACATGAAGACTGGTCCATGCACCTGGAGCAAAGGAACTGAAAGCCCCCTTCTGCCCTATTTTCATTTTTCATCATTAATTGGTTGGGATCACCTCCCCGGTGTGCCCCCGGGTGTTTCTAGTGACTATTATAACACTAAGTGGCACCTCCTAAATGTTCAGTTGATCAGTGTCTCACTTACTGTACATTAAAAAAATCAAATCAGATCAGAACATTTAAGACCAGTGTACTTCTAAAACACAAGGGAGATGAGTCAATTTCAGCAGTATAGATGTCAAACTGTCTTAAATCACCAGAAATAAATTTGTTTCCATTAAGTGCTTGTGAATGTGGCCACCAGTTTAAATGCCACATGATTTGAACCTAGTTTTTTTTAAGTCCGAAAAAAATTGATTCAAATTGCCAGTGTGACCAAAGTCTATCTTAATGAAATGTGCCATCTCCATGGTCAATAAAATGTTTATCTCTTAAAACAAAGGCATGTGTGCTGTGTCCAGAAATTTCCGCATCCTGCTCTAAAAACAGAACACAAGATTTCAACTTTATTATACCTTCCCCCTTCCCTATATTTGATGTGCATTAGACTATCAGTCTAAAAAGAGTGTGTTCAAATTGCGTAACTCTGCAGACAGTTCAGTATTTATCAGTGTTTCTTTGTTATCTCCCCGTGCCAAACGCAGATTGAAAGCTTCTTGGGACAGGTGGGGGCAGATTGTTCTTCCTTATGTTAATCTGCAAGGCATGACAGGCAGGGCAATTTTGGCTCTTTTCCTCAAGAATTTATAGTGTATCACATACTATATTGTTTAATTAATTCTAATATTGATAGTCCACTTCTTGAAGTGTGCATTGCAGTATTCTCTTGTGTTCTCAGTTGCTCAACAGAATTGACATGGGTTGATGGTTTCAAGGCCAAATTATATATCCACTTAGAACAGAACTCTCTTGGAGACACATGCCATTTGAGACCCAATAATCTAAAATGCAATTATTTTCCTGTTGTGCACACGCTCTGTTTTGAAGATTCATGTGTTATGTACCTTCTGTGGAAGTGCCATTGAACTGAATAGGTCTTGCTGAACATTCAGATTTCGTAATGAAGGTTAAGCATATTATTCAGGACATAATTCTGTGTTTCCAGTAAAAATGTGAACTGGATTCCTATGCCCATTTTCAAATTGAGGAGGAAAACATATGTACAGTGCAGTGTGGTCTTATCCTGGAAGGCTGAGATACTAGATTGTAAAGTCATGTCATATTTACAGCAACATTCTTGATGTTGGGTACAAGCTCCCAGACCTGTGTTCATGGGGAGCAGGACTTTAAAACACAGCTTAATCATTAAGCCTAATGTGATATCTAATGTAAATATTAAGAGCAGAATCCTGTGGAGGAAGCATGGCTTGCAGTTGATCCCCTGTCGAAAGCAACAGGGCTTCTCCACTTAAAAGAGGGTAACAAATACTCCTTTGTGCAGCCATTGAGGGAAGAGTAATTGTGTGTGCAACAGATTGTTATGTGTGCCATAAAAACAAAGGATTCTGTCTAAAAGATCTCACCATACTAATGTTTGTGAAACAATTCTGTTTTTTTTTAAAGTACAGTGGTCCTCCTCTCTTTCGCGGTTCATTATACTGCGGTCCCGCTATATTGTGGGACCACAGTATATGAAAAAATTCCCTGTGCGATAAGGGGCAAAGGCCTGTTTCAGGCCTCCCAGGACTGGCACTGCCCCGAATGGGCCTATGAGGGCCTTCCCAGGCCTTCTGGAGGCCCCAAAAGGGCTTTCCTGCAAACTGGAAGTGACTTCCGAATCGCCGAAAATCATTTCTGAGGCCTCCAAGGGCCTTTCTAGGCCCGTCAGAGGCCACAGAAATTTTCGGTGACCCGAAAGTCACTTTTGGTTTGCAGGGAGGCTCTTTGGGGGCCTCCATAAGGCCTGGGAAGGCCCTCGCAGGCCTGTTCGGGGCAGCGCCAGGTCTGGGGTAAAAACAAGAGCCCACAGTTATGCCCCCCAGGCCCAACCCAACCTGCATCCGTATATCACAGATTTTCAATTATTGCGGGTCAGGTCAGGTCCCTAACCCCCGTGATAGGCTGGGGGTCACTGTATTATTTCTTTAAAAGAAACAGCTGCAAGGAGTCAAAGATTGTGTTGATTTTTCTGGTTGGTTTTGAAATGAATTTTATTGTCATGGCATACATACATATCAGGTTTCTTAGAATTGTAGTCTGTATGGGTGCCACAGTTGTTCTGAGAGATGCAGTTAGTTTCATGTTGCCTGCAATAGCAACTTACATTTTAAATATATTTCTGAAACTTCTCAGACACAACAGGTGGCTAAGAACTGAGAGGAGTTCCTAATCACTCATTTGAAAGAAAGCTACAAACCAGTAGCACCTAGTCAGTATTTTGCTTCAGTGTGTCTTTTCTGGTAGATTTGGGGGGAAACCAAAGATGATCTTGGTAGCTTTACAGCACGAATTAATTCCAGAATGATCACTGAAAATATGTTAATTTTCATGATCCTTCATCATTTCGGTATTGTCATTTCAGTACAGCTTATTACCTTTCTGTGCTACAGCTTCCAGACTCCCACAGGTGTCATGACTGGCATGGCCACCTCCCATGCTGACTGGTACCTTTTGTCCAAAAATCTTGCATCAGTTTATTTATTATTTGAATTTTATCCCATCGTTCTCCCCTAGTGGATACCAAGGCAGTAGACAAAAAATGAAATCAACAATTAACTAAAACAATACAATTTGAAACAATATTTATTTGAAACATTACTTTAAAAGTGTATGTTTGTAAATTTAAAATTAACATATCTGTTGCCTTCTGACTCACCAGAATCCCCTCTAAACAGGCACACACTCAATTGCCAATAGAAGAACAGGAGGGAAGGGGCCAACCATGTCGCCCAAGGGAGGAAATTTCCTCAGTGTATCTTGCAAAGAAGGCATACTGGTCATTAGAATGCCTGTGTTAAGATGTTTCCAATGTGAATTTATGTATTGTTGTGTTACATTATGTTCTTGTATTTTTTTAATCATTCTCAGCTTTTCTCAGTTAGCAATCAACTCAAAGTTATGGTATCTTTCTCTTGCCTTTTCAGAGCTGTGGAAATGCCAACTCAGTGACTCTGCCCGAGACATTATTGTTCGTTTCAACCCTTGATGGGAGTTTTCATGCCGTTAGCAAGAGGACAGGGTCAGTTAAGTGGACGTTGAAAGAAGGTGGGTACGAGAGATGTCATCTTGCCTTTTCTTCACTAACATCCATATCTGCTAAGTCAATATAATGCCGGGAACAGATTCAAAGACAAGCAACCTGGCTGCAGGCTGAGCAGTCTGACCTTCTGCATGTGTCGATGTAAGTTCTGTTGCTATCAGTTGGGCTTACCTCCAACATCGGGCTGTACTCTCAAGGGCAGCATAATGTTGTCTGCATGTCTGCTCAAGAGTAAAGTGAAAATGCAAGCAGGTTTGCATAATGTATCTGCTGTCTTCTGAAGACCGTCTATGTTCATAGAACCCAGCATAGAAATCTCTGGGGGTTTTTTTGGGGGGGTTTTTTTGGAATTCTGTACCTGCCTTTAACTTCTAATTCTTATAAATATTTACATTTAGCACATATTAATACTGTTGATGTTATTAATATTACTTGTATTTATTTAATGCCATTGGAATGGTCCATAATCATTCCTTGTCTGGAATCCTGTTACATAGTTATGCCTATGGCGTAACTTTTAGACATGAATTGCCACAAAATAAGAAATCTCGGTAGGCATTAATTGTGGTACACCGAATCAAGTGACTTGATGTACAACAGATAATGCCTACAGAGGTTTCTTGATTTATGGCATTTGGCATCTCGAAGTTAATTCTTTTGCAAAAGTGCATAACAGGATTTCAAGCCATTGCATTTTGTCTGTGAAGATTCTGTCATCCAGATGAGGTTCCCTGGAAGTTGAGTCATGGCAACTGGACCTCTTTTCTTGAGAGATCAAAATGTTTCACTACTCATCCAAGCAGCTTCGTCAGTCTAACTTTCCTAACTTTCCACTAACTTTCCTCAAACTGATGAAGCTGCTTGGATGAATAGTGAAATGTAGTGAAATAAATAAATGAAACATAGAGAAATAAAATAAAATAAAATAAAATAAAATAAAATAGTGAAACATTTCAGTATCTCAAGAAAAGACCAGTTGCCATGCATGACTCAACTTCCAGAAAGGCCATTGCATTGTGTTATGAAATTAGCTATCATGTTTGGCCTCTTCAAGGCAATATCATGACTTTTGAAGGCCTGTGACCAGAAGCCTGCAGTAATTGCACCTCATTGAGCTCTGATTTCAGAGTGCTAGTTATGTGTCCACATCAGGACAGCAAAAGCTCCCCTGATGTGCCGGAGTGCCAGGTTTAGGCTGTGCTCTTATCCACCAGTCTGTATGGGTGCCTGGGTAAACTGTACTTTCTGTGCCCAAACCGGCTTCCACTGTTGTACAAAAAGAAGTGTGGGAAGGAACCATCTGGATGTGCTACAGTACTTTGAATTCTTAGATAAGAACTTGGTGTTTTTATCCGTGTTGGTTCTTTTGGTTTTCCATTTGATCTAAATTAACTGATTTTTTTTAATGGACTACATATTTACCGTAGTTACAG
Organism: Phrynocephalus guinanensis; assembly: GCA_037367245.1. NCBI lineage: Eukaryota > Metazoa > Chordata > Lepidosauria > Squamata > Agamidae > Phrynocephalus > Phrynocephalus guinanensis. The sequence goes on from CM074734.1 coordinate 129,440,528, forward strand.
TATTAAGGTATTGGTGGCCTCTAAAAAGGAGGAGGCGATATGCAGCTCTTATTGCTGATTTAGGTGAATAGTTACTAAGATTATGTCTTAAATACTGCTTACAGATTTTCTATCTTATGCAGAAGCATCAAGGTACTTGAATGGAGTCATTTTTTTCCAATCTAAAACCAGTTTTGGCTATATTATCTTTTAGAAAAAATGTCCCATCCAAATCAAAATGCCTTGAGGTCTGGTCTTGATGCTCACATATACCTAAAAGGTATGTGTATGATGTAAATGTTCTTTATAGATCTTTCAAATTTAGGACAGAATCCAAAATAGGGTTGGCACTTGGCAGGCTTCCACTTGCAAAATGAAACTTTCCCCTCTTCTTCATAATGTAGCCCCCAAGTCCCCCCTAGTTTATTCCAGTGGGGTCCTCTAAAATGCTGTCCACTTCTTAGTCCACTAACATAACCAATGCTATTGACAGGAAGGAATAATTCTAAATGTAAAAAAAGGCTGTGAAATTTAAAAATGTAAAAAAGTATCAGCTCTTTATATATGTTTATATATTTATATGTTAAAATAAGCACAACCACTTACTCACAGGTAGGTGTGGTTGTGTGTGTGTGTTGTGTTATTACAGTCGTGAGTGACTCTTCATGATTCCATGTCCATGGAGTTTTCTTGGCAGGAATAATCGAAAATCCGCAATATGTGGATGCTGGGTCGGGTCAGGACTGGGGTGCCTATCTGGGGCCAGCTTCCTACACTTACCTGAGGCCTGGCGCTGCCTTGAACGGGCCTCTGACAGGCTTCCCGAGCTTGTCAGAGGCCCCAGAAGTGGTTTTGGGCGATCTGGAAGGCACTTCCGGTTCACCAGAAACCACTTCTGGGACCTCCAGCAGGCCTGGGAAGCCTGTCAGAGGCCGTTTGGGGCAGCACCAGGCCTGGGGCAAGTGCAGAAAGTCTCAACCAGGCCCATGCAGCTTGCCCTAGGAGCCCTTTGTTTCTTATACTGCGGTCCCGCGATATACCGGGAACCGCAGTATATGAAGCACGAAATGGTGGGGGGCGATTGTACCGTGATTGGTGCAATACTTCCTTCTTGGAAACCCTTAGTCTTTGCAGTCAGAATGGCAACATTATAATCTATGCTATCTGTTTTTACATTTTGCAAGTGACTCCCATTGGCAGGGTGGGGGGAGAATTTTCTTTAGAAAAAATTGTGAGTTCTTTTTCATCAAGAGGGACCACAAAATCACTCACTCACTCACTCACTCACTCACTCACTCAATCAATCAATCAATCAATCTGTTATTTTATGTAAAGAGGTTTCAAGGAGTTTTGTCCCTCTTATGCTTTTGGTCTTACAAGTACAGTTGTACCTCTACTTACAATCGGTTCAACTTAAGAGCAGTTCGACTTAGGAGCGAAACACCGTTGGCATTTTAACTGCTACCTTACAAATTTTAGATGCGGTCTGCTCTACTTACAGTTTTGTTTTATATATTTTTTTATTTTTAATTGTTTAAAGATAGGGCTGCTCTACTTAAGAGTTGTTTGACTTAAAAAGCATGCATTCGGAACGGGTTAAACTCGTAAGTAGAGGTACCACTGTACCTTTATCTTGCCTTGTTCAGTGGAGCTGCAGCAGTGCTTGAAATTTGATGCTATCATGTACAGTGGCACGAAAAAAGGATAATTTATAAAGAAGGAAAGGTTTCTGGTTTGTTGAATTTGACAAGAGTTGGCCCAGTTCATAAGCATGTATCAGGTTACTTTGGCATGCATCAGGAAAAATACTGGTTTTGGTATGTGCTGAATACTGCCCCCATGATAATGGCACAGAATTTTTTTTTGGGGGGGGGGGTCTTTTGAAAGAGCACCTTAGGAGATGATACCAGATTGCGAACACCATGATAACTATGACAATGGAGTTTTCAGGCCCTCAGTTGCCCTTCACTAGTCCCATAGACCAAAATTTATCTGCTAGCCCGGTCAACTTCTGTAAACAAAATTAGGGGACAGGCACTCCAGCCCTGCATCCTGTCTGATAACCGGATCAATCTAGTAAACAAAGTTTCAAAATAAAAATCAGACATATTCTGGACTATTTTTTTTATAATTTGACTCATGTTTACACGATCTTTTGTTTGTAAAAGCCAATGTTAATACCTATACACTCTACAATTCTACAACAGTATGTATGGATATATTTTATTTACACTGAGAATGTAACACTATGATTTTTACTTAGTTGCTTATATAGACCATAAAATAGATGCAAATTGGAAAAAGCTTTGAACATAAAACTGCTGCTTTCGATTCTTATGCATTGATAAATGACAAGAAATTTACTTTGCAGAAGCCTGCTGAACTTGTTGGTACCAGTGATATGAAAAGTACTCTAGTTACTTTAAATTATTGCCCTAGTTTTAAAGCAAATGCATTGCAAAATACCATTGGTAAATTGGTAAATTACTACTGTCAGACTGGATAATCCAGTTCTGTGGAGAGCTTTATTGCATCTGTGGTGTTCCTCTAGATACTTATCTCAGTGCAGGCTATTTGTTGTATTGTAGGGCAGTTAATAACCATTGGTTTGCATTCATATACAACCAAAACTACAGATCTCTTTGGCAAAACAGAACGTTAAGAGTCAATAATATTAGGACTGCTTTTTCAAGTGTGTCTATGTTACGGCTTAATATTATCAAATCTCTTGGGTCAGGTTGCTAGGGATCTTTATTAGAATAGAATAGAATAGAATAGAATAGAATAGAATAGAATTTTATTGTCAGTATGCATATTACCGTATTTATTGTCAGTATGCATATGCGTGTTATACGCCGATATAATGTGACAGCACAAAACAGCAGCTTCGAGTGCTGTCCCTCCGTCCACTTTGTTCCCAACCCGCGGAGGCGCCAGCTGTTCGGCGGCCCGAGCTTCAGCCGGGCCGCCAGGTAACTCCGTGGGTGGGGGGTGGGTTAGGGGGAGGGTTCTTTGGAACCTTTGCCGCACTCCGGGAGGTAAAAGCGGGCGGCTTCCACTTCACCTTTGTAGCAAGAGGCGGCGGCTAGAAGCACGGCGTGGGGGGTGTGGAAAGGCGGAGGAGGGAGGGCTTGCTCCCCGGCCTTTCTCTCTCTCTCTCTCTCTCTCTCTCTCTGCCCCCCGGCCGCCGCCATTCCCGCTCCACCCCGCTTACAAAAGGCAAAACTGAGCCGCCCTCTGCACCATTGCAAAATTTATTTATTTATTGGATTTAGCCGCTGCTGATACACTTTTTGCATACCGCTCGGCTTTTTCCCCCAATTTCCATAATGGAAAGCGGCTCGAGGCGGTTGGAGACGGCGGGCAGGCGGGCGGGCCGTCCACCTCTTGCGCGAGGCTCTGGCAAAAGCTGCAGGAGGTGCTAAAACAGCTAAAAAAGGGAGCAGTAACAAAATGAACAAAAATGCCATAGGGGGGTCTTTGGGTTTTTAAATCGCAGAATTTTACAGCAGGAGAGGGCGAATACCCGATCGGGTATATACAACAGAGTGCTGTTCCACGGGTCAACACATAAAACACCATGCAATAATAAAACCGCTAAAAATAATAAAAATAATTTATTTATTTATTTATTTGATACACTTTTATACCGCTATAATGGAACTAATTATAAAAAGCTAAAAACAGTAACAACAAAGCCATAGGGAAAATCGCAGAACAGCAAGAGAGGGCGAACCCTCGGCAGAGAACAACGGGTCAAAATAATAATAATAATAATAATAATAATAAATTAACTGCTTAGGATGATGCTAAAACCATCACATTTAACTTAGAAATAAGTTAAATAAGCTTCGTAGTTACCTTTCTCAATGTGGGGGCCATTACGTTAAGTGACTGTTGAGGCATATGTCTAGTTAAATCATACCATAGCTATATTCGACCAGAAATGGTTAGTAAGTTTTCAGCTAGTTCGCTGGCTAGTTTTTAGATGAGATGTGGCCTTACCATTGTTTTGTACAATGGCATTATGAAATTGGCTGTTTTATTTTCAGTCCCCCCTTTTAATGGACCCTAGCATGGAATTGGCCTTCTTCACTGCCACCACACACTGGGTTGACACTGTCATCAAACTGTTCACCAGCACACCAACTTCTTTTTCCTGATCCGTCATGGAAAGCTCTAACTTACAGAAACAACTTAATTAAACATTTCTGACACAGACGTGTCGGTCAGTGGTTCCCAAACTTGGGTAACCCAACTGTGACTGGACTGTAGCTCCCAGAAGCTTTCACTACCTGCTTTGCCAGCTGGGGTTTCTGGGAATTGTAGTCCAAGAACACCTAGGTTATCCTAGGTTGAGAACCACTGGTCTAAACCAAGCTGACAAAATGTTCAGTTTAGGTTTAATAGCTTAGTTGATTTATATGCTACAAATAAGGTGAAAGTTCACAACTCTCAAAACACCATGCTATCAAATAATGCAATTCAAAATGATACAGTGATACAAAGACATACAACAGACAATTGGTTCCTTGCCTTAAACAGTTCTAGTGTGTTATCTGGAAGTTGAGTCATGGCTACTGGACTTCTTTTTCTTGAGAGACAGAAACGTTTCGCTGCTCATCCACACAGCTTTGCCAGTCTGAATACAGCTAGTGCGAGTCCTCCATTTTATAGTCAGCTTTGCCCTCTTGTCACTCTGGTCTGAAATAGCACACCCTGATAAGTACCAGATAGACTATGCCTGAGGCCCCCACCTCTGTTGAGAGAGGGGGTTTCAATGCAGTACACCTCCTTTTGAAGGACAAAGGGCACTCATTCAAAGATGAGGATGTACAAATATTAGACAGAGAAGATAGGTGGTTTGAGAGAAGAGTCAGGGAAACCATTCATGTGAGCATTCCACCTCTCAACAGAGGTGTGGGGCTCAGGCATAGTCTATCTGCTACTTATCAGGGTGTGCTTTCAACAATACCTAGGAAAAAAAATTCACCACCAAGGCCATAGTTAATGACCCATACTTTATAGGTTTCAGCACCTTAGGCCATTGTTCACCTAAAGTCTATGGATATTATTGTCTACCTAACGAGCCTATTTGGGCCATTTCGGACCAGGGTGACAAGAGCTCAAAGCTGACTATAAGATGGAGGACTCGCACTAGCGGTATTCAGACTGATGAAGCTGTTTAGATGAGCAGCAAAATGTTTCTGTCTCTCAAGAAAACGAAGTCCAGTCGCCATGACACAACTTCCAGATAAACTCACCTTCTGGATGACTGAGAATCTTCATAGATTTCTAGTGTGTTAATTAAACTGTCTTCTGACAGAGTAAATACTTGGAGTTTTTTGTTTTGGGTGATGGATTGATCACTTATTGTGAACCTTCTTGCTTATTAACAATCCAGGTGACTGTAAGCTAGCGTTTGAAACCATGGCTATTCTACTCTCTCTCTCTCTCTCTCTCTCTCTCTCTCTCTCTCTCTCTCTCTCTCTCTCTCTCTCTCTCTCTCTCTCTCTAAGTGGTATTGTATGACATGTTCGACATATGTGAGTCGAGCATCAAAATGAACTTTGCATCATTCTGGCATTAGTCTTTAGATTCTGTAATCCCAAATACTAGTACTGAACTCTGCTGATTCTTATGTAGTCCAAATGATACTTTTCAGACAAAAAAGTGGATTATCAGTTAACTTGGAGGGATCCCAAAGCTTGGTAGGGGGTGAAACGGGGGGAGAATTATCCTCAAACAAACCCATGAGATCTGGGCATGCACAGTGACTACAAAATGCCGAATGATATGGAACAAGAAAAATAATAATTTTCCAAGCTGATTTTACTCTGAGTGGCCAACTATAGCAACTTCTACTTTTCATTTCTCATTAGTTGAGCAAAGTATTGTAATGTTCTGCTTTTTATATGTTTTGTGATCTCATAAGTTATCATAACCTTTTTTGTTTTGTTTTGTTTTTGCTTCACTGCTGCTTTGTAGATAACTCTTTCAGTCCAAGAAATAAGATGAACCAAAGGCAGTGCTGAGATAGGACTGAATTATGAAATTGACTGACTTAAAGAGAACCTTGTTCTTTTTAAGGAGAGTAGAGAAGGAAAACAAGCTTATGCAAAGTGACACGGATATATGACTAGAAATTAAGTGTATTCTCAGTTTCAGTAGGGTGGAAGAGAATGATGGGATTGGATAATTGTGACACTGAATGTATAACAGTATACCATATACATTAGTGCAATTTCTGTGCATGAAAAATGTATGTGCAATGTATTGTATCGCAGACACACAGTTCTCAGGTCTGCCATTTATATGCAGTATCACAGCAGAATACATGAGAGGTTGCAGACAAATGGGAAAATAGTGTTACATTTTGGTTACAGTATGTTTATGCAGCATTCTGTAGAGGAGTATTCCAGGCAGAAGTTCATCTAGGGTGCAGCAGAAGTTCATCTAGGGTGGTTTCCTCCAGAATACTGTATTCACCTGGGGGGGGGGCATAAAAGCTGGCAATCTGTTTGTGCAGAAAAAAAAACTGCATGTAGCCACTCAGAGCCTCTCTGTCAGAGGATAGCTTATTCTCTTATTTCTTTCCTCTTGCATCATTTTGTTTATGTAGGGTGTAAGCCATGTAAGCTGAAATTATTTGCAGCATTCAACATTGTTGACATTTATTTCTGTTTTCTTTACTCCCTGTACTCCTGCTTTAATCTGTAGGGACAAGGCCCTTTTAAATTTCTGTTTCAAAATTGTCCAAGCCCTTAGAATTACCATATTCCATTCAGACGAGGCGGGTGGGTGCATGCTTTATGCACTGGTTAACAGTAGGAGAGAGGAGAAGAACTCCCAACTTGCATAGTGGCTGGGGAGAAGACAAGGGGGATCCCATGCCTGTTTCCTGGGAAGCAAGTCGTGTTCATTTCAATGGGGCTGGAAATTTTTTTGGCAGCCACCTTGATTAAGAGCTTTTTATTTCTAAATGCATTTAGTCCCCCCCTTCCCCTCTTACTCAGCGCCCTCACAAATCTTCTAGAATGAAAGCAGGCAAGATATATATTAAAGAAGGGCCTCCCTTTTCTATCCTCAGGCCTTTGAAAGCCTCCACTGGTGCCAGTGAGGGGCTATTTAAAATTAGATTGAAGAGCTGAGAAAAAATAGCAATCCAGAGGTTGTTGGACTAGAGGACCTCCCAGCCCAATCCAGGATAACCATCCCCCTCTTCATCTGAAAAAAGAGGGCCACGTGTCCTCAATTATTATTATTATTATTATTATTATTATTATTATTATTATTATTATTATTATTATTATTATTATTATTATTATTATTATTATTATCCTAGAAGCACAGTTCCTTCCTTAGTGGGGTCCTTTGTCAGTTCCTTGGCATTTGTCTCCATTCAGCGACTTAAAAGAGAATTGTGTGGTGCTTCCACACGGAACATGATATGACACTGTATTTTCTTTTCCAGTCCCACAAAGCTACACTAGTGTGATTCTGATTCATACTTTGTGGGGCACCATAATAGACATAGCATGTCTCTCCCCTTCTGTCTTAATAATGATCCAATATTCTGATGGTCACACTGTCTAGATTGCCTTCAGTTGTCCCTGTAAATCACAGTACGGTATTGTGTGGAGAGGGAGCAGCTACTAGATTACAGTGGAACCTTGACGTACGTGCCATTTGACTTACAGCATATTTGACTTGCAGCAAGAAGGGGCCTGTTTGACTTGCACCATGGGCTCCAATTTACAGCTCGGAGCCCCGGCGCAAGGCCCCGGAATCGGGCGGCAGCCATGACCCAGCATCGCGGCTGCCGCCTCCAAACTGATCCTGCCTTCTTCCTCTCCTCCGAAAGTGGCAGCTTCGGCGAGGCCAGCTCCGAGCACCTGGAGCTGGTCCTCGGCCTCGCCGAAGCTGCCGCCGCCGCCGGATGCGGGAGCTCAGGGCTGGCCTGACTGCCAGCTCAGTCTTGTAAAAAATCTGGCTGCAGAATTCTGGTCCACAATGGAAGCATTTAGGTTGGGAACAGTTATGGGACTCTAATGGTAAGCATTCAGAACTTGGAACGTCAGGTTAAAAATCAGTAAAACTTAAATGTTAGACATGGTTGCTATGAACATTAAAAAGTGGAGGTGTATAACTTGTGGACTATAATTCGACTGCCTCCTCGTGTCTTTGAAGAGACATTTCATTTACGTCCCTGGAAGGAATCTCCTATCCCAGTCAAATTTGTGTTAAATTGCTGTTTTCGGGGGTCTTTTTCATCGTCTGGAATGGATTAATCCACTTTCCCATTACTTTCTATGGGAAAAGTTCATTTGACTTAAGGCATGTTTGACTTATGTCTAGACCTCTGGAACGGATTAATGACGTAAGTCAAGGTTCCACTGTACTGGAAATGTAAGAGGAAGGCAATGCAGTAAGCAGCATATTGTGGCATATGATGCAGAGTGCACCTCCTGGTACTTCACTGAATAGCATGACATTTTCTCCAAGTTTTTCCATCTACCATGTAATGAGTATATCAAGTTATCCTTTAAATGAATTATACTATTATTGAGACTTGTTCCTAATTTCATTGACAGGAAAATGAGGTGGAGGTGGGTATTTCACAGATGATAATTATGGTGTTAACTTGAAGGTGTTGAATTGCTTGGATCGTGACTTTTTGCTGTTTTCTTTGTACAGATCCTGTACTTCAGGTGCCCTTACAAATGGAAGAGTAAGTCTACCTTTTCCCCCCTCTACCCATCCAGCACACTTACTATTGTGGTTTCTAGTGACAAGATGAAGACATTGGCAGATGTATCTTGGTACTGTATTAAGAGCAAGTGATTAACTTGGCTCATATACAAAGACTGTAATTCAAGGAGGTAAAGGATATGTGTGTGAGCAGTACAGGAGATAATACCTGCATGTAGAGGAACTTGCAGTTCCTTTCATTTCAGAATCTCTCTAGGCTTACCTCCAGAATGCTTTGTATTCATCATAAGAGCTGAATGAGTAGTTTGTTGACTAAGCAGGGAAGGGACCTCAGGCCCCCAGATTTGGAAAGCCATCCTTAATTAGCTGCAAAACACCTAGGAAGCTGCTACAGAACAAGTTTGCAACAAAAAAAACCCATCAACTTTTAAATGTAGATGTGGCTGCTTTTGCCATCTTCCTGTTGCATTCACAACTCTGAATTAGGCTCTGAGGGCAGAATCCTGTTGACTTTGACTGGAGCATGATGCTCCGCCAGCAGCAGCTCCAGCCACTCTCCGCCCAGTCTTTCTTGGGAAGGTGGAAATCACAAAGAGCATCCTCCATGGACCACAGCAGGGATACTCCCGCTTATGCAAGGACCTACAAGCTAACCTCCTGGTCCAAGCTCTGTAACTGACATTCTCCTTCACAACACTTGGCTGTGCGAACAGAATGATTGAAGGAGTCTACCCTACTCTTTCATTCTGTAGGAAACAAGGCAAGCACCTTGTACTGTTTTGCTGCTGACATGCCTCAGAAACTTCATTTTTTTTAAGTTGGGGCAGAAATGTGTGAGAAGCTGCAAGGCCAACACGTGTAATGGCACAACGTACAATGGATTTGGCGACCTGTAAGATGTTCTTTGGAGAGATGGGGGGGCATCCAGGCATCCTGAACTACTCCATACCCCCCAATTCAAATGAAAGAATTGGCACAGCATCTGTGCTAGATCAACATGTTGCTCTTTGTGGGTGGACATTGTTTTTGTTGTTGTTCATTTCTGTTGCTTTTCCAGTTCTCACTACAGGGCTCCATGCCCCTCCTCCCTGCGCATTCATCATCCTCAGGAGTAGTAAGAGAGGCTGCAGCAGGGAGTGTGAGATTGAGAGATTTTGCCCTGCAGGTAGAGCTTCACTGAAGATGCTTGGGTTAAAATGCTTCATGGCCTTCCCACTTCAAGCAGCTCACTTTGCTTGACTGTGTAGCCTGATTCAAAGGAATCCACATGGAAGCACGTTTCAGTGGAAACGACTTCTGCTTAGGATTGTGCCTTGAGAATGCTTTTGAGTTGTGTTCCATTAAAAACATGCTGGGAAGAGCTCTGTCAACATTGTGTTTCTGAGCATGTCATCCGGTTTAAGCCAATGCCCTATAGCTAGTTGTGACTGCCAGCCTTTTACTGGATCCTTGCCTGTGCTTTTAACAGCAGGACATACACAGGAAAAGTGCTTACTGTCATTTACCTTCATGCCAGGAAAAACTCCACATGCTGCATATCCATTTGTCAGACTACTATTAGAGCACAAAGCAGTCTGGTAGCCTACAGTGTATACAGGTTCTTTGGAAGCCAGTGGTCAACAGGACTGGTGCAAAAATGCAACACTATTTCAGTGATCCGCCAGAAGTTATAAATAATTTTGCTTGTCTAAAATATCAGTGTGTCAAGTATCATAATGGGCAAGATGTGGTGTCCTTGTTATGCATATTTATTCATTTGATTTATTTACTTATTTATTGGATTTATACCCTGTTGATCTGCTGACAAGCCACTATTATCGGTGGCTACAAAAAATGTAAATGGACAAATGAAATTAAAACAATACATGTACAGAAGCAAGAACCACCCTAAAAACCTCCTCTCTATTTAATGGAAAAGTGATTTCACTGAACATCCCAACAAATTCTAAGCTTTAACTTAAGAAATAGCACAACTTACAGGAATTAGGTTTTTAGCTCCAAATATACTGTTTTTAAAGAAACCTTTAATGGAAGGTTTTAAAGGAACCAAATATGTATAATGTATAGTGATGCGAAGCTGTGACTGTCAATGATTTTTTTTTAAATCAGAATACGCTATACATATAATGTAGTAATTTACATCAATACCCTGAATCAGAAATGCTGTATATGATTTTAAGCTATGGCTAGATAGGCTAATTGTCTTTTGCTTTGGCTCGAGCTAATCAGGATCGATTCCAAGCACACTCTGGAATTTAACTTGGCCCTTCCTTTCACATATTCTCTGAGACAACAGTATTATTGACAGTCCTCTGTGTGCTGATTTTATCCCTTGATTTCCTAAACTCCCCATGTTATTATTTCAGTGCTTGGGGTGTGTGCAAGTGGAGGGGGGGGAATCTAGTTAACTGTTCTTGACCTCTTCTGCCGCCACCACCACCCCACTACCCCCCCCCCACACTACCCCACAGGCAATGTAAACCCAGGCCTCCAAGAGGAAGCTTTCCATTTGTTTTTGTTTTTTTATTTGTTTTTAAATTAAAGTAAAGCAGCCAATACTTGCTGGCCAGGAAACACTAATTTACCCCACATGCACACACTTCCTGGGCTCTCCATGGAGCCAAGGAAAATACTAATTTGCCAATATCTTGAAATGCCTTTCTTCCTTAAGCCACTTCACAATATTGCAGGATTCTTGAAAGGACTAACACGGCTACCCTCTCTGAAACTTTCACAATATAGGCAAGTTGGTCCTTTGGTCCTTTGCCAAAATGGACCAAATGAGAATTAACCCACCCGTACAAAAAAAAAATTAGGGGGGGAAATCCTGGCTGGTGGATTAAAACATATCTGCATGGAAGCATGTTTCACTGGAAATTATTTCTGTTTAGGATTGTGCCTTAAGAACAGATCTGAATTGTATTACATTAAAAAATTAAAATTACATGTGGGGAAGAAGAGCTGTGTCCACCTTGTGTTTCCAAGCACATAATCTAGTTCAAGCAAATGCTTTACAGCTACCATAGTTGTTCGCAAGTAGGAACAGTCTGGGATTGGGCTGGTTCACTCCAGTAAAATACATCATCTGATCGCCACCCTTAAGAACGAACTAGCCTGTCCCTGCTGTGGAACAAAGAGAAGGCTCAATGTTTGTGTAGTCAGCCTAATACCACTGAGGTTACTTGGATAGAAACAAAACTTAGTGCCTACATCCTCCCATCTCTCTCTTCTTCATTTTGGGGTTAGCATTTTAATTCAGTGTACTTGAACCAAGTGACTCTAACAGTAAGAGGTGGCCATAAAAATAATATCACAGTAGGATCAAATGAAAGCCTCTAATGATCAGGTCCTTATTTGGGTATTGAGTCAGCATTCTAAATTTAAAGACCCTTGTTTCTAATCTGACTTTAAATGCAGCTCTACTACAGTGGTCAATTAGGGATATTTGACTATAACATGTTCCTACAGCTGTGATCGTTATATTGGTTGTCGAACTAATCATCATCTTAAAAGGGAGCATATGGCATAAACCTAGAAAATGATGGTCTTAATCTAGTCTTCTACAGGATTAGGACTACAGTGGAACCTTGATTTGCATGCAGCTTGACTTAACAGCATATTTGACTTGCAGCAAGAAGGGGCGTGTTTGACTTGCATCGCAGGCTCTGACTTACAGCTCGGAGCCCCGGCGCAAGGCCCTGGAATAGGGTGGCAGCCATGACCCAGCATTGCGGCTGCCGACTCCAAACTGCTCCTGCCTTCTTCCCCTCCTCCGGCAGCGGCGGCTTCAGCGAGGCCAGCTCCGAGCACCTGGAGCTGGTCCTCGGCCTCACCGAAGCCGCAGCTGCTGCTGCCGGAGGAGAAGAAGGGCCGGGAGCTCGGAGCTGGCCTCGCTGGTTAGACAGTCGGCTCAGTCTTGTAAAAAATCTGGCTGCAGAATTCTGGTCCACAATGGAAGCATTTTAGTTGGGGAGCTGTACGGTTATGGGACTCTAATGGTAAGCATAGGGTTGTTCAGAACTTGGAACGTCAGGTTAAAAATCAGTAAAACTTAAATGTTAGACATGGTTGCTATGAACATTAAAAAGTGGAGGCATATAACTTGTGGACTATAATTCCACTGCCTCCTCCTGTCTTTGAAGAGACATTTCATTTACATCCCCGGAAGGAATCTCCTATCCCAGTCAAATTTGTGTTAAATTGCTGTTTTCGGGGGTCTTTTTCATCGTCTGGAACGGATTAATCCACTTTCTCATTACTTTCTATGAGAAAAGTTCATTTGACTTAAGGCATGTTTGACTTATGTCTAGTCCTCCGGAACGGATTAATGACATAAGTCAAGGTTCCACTGTATAGTAAAAATGTAGTGATTTAGTATGCTGTGCTAAATTTTAAAAAATGGGGGAACTTTTTTTTTCTTTTTAAAAAGCATAATGTCTTCTTTTTGAAGTAGTTGTTACGAGGAACTTAAACATTGTTTCGCTTCCTTTCTCCCCAAAATTCAGTACACTAATGACACTTTTAATAATTTAAGTCCTAGACCAGCATTTCTTCCTGATCCGAACGACGGAAGTCTGTATACCCTGGGCGGCCAGAATAATGAAGGCCTAACTGTACGTATAATTTGATCAGAGAGTAACTGTGATGTTCCCATGTTTGTTTTCTGCTGACACCTCAAGATTTATCTTGATGCTCAGATATCCTTTCTGGAAGCCAGTTCAAAACTTTGGTTTTAAGATAATACCAGAGAAGATGTATGCAGAACCCTCAAAGAGTCTTTCGTCTCCCCCCAAAGAAAATATATATATTTTTTTAAATCACAAAATGACAGGGCATTGTTGGAGGAAGAGTCAGGTTGTCAAGTTTTCTGTAAAACCAGGACTGTCCAAACTTTGGCCCTCCAGATGGTTTGGACCACAACTCCCAGAATTCCAAACCTGTATTGCCAATGACAAAGGACTGTGGGAGTTGTGGTCCAAAACACCTGGAGGGCCAAAGTTTGGACACCACTGTGTAAAACGATACCTATGTGCTATAAGATAGAGGACTCGCACTAGCTGTATTTACTGTAGACTGATGAAGCTGTTTGGATGAGCAGCGAAACGTTTCTGTCTCTCAAGAAAAAGAAGTCCAGTAGCCACGACTCAACTTCCAGATAAACTCACCTGGATAATTGAGAATCTTCACAGAGATACCTATGTGCTCCTGTGCTTGACTGGTGCAAAAGAGATCATTCAATGGCTAGTGTGCTTTTAAAAGTGTGAAGCTTAAAATGAAACTATGGAAACAATTTACCTAAAATGCTTTAGTTTCTTGACACCGTGACTTCACAGGCAGCATCCATCCAATAGCTCCTGCATGCAGACATTTCTTCTGTGGCATTTCTGCAAGTCTTTTACCCAGGATTGTGAGGATAAGTGCACACAAGACAGACTCAGGCCCTTGTCTTTAAAGGCTGTCCTAGCTCAAATCATAAGCCAAGCCAAATTTAGGAAACTTAATTTAAAGAGCAAAAGGTATAATGAATTTTACCACCTGAAGCTTCATTCCCATGGTTTGTCCCTTTGCAGCAGCATCCCTTCTCAGCTGCGGGGGTGGGTGGGGGGTGGGGTGGGGCAGGAAAGTGCCCAGAAAGGGGCTGATGGAGATGCATGGAAGGAAAGTTGAACACCACTTCATGATTGCTTTTTAAAATAATCCTTCCCCCATCCACCCCCCATTCACATTCATACACATATACAGGTTGGACTTATTTTTACCCCCCCATCTTCCAATGGAACTCTGGGCGGTTTACAACAGATTTAAAATCCATAATACAATACAAAGAGAATCAAATAAGGCAAGCAAAAAAAGGAAAAACCCTCAGCAAGAAGGCGGAACAAAAAAACCAAAAAAACCCAAAAAACAATAAATTAAATTAAATTAAATTAATAGGTTGCCAAATACCTCCCTAAAAAGCATGGTTTTAAGCACTTTTTTGAAGGCAGGCAGGGACTGAGCAAGGCGCAGCTCACTCGGCAGGTGGTTCCAGAGTGAGGGGCCCACCACAGAGAAGGCACAGTTGCGCGTGAGCAACGTCCGCCCCTCCCTGGGTGTGGTCACTCGGAGTGAGCACGCCTGCGACATTCTAATGGGCCTGGCCTCAGTTGACCTTTGGGAGACTTGCATTTCAAAACACCTCCCACCTGTCATGTCTGATTTAATCTTCCAATTTATTTACTTGAGATTTGTTATGTGGTGTAGTAGAGCCATGGCTCCCACAGTCGAAACCCTGGGACTTTAGGACGAACAGTGACCCCCATGTCATCTGCCTCCTCTTCAGATGTCGGTCTTCTCCTTATGCTGAGTTGCAGTACTCAGAGTAGTTGTACTAGTACAGTGCTCCTAGTTTTACTAGGAACTGTCTTTTTGCAAAGCTGTCCCTGCTGCAATGCCAAGTGTTAGAGGAGGGCTTGCTCGTGAGTGGATGAATAAGGACTTTACAGAAGACCTGCCCCTTGTGTGTTGATACAGACTGCCTGCATTTGTTGACTCTGTTGGAGTGCGGAGCTGACTGTTGGGGTTGTCATGATGAGCCTCTGTACCTACTGCATGATTGGCCATGGTCAATAGGTCATTTGATAGAACAGGTAGAACAGAGAATGGACCGTAGAGGACGGGTCCCCAGGCTATAGACCACTTCCGTGGCCTGTTAAGAACCAGGCCTCATTAATAAGGGTGCACATGCTTCTCTTCTCCCCCGGTTTCCCCCTCCCGCGCACCTGTTGTGCCAGTTTTTGTTTGGGTCGCTATGGAACCAGCAATTGCGGGGGAGTTGTGTGCATTCACAAGAAAAAGCTCCACATTATGAAGGAGAATAAAGGTCCCTGGTACCAAAAAGGTTGGAGACTCCTGCCCTAGAGCATACCTAGCTGCCTGCTTTGACTGTGAGTTGAAAAAACATGTAGATCATCTTATGCAAAAATTCTTATAGGTGGTTCCTCTGTGATTGGAAGTTTTCTTATAAGACTGTCTCAGGCACTCTTCTAATGAAGAGTTTCCATGACATTCATACAATCCTATTCCATACTGCATTTACAATAGGAGCACTGAGAATTTCTGAATATTGATCAAATGCAATATTTGTAAATTTATAGCACCTCTCTGGATCTTTGCAACCTCTTCCAGTAAAACTGCATTTATTGCAGACCACCTGGGAATGATCAGACTGAAACAAGATTTTGTGTCCTGGTAATTAGTTGAAAATGTTGAGTAGATTAGTTGCTAGTCAACTTGTTACATGTACACCCATGTTTGTTTGTTTTTGTTTGTTTGTTTGTTTGACTTTTATGCCACCCATCTAGCCCTAGGGCAACTATGGGCAGTTTATAACATAGAATAGCAAAATAACAAAGTAACACATTTAAATAACCAAAATACAAACAACATAATAACAAGCTGTTGTGCCAGCTAGTCTAGATTTCCTGATTCTGGCAGTATGGGGGACTGAATCTTCAAAAATTATTGTTAGCTTGAGGAAAACCTCTTTGGTTTTATAATAAAACCCTTGAGCTTTGTTCTTATATGCAACATTTGAAATAGATTAATTCATCCTTGGAATATCTTTTCATGGCTAGAACCTGGGCAATGACAGCCTGAAGTAACTGAACTTTTCAGCAATGCTGTCATGAAATCCAGCTCTTTGGAAGCCTGAGGAAAGTCTGCATAAGCTTAATTGTATTTATGCCAATATTTTTTTTTCAGTTGCTTGTGTAGTTGCTGCGAAAGTACAGTACGTGAAGTGTTAAACAGGCGTGATGTGATCTCGTTGTAGATATTCATTTGTGTAGTTGCTCAAGCACTGCAGCTTTTGATGAAATAAAGATAAATGCCTAGCTTCCCACAAGTTTCTTTTCCTGAACTTGTTATGACTTCCTCTTATTAGTTTAACAAATACAGTTTTCTTGTTAAATGCACCAAAGACATTGTGATAGCTCTACATGCCTCCCAGATCCAAATTTGCAGTGAAAAAAAAAAGAACCAGATTTTGGCCGATGGTTAGGCCCTTTCCCATCAATTGAGTTGTAACCCAACAATATATGCAGGGCACAAGTCGCCTACCCTTGCAGTGGACATGTAGGGTCTAGACCCATAGCCAAACCTGGTCAATAAGGCATTATTACGAAGTCCCATGGTTCATTGGGGTGTTTGTGTATACCAGTGGTTCTCAACCTGTGGGTCCCCAGATATTCCTGGATTGCAACTCCCAGAAGTCTTCATCACTAGCTGAGCTGGCCAGGATTTCTGGGAGTTGCAGTTTAGGAACATCTGGGGACCCACAGAGTGAGCACCACTAGTGTATGCTGTAAATAGCAGATGGTTCTGAACCATCTATGTGTCTAGGTATTTTTTTAAAAAATGCCCTGTGTTATTTAGAATGCTAAAATGTATGCATTGGAAAGCATCCTTCTAGACCTTTGAAGTACTGTACACTAAGGTCCTGGGGGTTGCTGTATCACTACATTTTTCATCATCCCACAAGAAAAGGCAGGGGAGAAATGCACCTTTGACAAGTACATCTTCTTGTTTCAATATTTCGGTACACTGTCACCCAGTTTCTTAGGTAGGTTCACAGTTCACTGCTGCATATCGTGTTTCTGTCAGCTTCTACAAACATTTATATTATACACTTCAAGGCCCGAAAGTTGAAACTTGAAGTGGTTGAGTGACTTCAACGTTTTGAGGTTACTTTTCAATGTTTTTTTATTTGTTTTCGGTGTAAGCATCCAGATGTTAGAGTTGCTATTCTTGAAGTCCAGCCCTTTTCATGAATAGTTAGAATTTAAATATTTGGTTGATGGATGAAGGCACCTATTCTGTAGCCCTTGCAAATGCCCATGGGTGAACACTAAAGCCATAGCTTTGTGCCCAGCTGGCCATTTCATGTGTTGTAATTCGGTACTGTCAAGAATGACTGAGACTGGGACTGCCATTAAGCAGAGTGGAGCAGCATAAGTCTTCCAGTCATTTCTACTCAGCCTGTGGCCATTCCATCTCATTGGAGGACATGGCAGAGAATTCCCAAATTAACCTGTTGCGCTGAACTGCAAGGGAGACACTGATCTAGTGCCAATACTTGAAGGAGCAGAGCTCCGGAATGGCCCCCAATTCTCTGCTGCACATGGAATTTGAATGGAAGAACACGTTCTGAGTTTCACCTCTCAGTATTGATGAGATGTCGTCTAGAGATGGGCACGAACTGCCAGTTTGGTTCATTTCTCGGCCAAACAGGCATTGGAAGCCCCACCTCCTCCGGCAGGCTCCCCCTCAGCCCTACTGCTGCCTCTGCATGGGGGCCCATGTCTAATGTTGTCTATGATGTGATGGCTACGGAGCCGGTGTCCAACCAGGAGGGTAAACTCTTGATTGGGTCATGAAACTGGGTCACATTAACCAGTCCCTTTCTAATTGTAGTGTGATTGGCCCCTTATTAGTTAGTAGCAGTTCGCTGCATTGATTTCAACACTTTAAGTTATATATGTGCAAATCATTAACTGGATTCTGGATCCTGTTTTGTTTTTCAAAATGGAAACTAACATACTGTCTGAAGTTAAGGGCATAGCCGTGGTAGTCTACTGCTGCTGCTGCTGCTGCTGCCGCTGCAGCAGCAGCAGCAGCAGCAGCAGCAACAAGAATCTTGTGGCACACAAATGACTAAGCAGTTTTTATTTTGTATGAGCTTTAGCGGGCTTCAGTCTATATGCTTTTCCCAAATAAAATTTGTTTTCAAGTTGTTGCAACACTGATTGTTTTCCATCTTGTTTACTCAATGCACATGTGTGGCAAGGTTTGGTAGAAGAAGGGAGGGATCAGGTTTGGAAGATGTGTAAGAACAAAGAGAAGCTGATGCTGTGTTGATTTTCAAAATGTTCATTCTTGCATTGAGTTGTAGCTGTGGTAAAGTGCTGGTGTAAAAAGCTGACACCACAGCTCCAGTGATTCAAATCTATGTCACGTCAAATGACATAAAGCAGATGCATTTTTGCAGATATTTCTAATTGGTATTGACGTGCTTGGAAATGCAAGAGCAGGCAAACCCCAGATCTCTTTCAGTTGACCCTAAAATGACAGCATGCTTAGAAAAAAAAGTGTGCAGATTAATATTTATCTTGCAAAACTCATGAAATATAGATCAAGACATTAAGACTGCTAACATGATTGTTTATGTTCTAGAAACTGCCCTTCACCATTCCTGAGCTGGTCCACGCATCCCCTTGCCGCAGTTCAGATGGAATTCTATACATGGGTATGGCCTCATTTAAAGCCTTAAAAGCAAACTGCATCTAATTGTGAACGCTGTTACTTATATTTGTACAACATAGTGAATATTTACTGTTAGACATTTCTTCCTAGCTATAGTTGTATATTCTTGATCCTTTTCCATATTCCTATGTTACTTGGTTCGGTGTGACTTGTTTTGCATGCAGTGGTGTAGTTAGGGAGGCTGGGGGGGCATATGTCCCCGGGCACAGCATATGGGGTTGCCAAATGGCTCCCTGCCCAGAAACCGCAGGAAGGTGTGCCGCTTGTGACCTGCCAGGGCTGGTGCAGAGGGCTCCCCCGCCCCCATCCCTGCCATGGCTCCTTAGCCACTCCCCAGCACCCGTGGCTGGCAGAGTCTGCCCTCGCCCTCTCAATCACTCATTGCCTGGTGGGACCAGGCGACCACCTCGTCCCTCTCTTGGGGGGGGGCGTGAAAATTGACTTTGTCCCCAGGCACTGAAAACCCTAGCTATGCTTCTGTTTGCATTACACTGCTTTGTCCTTCTGTGCACACACATCCCAGCTGCCATGGGACCTCCAAGGCTAAATTCTTCAATATTTTGTTCCATAGCCAGAGACACTTTTGTATTGAGACCAACAGGATGTATTAAACTGGACACTGAGAAACAGGAAAACATCAAGCACTTCCTCCCTCCTTTTCGCTGCACCTAAGCTGTTCTCAGTTCTTTCTTTTTCACCACTAATTATTTCTTCCCCCCTTTTGCCTTCCACTTGCTTGGGCCTCTGACTTGAGGTGTATTGAATAAGGAGGGTGCTGCAGCAGGGATGGCTTAGGAGGTGGGCAATGTTTGAATAAAGGGAGGTGCTTTCCTTTCTCCTCCTTCTGTTTTCTAACTGCTGGGGAGTTTGGCAAGCTTTCTCCCCTGTATAGAGCCAGGGTTGGCTTGCGAAAGTTAAGGGCTCCATCTCTCCTCATTCCCAAGGCAGTCTCCTTCTCTTTGTCCTCTCCCTTTGACCCCAAAAGGAAGGTTTCCAAGG
Source organism: Phrynocephalus guinanensis (assembly GCA_037367245.1). Lineage (NCBI taxonomy): Eukaryota > Metazoa > Chordata > Lepidosauria > Squamata > Agamidae > Phrynocephalus > Phrynocephalus guinanensis. The sequence goes on from CM074734.1 coordinate 129,460,520, forward strand.
AGCTTTTAATTACTGCACATGTTCTGCCTCTCCCTTAGGGACTCCAAGGGTGGTTGTCCCTCCAGTCCAAGAATCTTCTTCCTGGACAGACTCCTATTCCACTTGGGGTTCAGGACATTCCAGGTTTTCCTTCTCTCCCAGTTCATTTGTCACATCACCCTACTTCTCTTCTTCCTCCCTTGACTCAGCTGTTTCTGAGCATCCTTTTAGTAGTAACTTCCCCTGCAGGATCCTCCTGTACCTTCCCTAGTTCCCCTTCCATAGGTTTTTCTCCTCCACCCTACTCCCATATTTTTTCCTTCCAGGAGTCCTCCTCCTTTTTCTGGATGTTTCTCTCTGTTCACCGTCCACCATGATTCTTCCCAAGTCTGCTGGAGAGCTGGATGTCTAAAACTCAGCAGGGTCCAGGGGGAGGTGATACGACCCACTGATAGGAATTTGGGTGTTACTGGCATTCTCCCCACACCTTCACCTTTTAGTATGTTCAAGTTGATCCTTACCTTTTGTCCTGTGCTTTATTACTTGTTTTTATTGCTGTAAGCCTCCCAGAGCTCACTTTGGGAAGATGGGCGGGATACAAGTCTAATAATAAATAAATAAATAAATAAATAAATAAATAAATAAATAAATAAATAAATAAATAAATAAATGATGTGGATTTGTATGCTGAAATTATAAGGAGGTAGTTTTAAGTTTTGGCTTTCTAACATATTCAGGTATAGATTTCTATTCAGCAGTGAAGTCAGTGCTGAATTGCACTGTTGCTTAGTGTAGTTCATTGCATTGGATCATTGGGGGATTTGGTAAGTCAACACCTCCAAAAGTTCAGTTGATTCAAATGGCCCTACTCATTGCAATTTATTGTGCTCATTATTTTGCAACTGGAGAAGTCCCAATTAAATCAGTGGAACTTCTAGAGGAGTTGACTTACCAAATCCTCACTGGTTCAGTGGGCTTACTCTAGTGTCATTTACTGCAGTAAGCAACAGGATTTCAGCCAGTGACTGAACTTGGGCTGTCAGCCAGGGAGTAGCAGGGAAGTAGTAGGTTTAGAATCAACCTTAATGATGCCCAAATGCTGATATTTCCTGTTAGGGAAAAAGCAGGATAGCTGGTATGTGGTTGACCTTGCAACAGGCGAGAAACAACAGACTTTAACCTCATCATTTGCTGAAAGCTTGTGCCCATCTACATCTCTCCTGTATCTTGGCAGAACAGGTAAGAGTTTTGTTGTTATTCTATGAAAGGTCATTTTTTAAAAAAACAGCAAAGGAATTCACTCAGGTTGTCCGGTTTACTTGATCTTCTGAGATGAAGGCTTTATCCTAAAAATCATTAACTTTCACATAACAATGGGAAAGTGCCATTTTGCAAGTGCTTGGTGAAGTATACAATAGCCGTATAAATCATTTTATTTGTTGGTGTCTTTGCCATTTTACTTTAAACAGCATAAATGACTGATTATTCCTTACCATTGATTCAAAAACTGGTTATGCGAATACTTTGTTTTGAGAACTCTCTGAATAAGGGAAACGATGGGTTTTGTTTTTAAAAGAATGTAAAGTATAAGAGGAATCTAAAGGGAGGTCTAAGCTAGTGTTGGCCAACAAGCAGAGGAATCCACTATCATTCCCCTTCTAGTGTTCCCTGGCACCTGATGTTCAGGAGTGTACTGCTTGTGCTAGCCACTGGAATGAGTAGCTACTGACCCTATATATTTCTTTTTAACAGAATATACCATCACAATGTACGATACCAAGAGTAAGGAGCTCCGTTGGAATGCCACTTACTTCAACTATGCGGCCACATTACCTGATGACGAAGTGCAATATAGTAAGATTGCTAGTCTGTGTTCTAGATGGAAATGTTAATACTGGGCTGCCTGTTTTATACTGGCTTGATGTTTTTTTGTTTTTTGTTTTTTAACAAATATAAAACCTGTGCCTGTTACAGAAATGTCCCATTTTGCATCCAACGGAGATGGCCTGGTGGTGACTGTGGATAGCGAGTCAGGGGACGTCTTGTGGATCCAGAATTATGGCTCCCCCGTGGTAGCTTTTTACATCTGGCAGCGGGAAGGGCTGTGGAAAGTGATGCACACGAACGTCGGAATAGAAACACTGCCTTATCTGACGTTCCTGTCTGGTGAAGCTGGACGCATCACTAAGTGGAAGTATCCATTTCCAAAAGAAGCAGAGTCCAAAAGCAAATTATTGTGAGTCTATTGCAAGCAATATATCCCTTTGAAAATGCTGTAGTTGTAAATTTCAGTTCTCTAAATTCTGCCAAGAGAGCCTCCTGTGCTCTAGATGTAGGGAAAAGGTCATATGGGGTTCCCAGATAATAGTTTTGCTATCATATTGGTATTATTAAGACAAATTCTGCCTGTTTTTTAAAATTCCATACAGCTTACAACAAAAATGTAAGCTACTACTAGTCATTTGCTGCAGATATTTCAAACAGCCATGTAATACTTAATTTCTGTTGCAGGAATATTTCATTTAGGACTCTGGTGATCCTCACATCACTACTTTAAAACATACTAATATCCCCAGCAACATTTAGCAACATTTTTCAACTTTCTATCCACGTTACCTCCTTTTGCTAATAATTATGCATAGATGACTGAATTATCCTGTTCTCTGTTGCTGAACTCTCTCTGTTCAATTAAGACAGCAGATTAGTGCTGCGGTGAGACTAGTGGTAATACAGTTTTTTTGTCATTTAGAACAGTTTTGCATATGGGACTTGGGAGCACCTAGGGTGCAGATAACTGAATCCACGGGTAGTGAATCAGCAGATAAGATGGTTGTACTGTATCCTTCTGGTGCTTCAGTTGGTGTGGTTACCATTATTGTACCATATATAGCTCAACGTGTAGATGGTTATTTATGAGAATGGGGGCAACCTTCCCTCTCTGACTTCCTTTGTTGTGTTTCTAGGCCCACCCTCTATGTAGGCAAACATTCCACCGGCCTCTATGCCTCCCCATCCATGGTTCACGAAGGAGTGGCTATTATGGTAAGCTATGTACCGGATCATCTCCATTTTAGGTAGCTCCCATTCCTGAAGGCTGCACCAGCGTGTGAACTCCTCCCCCTATTTCTTTACTATTTCAATTCCTAAGTCTGTCTGCTGTTTCAAGACTAGGTATGCAGTCTTACCTCACAGTTTCTTGATGCAGCTTAGCTCATTAAATTTGACTAAATTATAGAAAAAAATATTTCTACCATTTAAGTAGTGAGAGTTCCTTTGGCGCTAAAAACAAAAGAATGCCATTCACCTTCCGAACAAAGATGGGTGAGTGGAGTTTAAATTTGGTTGCTTTAAAGGGAAAATAATAAGCAGACTGTCTCTTGAGTGATGCAGACTAAATTGTTTTGTATAATTTTGCATTAATAATTTCTACCCATCTGTGAATAATCGGCATCTGACCAATGATGTCAGCAAAGTCTTTCTCATTACAGGGCACTGAAACTGATTTTTCTTTGCCAGTTATTATTACTAAGGATAAAATATTGTAATGCCTTTAATTAATAGCCCAGAGAAAGTACTGACAGAATACCTGAATTTAATAGTCTATAAACTTTGAGTTGATTTTCTGTTTGCCAGTGATGTGGATGAGGTCTTCATCATTCTGTTTTAATATAGGCCTGCGGGTGTGGGATACATAATACAAATTTAAATTCCAAATAAAATGAGAAAGTACAATACAGTACTTGTTTGGGATTGCTTTTGCAAAACAGAAAATGTTACACTGCAACTGTCTTAAAAGTGATGATACATCTCATTCTGTCTGTCTCTGTCTCTGTCTCTCTCTAGCCCAGAGGAAGTCCCATCCCTCTAATAGAAGGTCCAAAAACACATGGTGTTACCATTGAAGAGTGTGTTATTACCCCAAGTACTGATGTGAAGTTTCCATCAGAATTTAAACAAAAGAACAGTCTCCGCTATTTGAGGAACCATTGGCTTTTAATAGGTATCAGGAAGTAAACAGTGGTTTTGACTTCTATATTGCTCTGCTCTCTAGTGGACAAAATACACATTTAGAGTAGAACCATAGAACAGAAGACTTAATTATCAGGAATTTAAAAATCTATCCAGTGATAACGAACCTTTGGCACTTCAGGTGTTTTGGACCACAACTCCCAGAATTCCAAGCCTGTATTTCCAGTGACGAGGGACTGTGGGAGTTGTGGTCCAAAACATCTGGAGTGCTGAAGGTTCGCCACCACTGGATGCATTACTTTATGTGTCGCAGAGCCATTTTATAGAAATGGCTTTCATGTGCATGGAATGTTTTACATAATTACACTTAGCTTTATTAGGATGTGTTGTGGAGGGGGTGGATAAAAGCATAAAGCCCAAGTGGGGAATTAACTACCTCTCCAGGCCATGTTGGCTGGGGGTGATGGGATTTGTAGTTCAACAGCAACTGAAGGGTGGCGTGTTCTACAGCCCTGTCACGAAGAATTCCCAAGCAAGCCTTCATTGCTGCTTCCCTCACCTGGCCACAGCCTGCTGGGGAACTAGAAGAAGCGTGTTGAAATAGAGGTGGACCTTCCGATCTAGCAAGACGGTCCCAAGAACCTGGTAATGCCATGAGTGGCTGCCATATTTTTCAAGCCACAGAAAAATACCATCTGGTGACTGGGTATGTTACTACTTTTCTTGGGGGATAACAGAAGTTGCATTTCTCTTTCAAGGCCACCATGAAACACCACTGTCGGCCTCAACAAAGATCCTTGAGAAATTTCCACGCAATTTGCCGAGACGGCATGAAAATGTGATCCCTGCAGAATCAGACAAAGCTGCTTTTGAAGAGGTTTGTGACTCTATATGTGGTCTGGTTAAATTCCTTAGGAAAGTAGCAGTGTGGAATTGTTCGTGTTATATTAAAAACCATGTGCAGGGAGTGGGGTACAGTTTGTACATTTCAGATATTACACTTTTCATTTACAGCATGTACAGAAGGGTTTCCTTAATCCATCCTACTGTTATAAAAAGTAATAGGCAAAAATTAAAATAATTCATATATTTTCCCAGTCACATGTCTATTTATTTGTTACTTGGTTTTATGAATTTATATATCCCCTTTAAAGCCCTTTTAATTGTCATTAAAAAGATAAACAAAAGTACAAGACCAGTAATTCCACAAGGGTTCCCAGAGTCTGTGAAATATATGTAGTGATTCCCTATTAGCACTCCCCACTGAGTTTTCATAAAATTTTGAACTCAGGCCCACTGACACCTAATCCGACAGTACAAGAACTACCCCATGCTGACTCTTCATAACTAGCTTAAGTATGCTTAATTTCAAGGCTTCAGCTGTACAGTAAGCCTAGATCCAAACCAATGTCATAATACAGCAATACCTTCATTTACGAATACCTTGGTTTACATGTTTTTGCAAGACAGGCAGTCACTTTTGCCTTGATCAACAAGCAATGTCTTGCAATACAAGCACTGGTGCAGGTCACATGATCACAACTGAGCCAATGCTCTCTCTCTCTCCCCCTCCCACTGCTGGATTATGGAGAATTGTCTGGAATCTTCCATCTCAGGTAAGCCTCAAAAGCAGAGGGAGGAGAAAGGAACAGAGGTCTCTTTTGTACCAGACAGGAATATTTTCAAAGGAGAGTGCAGGTTAGGGTTTTATTTTTCTTTATATTTTTCTTTAATTCGTTTTCAACATCTGTTCTTCTTTTTCAAACCATTCCTAGTCATGGGGCAACTGGTGAACTGTGTATAGGGCTACAAACTGCATTTTACTATTGTCATCTTAAAAACACAGAGTAAAATCCAGTTGTTAGTCCCAAGCAGAGCAGATTCCACAGCCAGGTACCATGGTGTGGACGCGGACTTCTAGCCAACTTCTTTTGTGAGTTTTGGCATTTTATGCATACAGTATGTGAGCTATGGGCCCCCAGAACGAATCATCTGAGTTTCCATTATTTCTGATGGAGAAATTTGCGTTAATATACTGTAAGAGTGTTTTGGTTTACAAGAGTGTTTTGGTTCCTGAACAGATTATGCTCATAAACTAAGGTATTGCTGTATAGACACTGGACAAAACCCTGTTCATGCAGGTGTAGCAAAAAGTGACATCTATGTAAATGTCCCAGTTGTTGTGCTTGGTAATAGGAAATTGCTTGATTCTGTTGGTTTTGTGTTGGCAGAAAGTGCTGACAGCAGCGTTTTGTGGATAGTTCTGCTTCAGGTCTTTCATTTTTCCCATGTGCTCAGCAACAGTGGGTGCAGCGATTAGTTCTGCTGTTGGATTTTGCCCACTTTATTTGGAGAGATCGCTTTTTCACAACTTCATAGAATTTACTTGAGAGTAGATAGCCCTCAATTATTTAGAAAACACAAATTAGTTGTTGATAAACTTGTTTCATTCTCCCTCCTAAACATGTTACAATTTCTTCTGGGACTCTTTTCTTCATGAATCCCATAAGATTGTGGGTCAGTGTTGCTTTGTGTAATGGTATACTACTATATGTCAAGAAGAAATTGTCCTTCTTAATATAAATATGTTGCAAGGGGCTGGAAAGTTCTTGTTAAACAGTCTGCACTAACGGAGCCCTTGATCCACTCAGGCAATTGACATAACTGGGAGTTCTGCAAGAAACATGCCTCCTTCTATGCCAGAAAATCCTGGAGAGTCGCTTAGCCAGACGTCAGCCCGACCCGAGGCACCGGTCGATTCCATGCTGAAGGATGTTGCTACCGTTGTCCTGAGCACGGTCTTACTAGTCGGCTGGGTGGCCCTTGTCATCACCTATCCAATGGTAAGATATTAGTTTAGGGTGTGATCATTTTGGGCACAGATTGTTCAGAACTCAGAGCAGGGACACCACACACACACACACACACACACACACACACACACACACACACACACACACACACACACACACACACACACACACACACACACACACACACACACACACACACAGAGTTTTTCCTTTCTAAATTTGTTTTGTAAAAACATTCAAAAATAGTTACGTCAACAACTATTAAACATGAAAACATCTAGTAAAAAACCTAAGATTAAATAAAACTTACCTACACTGTGCATATAGAGATAGATAAATAAGTGTCTGCTTTCTGGCACTCTCTACATCACACCTTAGAACTATTATCATCTATTTCAATAAGTTGGACTGAAGTTAAGTACCATATGTATATTCATAAATATTCTTTTTTATCCTTCTTCACAAAGATCTCAATATTCTACTACAGTGGTACCTCGACTTATGGTTGCTTTCACAACCGAATAATTTACGAACACTGCTCTCAGCTCCGCATGACAGCTGATTTTGACAGGCGACCTGTCAAAGTCATCTGTTGTGCGGAGAGCATCGTTCACTGCCCATCGCCGCCACCTCCTCCTTCTTCGTTGCTTCCATCTCTGCAAAAGAGATTGAAGCATCCAAGAAGGAGGAGGTAGCCATCGCACCTCCCTTCCGAACCACCCAGGGAAGAATGCAACTTTGGGCAGCTGGCGCCTTGCAAGGGAAGCACTGGAGGTAAGTGCTTCCCTAGCAAGGTGCCCAGGCTGAGTGAAGATCACAGGGACCATGGTGAGCAGAGCACGGACCCATTGATCTTCACACATCCCAGGAGGCTTGCAAGGGAAGTGGCAGTGGTGATCTGCCACCGCTGCTTGCCTTCCAAACTGCCCGGGCTGGGTGAACAATGCATCTGCCCCAGGAGATCCCTGGATGCTTCCCTTGCAAGGCGCCCAGGCTTCTCCCTCAATCAAGGACAGCATTGACCTGTCAAAGTCAGCTGTCTGATGGAAAAGCGAAAAGCAGCCTTTGTCTGTCCTTGATTGAGGGTGGTTGGGACAGCCTTCCCATAGGAATGCATTGAAAACCTATTCATCTGTTCCCTCCAGAATGGATTAATTAATTTTCAATGCATTCCTATGGGAAACCGCTGTTCAACTTACTACTTGACTGACTTCCGAAGATGCCTTTGGAACGGATTAATGTCATTCCACTGATTAATACCACTGTATTCCAAAGTGATAAGAGAGGCAAACAAAGACTTTGAGGAATGTATGGCTAGCAATATGTTAGAAGTAGAAAACCTGCCAGAGAACCAGTTGACCCTCTGGATGGTGAGGGAGGAAAAGGGGAGGTAAAGGAGGACTTGGAAATTGCAGAGAAATTAAATTTCTTTGCATCTGTCTTCAAGACAGAAGACCTTGAGCAGATTCCGCTGCCCGAATGGCCCCTCTTGACTAAAGAATTAAATCAAATACAATTTAAAAAACTAAACAAAACAACTATTGTTGTTTTGTGCACCCTTGGAACTATTCTGCACATTACATTTTAATTTATATTTCATGCTTCCTCATTTATATCCAAAAATACATTGACTGTTCTCCAAGTCCTTTGTGTTTCTGAAACACGTATACCAGAAATAAATTCCAAATATCCTTGAAATCTTTATCTTTCTATATTCCTTTTCTAACCTTGGTTTCACAAGTGAATTGATCATTAACTACCACATTCGTCATTTCTTTATACCCTTTTCCATATTAACTTTAGTATTATTTTTTAAAAATTCTTTGCATATATCAACTTTGCTACAGTAACCATAATAGTAATTAATTCCTTTTCCTCTTTCTTTAATTGGCCACTGTTAATCATATCCAACAAAATAACCATTGGAGACATTTGTACATAGATGCCCATTTTTTATCTCCTTAAATATCATTGAATATGTTAAATGAGAATATACTGTCTTTGTGCTGGAGACATGGAAAAGAAAAAGAAAATGGTGGAATTGTGAAAAATGAAAGAAGGGTCAGTGATATACAGCAGTGGTTCTCAACCTGTGGGTCCCCAGATGTTCCTGAACTGCAACTCCCAGAAATCCCTTCCAGCACAGCAAGTGGTGGAGGCTTCTGGGAGTTGCAGTCCAGGAACATCTGGGGACCCACAGGTTGAGAACCACTGATATACAGTATTCTATATATAAGACTACATTTTTGACTAAAATGGTTAGGCTAAAAATTGAGGGTTGTCTTACATACAGAAGTAAGCTGAGGAGAGAACTGCACGGTTGCAAAACTGTAATTTTGGGTTGGAAAAATGAGAGTTATACATGGGAGGGCATCTTATAGATGGGCAATTATGGTAATTAAAAGCCAGTCTTACCAGTAGCTGAGGATTTAGGCTGCACTCAGGTGTCATACTAATCTACCTGATTGGTCACAGGAGAACAAAAGCTTTTTACCATGGTTTAATGTTAGAAATTAATCACAAATTAACTGTGATTAACCATGGTTTCCTGAAACAAGTCAGCCTTACAATCCGTAGATTGAACACGTCAGGTTTGAAGAACAAGAAAAACAAGGAAAGGTGCACCAGAGCAAGATTTAAGGGAGGGGACTGTGTGAGCTCAGGCCTTCCCTAAATTCATTGCTATCGCATTAAACTCAGATTTAGGACGATGTCTAAATCCCACCTACGCTCAAAGTGAACTTGAATCGAAAACCTTTGCTTCTGGTTATTTCTCCCTTTCTCTTAAGAGTGTGCATCATCAGCAACAGCGCCAGCAGCAGCAGTTCCAGAGGCAGCTGGAGGAGAAGATCCAGATGTTGAAGCAGCATCCCTTCAGTCCTCCCACCGACCTGCCCCCTGAAGGAGAGTTCCTGGATGGCTCCGGCATCAGGCCTGAGGGTTCAGCCACGAGCTCACCAAACATCTCCCCCAAAGCCTCGAACCACTCTGCCTATTCCAGTGTTTCTGCTTCTGAGGTTGGAAGTTGCCTTTCCACCGAGCAGGAGGAAGGTGGGAATATTGAGCTAACTTCTGCTTGCAGTGGGATTAAAAGCAAGAGACGATATTGGAACCAAGGTCTAAGCAAACAGAGCTGACGGGCATGGATATCCCCAGCCCCATGTTTTCCAGGGACTAAGTCCCATTTTTATTAAATCTACAATACAAAACAAAAAACAAATACCCCCGCCCCCCCCAAAAAAACACCTACAATACAGAACATAAAGGATTTTCACCATTACAGTGCTCATTTCGGGGCTTTTCTAGATACAGTGGTGCCTCTTAAGACAAATTTAATTTGTTCTCCGGATCAATTCATTTTACAAAAAAATCGTCCTACGAAACGTGGTTTAACACGGTTCCATAGGAATGCATTGAATACATTTTGCAAGGCATCTGATAGGAAAAATTCGTCTTACGAGGTTTTCCTATTCCTGGAAATTTCATTTGTCTTATGAGGTTTTCTGTGTTAAGGGGTATTTGTCTTACGAGGTTTTCTGTGTTAAGGGGCATTTGTCTTATGAGGTGCTACTGCACTCATTTGGTTGCATCCTGTCCTCCAAAGATGAAGAGCAATCAGTACATTTCTAATTTAACCTTTCACATGTTCCTAGCAGGAAGAGGATTCCAGTGTGTGCCCTATACAGGAAACCTCTTTCCATGTGCCTTTGCTGTGCAGATCACCAACTAGCTTACTCAAAGCTGCACTTCATTGGTAGTAAGGATTGCCGTGGAATACATGGAGAAAGGCACAACCATCTCTTATATGCCTGGCAGCATGTGCACTTCATTTGGATCTGTCAGTTGTCACGCCAATGCATCTTAGCTAGATCCAATCTTATTTATTTATTTATTTATTTATTTATTTATTATACTTCTATACCACCCATTTCCCGTAGGGACTCTGGGCGGTTTACACAAAAACATCAATAAATAGGACTTGATATGGTCTTATAGTTATAGCAGTTAAAAAATACTAAGCATTATTAGCACATTTTCCTGAGTAAAGGAATACCTTTTGTTTACAAAACAGAGATAATGTGCCTCTGAACATGAGCAGTAGGTTTTCCATTTTTGGCAGTTATTTTTATTTTAAATTACACCACAGCCATATACATGTCTACCCAAAAACGTCACTGAGTTCAATCTGACTTACTCTGGGGAGGTGTATATAAGATTATCTCAGCATTTTAAAATGTGGAGTTCTGAGTGTGTGTAATGGCATTAATATATGTCCCTAATTTATCAATGTACTTCTACTGACTGATACACCATCACTCTTTCAACTAACAAATATTAACAGTTTAGCCCTGAATTTGCTTTCTATGATGCATGGATTAAGAAATATAGATAGGGAAACAAAATCTTATGAATTACAAATTAGACTTCTCCTACTTAGACAAATGCAAATACAGTAGTACCTTGTATAAAGGAATTAATTCGTTCCAAATGAAATTACGCTAAGCAAATTTTCCTTTATACAGATTTCCCATAGGAATGCACTGAAAAGAGTAATCCCTAATCACGACTACTGTATTTTTATGTTGTATGGATTTGCCCCATAGACAATTCTGTTAAGCAAATTTCCCCTATCTCCAGGATTTTTTAATTATGGTATTTATTTATTTTAAAAATTGTGTGCCACTTTTCTCCCAAAGTACCAAGGTAGCTTATAGGTCCTGGTCTGCTTGCAGAGATGGGATCAGACTGGCCTCCCACGGGAGGAAGTTCTGAAGTCTGGGAGCAGTGACCAAGATGGCCCTCTCCAAGTGCATCTGTGAAGATGGTGGGACTGGGAGACAGGTCTCCCCTGATGATCTAAATGCCCAGGCAGGTTCATAGAGGGAGATGCAATCTTTTAGGTAGCTTTGACCCAAGTTGTTAGGGCTTTGTAGGTTAAAACCAGCACCATGAACTGTGCCCGGAAGTGGATCGGCAGCCAGTGAAGCTGCTATAACAGGAAAGTTACATGGTCCCTGTAACCAGCCCCAGGTAACATCTAGCTGCAGCATTTTGGACCCATAGGAGTTTCCAAACACTTTACAAAGGCAGCCCCATGTACCCTGCATTAGTAATTTAGCCAGGATGCATCTAAAGCATGTGTCAATGAGGCAAGATCAGTCCTCTCATGGAACAGGCACAGGTAGTGCACTAGTTTTAACTCAGCAAAGGCACTCCTGGCTACTGCCCAACACTGAGCATCCAGGCTCAGAGACAGCTCCAAGGAGCATCCTCTAGGCTGCATACCTGTGCTTTCAGGGGGAATGTAACCCCATCCAGCACAGGCTGACTTGATCTGGCTTTTGGATGACGAAGTGCCTCTCTGTCTTGTTTGGATTAAATTTGTTTCTTCTTCATGACATCTGTGAATCCACACTGTGGGTTCCTCAGTGCGCCTGCGCACGGACTCCGGTCTCTTCCAAGCTTTTAGTCTTCAGGGACCTCCCCCTCTCCACCGCGCATGTGTCAGCGTTCCCGCGCGGCCTGCCTCAGTTCCTTTTTACCGCCGCTGTGTAAGGACGTCTCTTTCGTAGCTCCTGTGAACAGATAAGATCCTCCGTTATTCTTTACAGTTAAAGTCCCGTTGGACTTTTTGTTTTTACTCTTGTTATTGCCTGGACCTCCTCCTTTAAAAAAAAAAAAGTTATCGTCCCCGGTTAACCCCCCCTTTTTTCTTGGCCGCCGCCGCCCGCCATTTTATGGCCTCCTCCGCACTTTTTAAAAAGTGTGCAGCGTGCTCTAATAGGGTTCCTATTTCCGACGGACACTCACTCTGTCTTTACTGTTTGGCCGAGGAACACCAGCCCGCCCATTGTGAGGAGTGTAAAAAACTGACTAAGCTCGCTTTGAAACACCAGCTCGGCCACCTGCGGGCATTCTTGTGGGAGAAATCTTTACAGCCAATGGATACCCACAGTCAGTCGGAGGCTTCGTTACCCTCCACCTCCTTTAAGTCTAAATCGTCGGCGGCAGCTAAGTCCGGGGATAAAGACAAAGAAAAGAAAAAGAAAAAGACCCAGCCCGCAAGCTCTTCTCTCTCCACTTCTCAGCAGGGAGAAACCCAGAGCCCTACGGACTCTTTACCGCTCACTCAAACTACCCAGACGCCACAAGCTCTGGCACCAGCGGAACCTAGGAGTCAGGCTGAGTCTAGGAGTCATGCTGTGTCTCAACGCCAAGCGCTGCAACTCCTCCCTGATTTCACCAGAGATGACAGGTGGACCAATCCATTTGCTATGCAGCAAGCCCTGTCTCAACCCCCACATCGACATCGAAGCCCTATGGCATCGATGGGCTCGCATGGACAGGACGCTGAGGGTCATCCTGACTCCCAGAGTCTCTAATGTCGGCCGACCACCGTGCCGCGCTACGGCTTTCGACCCTGAACTCCGATACGCGTCGCCGCCTCTTCACCTCTGACAATAAGGGCCATGATGACAGAGCTAACAAGCGCGTCCGTCTGCCCACTCCGGGATTATCTCACTCTTGATCCCCGACTCCAAAGAGGAAGCGCTCCCGCACCCCACCGCGGCGCCGTGACAAGTCTCCTGCTCTGCGCAACAGGGATAGATCCCGCTCTCCTTCCCGACGCCAGGATAGATCTCCCTCCTCGCGCCATAGGCAAAGATCACCCTCCCCTAGACACCGGGACAGATCTCCAACTCCACGCCGCAGACACCGCTCCTGCTCTTCATCCAGGCGCAGAGACCGATCCCTCTCGCCTCGCAATAGGGAGCACTCTTACACGCCTCCACGACACCGCAGGGTTTCACCATCTCCCACCCGGCATCGTGATCGTTCTAGAGGCCGTTCGTGGACTCTACATCATACCCGAGCCCGCTCAAGAACCCCGGCTAGACGACATACTAGGTCCCGGCATCGATCATACTACAGTAGTACCTTGTATAACGTAATTAATTTGTTCCAAATTAAATTACGTTATACAAATTTTCCGTTGTACAAATTGAAATTTCCCATAGGAATGCATTGAAAACAGATTTAATCTGTTCCAATGCATTTCTGAAAGAAAGCCAACAAAGATGGTGCCCCTCCCCCCCCCACCACCAGCCGCAACGGTGGAGAGCAGCAGGCCGCGAGGAAGTGGCGGCGGCGGGAGCCACAGGCAGCGGGCCGCAGAGAGCACAGCAGCAGCGGCGGCGGCAGGCTCCTGAGCCGATGGTGGAGAGTGGCAGGCCGGCGGAGAGGCGGCAGCAGCGGCGTCACGGCTGCAGAACAGAACGACGGCGGTGGCCCCCCGAGTCAACGATGGGGAGCGGCGGGCCGGTGGAGAAGCGGCAGCGGCGGCGGCGGCAGCACCGGGTTGGGGTGATGGAGGAGGAGGAGGAGGAGGGAGCGGAAGACGCGCCGCCGTCCCGCCTCTTGCTCGCTCGCGCTTGCTCTCCCTCCTTGCCTCCCTCCCGCAGGAGAGAGGGGGTTACCTGATGTTTTCGCCGTGGTGCCGCCGCCGCCGAGGAGGCTGCCTGGCTGTGTGAGGTGAGCGAGCGAGCGAGTGAGGCGGCTGTCCGGGGGGGGGGAATGCTGTTGCCGCTGCTGCTCCTGGCGGCCCGCTGCCGAGGGCTGCTGCGGCGGACTCGCCGTGGGGGCTGCCAGCACCACCACCTTGTGGCCCCCTCCTCCTCTCCAGCCTGGTTCCCCAGCCTAGTAGGGAACAGGAAGGGTGGGTATTTGGCAACTACGGAGGAAGAGCAAGTGCCAGCAAGATTGGCGGATGAGGTGGCACTGATTCCCTACCTCCGGAATTTTTTTCGTTGTACGGATTTTCCGTTATACAAACCCTCTGTTATACGAGGTATGACTGTACGTCTATTCGTCAGACTCTCCTTCTCTGACAAGATGACGGGGTTCGACACCTATCCCCCATCTGCGTCACTAAGCGTCGCAGATGTATTAAGGTGGTCTCTTGCTCCTCTGACTCTGATTCGCAGCCGCCTTAAGTCAGCCTCCAATCGCTCATCTTCTCCGGCAGCCAAGCGGAGCAAATCTATTTCTCCTCCTGCCGGACCACAACGCTCCCGTTCACATGTGGAGCTGCGTATCCGTTCTCCTCCACACCAGGAGACCAAATTGGACTCTCTTCAAACACGACATCTATCCACTGATGGTCAGAGAGCGGACTCTCAAGCCTCGTTAGACAGGTCTATACACTATGATGACTCCGGCTCAGAGGACCATATGGACATGTCGGACAAGTTCTCCGCCCATGCCTCCACTCCGGGCTCGGACGTGGGTGATAACCAACCCTCCTCACCAGCTGAAGATTTCAAATACTATTCACAGCTTATTCAAAAGCTGGCGAAGGTTATGCAACTGCAGGTACAACTCCCAGACACTGATGATTCCTGCCGTTTCTTTGGCCACTTAAACAAATCAAGAGCCCCTCCGCTGCGTATGGGATTTATCCCCTCTCTACTCCAGCGCTCCAAGGAGGCATGGCACACTCCATCTTCTAATCCTCTAATCCCGAGGTGCATAGACAACATGTACAAGACTCATGGGGATGGTACCATGTTTCTGGGAAAACATCCCCTCCCAAATTCGGTTATTGTGAACGCCACGCAAAATCGCTCAAAAACTCATTCATCCAATGCTCCAAGCAATAGGGAGAGCAGAAAGCTAGATCTCATAGGCAGACACCACTATTCTCTTGCCTCTTTTTCCCTGCAAGCCTTAAATTACTTATGTGCTATGGAAGCCTTTATGCGCCACATCCTCCTCAAGTATGTGCCTCTCTTTGATTTTCTCCCTGATGAACAGAAGTCTAAAATCATGGCTTACCACACTGAAGTGATGTCCCTCCTAGAGTATGAGATGATCACTTCCCGCCACATTGTCGATGCTACCTCTAAGCAAATTGCCACCGCAATTCATCTTCGCAGACATGCCTGGTTGTGAACTGCTGCCATTACTGATGGTGCTCGAAATCTCATTGAGGACTCCCCCTTTGACGGAGAGGGACTCTTTGCTCCCACCACTGATGAGGCCCTGGATACCATCTTGAAGATGCATAAAACTGCACGCTCCTACACATACCACGGGGCATCTGCCCAAACATCTGCCCGGCAGCAGTCACACCACTGGCGTCGCTCCTATTCTAACAACCACCAGCGACCTCAGCCCAGATATAAGCAACACTATCATACTACCTCTTTTCAGAGGCAGGCACAACAATCTAAGACAAGACAACAGCAATCCAGCAGAAGGTTTGAGAGGAAGGCCAAGCAGTTATCCTGACGCAATCCTCCCAGCCTCTCCCTCTGACATTCGACTTTCACCCTTTCGACCAGTTTGGACTCAGATCACTACGGACTCCTGGGTATTAGACATCATAGCAAGCGGCTATGCATTGGAATTCCAGAACACGCCTCCGCTAGGTTGAGTGATCTCCACACCGCCGTCCCCCGCCCTTCGCGAGGAGATCAACACGCTCCTCACCAAAGACGCCATAGAGGTTGTGAACCCACAAGACACATCCGGGTTCTACTCACGTTACTTTACGATTCCAAAAAAGGACGGCGGTCTCGGGCCCATTCTCGACCTGCGCGCTCTAAACAAATTCATCCTCAAAAAGAAATTCTGCATGACTACACTGGACAATGTTATACCCTTGCTAAATCCAGGAGACTGGTTCGCTGTCTTGGATCTTCAAGACGCTTACTTCCATGTGTCTATCCGCCCAGAGGACCGCAAATACCTGCACTTTATGATAGGAGACCAAACGTTTCAGTTCAGAGCCTTACCGTTCGGCCTTTCCTCAGCCCCGTGAGTTTTTACCAAGTGTCTTGCCCCAGTTGCAGCCGCCCTCAAGCTACAGGGCATCCACGTCTATCCCTATTTAGACGACTGGCTCCTGGTGGCCCCCTCGAAGAAGGAAGCACAGCACAATGTCACTGTGGCAATAAACTTGCTGAGCTTGCTAGGGCTCAGACTCAACCACAAGAAATCCGTTCCTCTTCTGCACCTCCTGGACAAAATCTGTAAGAAAAACACAAAGACTTTTCATCAGAACTGTGGATCGACACTTGGGTCGCCCAGTTTCAGCGCAAACTGCATCCAAGTGTCTCTCTTCAGTTATCAAAATGGCCTATGAGCTTTCCCACAAACCATTGCCGGCTGTGCCTCGAGCCCACTCTACTCGAACGATGACCACCTCCACAGCCTTCCTGAAGGGTGTTTCTGTCTCGGACATCTGTAGAGCTGCCACCTGGTCCTCTCCATCCACGTTTGTCAAACACTACTGCCTGGATGTGAGGGCCAGAAGGGATGCGGCTTTTGGCAAGGCAGTTCTCACTTCTTCATTGCCGTGACAGCCCACCGCCGGTAGGTCAACTCGTTAGTCACCCACAGTGTGGATTCACAGATGTCACGAAGAAGAAAAACAGGTTACTTACCTGTAAGAGATGTTCTTCGAGTGGACATCTGTGAATTCACACTACCCACCCGTCCTCCCCTCTATCTGTCACTTTCTTGCTTATGTCTTCCAGAAGGGGAACTGAGGCGGGCCGCGCAGGAACGCTGACACATGCGCGGTGGAGAGGGGGAGGTCCCTGAAGACTAAAAGCTTGGAAGAGACCGGAGTCCGTGCGCAGGCGCACTGAGGAACCCACAGCTGTCACACAATCCATTATTGACACCAGATACCGACTTAGAATGGAAACAGTTTCTTCGAATTTAGATGAAAAGGAGAAAGAGTTGGATGTCATCTGCATCCGTGACACCAAGCACCAAAACTCCCAGCCTGGGTTCTCCACCAAGGCAACCATTGCAGTATCCATTCTGGAACCTGGATTGAAATGGATTATTATTCCATGAGCTAATTACAGATCTTAGTGATGTTGTATTTCTATGTCATGTTTACTAATATCTGTATCGTATGCCTCAATGTCTTGTATTAAAAGAAAATTTAAAGCCTGTATGTTGACTTCATGTTAACACTAGTGATTTTGTTTAAATTCCATTTGATTGATTGTTTAAATTCCATTTTGACATGTACCCCAAAAGTGCAGTTAATTATTCTGTCTCTCTCTCTCTCTCTCTCTCTCTCTCTCTCTCTCTCTCTCTCTCTCTCTCTCTCTCTCTCTCTCTCTCTCTCTCTCTCTCTCTGTTGTTGTTGCCCAGATGGAAATGCAGGCACCATCATGGTTGGAAAGATTTCATTCAACCCAAAAGACGTGCTTGGACATGGAGCTGAAGGAACAATTGTTTATAGGTAAAGTGGAAACAAGATATGGTATAACAATCCAGTATTGTTGTTTTTTTTTTTTTGCAAATTCATATAACTTGGGACCTTTGCATGTTGCTCTTTTCCTGTGCATGCTGGAAGAGCCAGTATTTTGCATGTACGCGTTGCTTCTACTTGTTTCCAGCAGTAAAAATAATTTCCAGAGGTTTTTAAAGTGTTTTCATGGTTTTTGCAACCCTGGTTTACTCCAGGCCACTACAGAGTGAATATAGGCTGTCTCTGGAACTGTGGCATCTTAATCTTCCCCTCTTATAGAGGTTGCTTTTAATCTGAGTTGGAGCTAAAGCCTGCCTCCTGTGGATGTGAAGGTTCCTCTCCCATCACCCCCTGTATCTGCTCTAAAGGGATTAGATTATGGAACAATGGCCTAGGTGGCGCAGGAACTGATAGAGGAAGTTGGAAATTCACAAAGATCACCCTATTTTTCTACCAGCCAGTTCTTCCCTCAGTGCAATGCTTTTGTCGTGAAAGAGAAGAAGACCCAACCAAGTTTGTTAGGAAAAACATGCTCTTTAGCTAACACACTAGCATAAGCATTGACTCTGTAATGATCACACCTATGAACATAAGAAGAGCCATGCTGGATCAGGCCAAAGGCCCATCTAGTCCACCTTCCTGTATCTCACAGTGGCCCCACCAAATGCGTCTAGGAGCACATGAGACTAGATACCTGTCTCCTGATACCACTCCCCAGCATCTGGCCCTTGAAGTACCCTGGTTTAAAGCCTGGAGTTTACACATCTCCATCATGGTTTGTAACTTGTGATGGAGTTTTCCTCCAGGAATCTGTCTAATCCCCTTTTGAAGGCATCCAGGCCAGATCCCATCACCACATCCTGTGGCAGGGAGTTCCACAGACCAACAACACGCTGGGTGAAAAAAAATATTTTCTTTTGTCTGTTCTTACTCTCCCAGCCCTCAATCTGAGTGGATGTCCCCTAGTTCTGGTATTTTGTGAGAGGGAGAAGAGCTTCCCTCTATCCATTTTACTCATGCCCTGCATTATTTTGTACGTCTCAATCATATCCCCCCTCAGGCGCCTTTTTTCCAGATTAAAGAGCCCCAAATGTTGTAGCCTTTCCTCATAAGGGAGGTGCCCCAGCCCAGTAATCATTTTAGTCACTCTGTTTTGCTACCTTTTCCAGTTCCACTATGTCTTTTTTGAGATGCGGTGGGTGAGGGTGTCTCTGTTTCAGCTTCTCATTACCCGTATTCATAACCTTTGAATTCAGTGTTATATATAGATATGAGATAAATTATTACTAGAGGTAAGAATTGGCCAGTCTTAAACAACTTCTCTACATACTAACATCCGCAGGGGAACATTTGATAACCGAGATGTTGCTGTGAAGAGGATTCTCCCTGAATGTTTTAGCTTTGCTGACCGGGAGGTGCAGCTGTTGCGAGAATCTGATGAACATCCAAATGTGATCCGCTATTTCTGCACAGAAAGGGACCGACAGTTCCAGTACATTGCCCTGGAACTCTGTGCTGCCACTTTACAAGAGGTGAGCTGTGGATCCTACAGACATCTGTGATGGCTTCCAAACTGGGGGAGGGGGGTGTAACTCTTTCGAGGGAACACTGTGATATTTCCAACCTACATCATTTTCTTTTATACTTGGTTTAACTTTAAAAATGCTAGTGGTTCTTTGCCACTACTGTAGTAAATTTAGCAATGGAGGCGGTGGTAAGAATCCATAGAAATGAGCAGAAGGAGCCAATATTGCCCACATGTCCCCTACCTCTAATTTAAGGGTGCTTTTACACGCCCTCTAAAATCCACTGGCAACTTAAATTCGGACCAGAGATTGTGGGGGTTTGTTCTGCTTCCCGTGTTCCCACCCTTCCGCACTCCATTGCTCCTGTCTGCGGTGAGGGGACGGAGAAAAAAAGGGAGAAAAGAATGCTGGCTCAGCACTGTCTGCCTTCGGAGCAGCCCCGTAGGGATTCCAGGCTCTTAAAGGGGCAGCGGGGACAAAAAAAACCAAACAGAAGGCGAGGAGAGCCCGGCACTCACTGCTTTACAATCCAGATCAGAAAAATTTTCACCTCCAGAGACCAGGTACTTGTAAAATGCACTGGGGCGCGCTTAGGTGGTTGTGGTGGTACTTAATTTTTTTTAAAGTCCGCAGCTGGTGGGAAAACAATTTTAAGATCCGCATCTGGGAGCCCTTTGCCTCGGATTTTAAGGGGTTGTGTAAAAGCAGCCTAAGTGGATATTCTTTTGTTCTCCATGGTCATGGCAGCAAGTAGCAATGTAAGCAACCCAGAGATAGCTGGATGGACAGCTACTGTTGTAAGCTTGGCCTATGCTTGTGATTATGTATCATTCAAGTTAAACATATGAGAAGATAAATAAAACCCAAGAAATGCCCTGTAAGCTACATAACCCACTCCTGTGCCTGTTCACTCAGCAGTAAGACCCACTGTGTTGAAGTGGGGCCTGTTCTGAAGAAACCTTGCATGGAATAGTAGGCGTAACATACTCATGATTTGCTGTTGTTTCTGTACATTCTAGTATGTGGAACAGAAAGACTTCAGTCATCATGGTTTGCAGCCGATCACCCTTTTGCAACAGACAATGTCCGGTCTTGCTTACCTCCATTCTCTTAATATTGGTAAGAAATTATTTCAAGATCCAATTTAATTGATGGCTGTTTTGTCTCTGATACGAAGAATAACTTGTTTGGGTACCGGCAGAAGCAGGCAATAATTTGTCTTCTGTAGTTACTGTATATAATTTATCTCAGGGTACATGTATTTTGAAATATGTTCCTGTTCGGACTGTGGAAAATGAGAAAGCACAGATTTTGGTAACAGCCCTTCCAAATTGTCCTGCATCCTCCAGTACCTAATCTCCTGTCATGTACAAGGCTGGTGGTGATTTTTTATTGCCACTATTTCATTGCCATGTGCAAATTATCAAAGTTGTGTTGGGTTTATGACTTTGGAATTTGAACTCAAGACTTCACAATCCAATTTTCTGCTTACTTGCTTTCAAAGGATTCCATGGCATTCCATTGGGTGGTGGGGTCACATATTTCAAGGTGGACCGGCCATAAGATAAAACACAGCCAATTCCAAATGAGCAAGCAAAATAAATTAGTCTCTCAAGTAGGAGGATCTTCTTTAAAAGAGCTAATACCTAAGGGCTGAAATCCCTTACAGAATTTATACAGGAGTTGATTCACCAGATCCTTACTGATTTGATAGCTTTTCTCAACTGTGAATTATCACATTACAGCTTAAGCCATTGTGTGCCCAGGAAACTTGTGTACTTATGGCATGAAAAGAAAGCAGAGAGAAGGCTGAGAATCCAAGCTTGTTTCTTTGATTTAAAAAAAATTTACTTGGCCTTAGAGATGGATATGAACCAGTGGTTCAGGCTGGTTTGTCCTTGAGCCAAAAAAAAAAAAAGGTTGTTGAGTACTTCCCTGCCCTCCTCTGGCGGCTGCCCACTCAGGATGAATCACCTCACCTTCCCTGCTCCTCTCCCTCCAGGTGCCTCTCTGAGTAGGTGTTCCGTGCACTCCTCTACTTGGAACCTTGTTTCTTCAATTACTTGCTTAGCTCGATACAACAGATAATATAAATTTATCATGGACATTTACGGAGGTGCAAGGCCTGCTGACTTTAGCAGGATATAGATCTGAAGAAGCTGTTCAGAGAGCCACACCAAAACAAATACATTTAGAACTAGTTCTTTGAAACCTAGGAAATTAATCTTCACAGCAATGGTTAATTTAACAGCAGCAGCAAAAGTTGCAACCAGAAGCTTCTAAGAAGTCACCGCCTCTGTTGTACATGCTCAATTTCTCCGTTCTCCAGGATATTAAGTAAATAAGAGCCCAGGGGCCTACGGGAGCTAAAATAAAGCTTGATGTTTCTGGAAAGCCACAACACTGTAAAACTAAAAAGGGCTCCAAAGATAACTGAGTCAACTCCTACCAAAGCACAAAATGCAATTAATAAACCCCACCATAGCTTAGGAAATTTGGGGAGGTAAAGCAGAAGAGAAAGGGGAAACAGCAACTACTTTTTCCTACTGCAACATCGTATATAGGAACTGTATGGGAAGACCCAGCGTCAGTATCATGGATAGAAGGTAAGGAACCCAAATGGGAGCAGCGTGCATTGCAAAATAAGGTGGCATTAATTTTTACCTACAGAGAGAGAGACAGAGAGAGAGACAGAGAGAGAGAGAGAAGGGAAATTGGAAAGTCCTGGGTGAATAAAACATACTTATGATGTCAGTATACTGACCAGGGGTAGATATTTGCAAGTAAAGTTTTCATTTGATTTTTTTATTTAGAGTATATCAAATGTTTTTGCCTTAGTCCACAGAGACCTGAAGCCCCACAACATCCTTATTTCTATGCCTAATGCCCATGGAAAGGTCAAGGCCATGATTTCCGACTTTGGCCTGTGTAAGAAGCTTGCGGCAGGCAGGCACAGTTTCAGCCGGCGGTCGGGAGTACCAGGCACCGAAGGCTGGATCGCTCCTGAGATACTAAGTGAGGACTCCAAAGAGAACCCGGTAAGTCAGTTGCCCCTCTGAGGACGCGCTTTGCACAACTCCCTTTCGACCTTTCTACCCAAACCCAAGTAGAAATAGGGTGCTTCTACACGACCCCTAAAATCCGACACAAAGGGCTCCCACATCCGGAGCTTTAAAATGTTTTCCCACCAGCTCTGGACTTTAAAGAAAATTAAGTGCGACCACGCCCACCTAAGCACATTCCAGCACATTTTAAAAGTACCTGGTCTCCGAGGGTGAAAAATTTCTGATGCAGATGTAAAGCAGTAAGTGCCGGGCTCTCCTTGCCTTGTTTTTTTTTTTTTTTTTTGCCCCTGCCCCTTTAAGAGACTTTAAGAGACTGGAATGCTCGCTTCAGGTGAGCCTGCATTCTTTTCTTCCTTTTTTTCTCCCTCCCCTCACGCAGACAGGAGCAAGGGAGTGCGGAGGGGGTGGGAACACAGGAAGAGCGACAAACTCCCAAGATCTCTGGTCCAAATTTAAGTGGCCAGCAAATCTTAGGGGTCATGTAAAAGCGCCCATAGAAAGAAAAGCACAATCACTTCAGGAACATGTATTAATGTCGGAACCCCCTGGCTTTATAACTTCTCTCAGAGTGAGGAGAGTTTAATTATGTTGACACTAATGTTCATTTTTCTTGAAGACCCCATACATTAAAAGATGTGGTTATCTGCTTTAGATTTCTGCTCCAGTTACAGGATGTACAATGTAGGTTCTTCTTTGTGGTCTTCTGTGATTGCACACATTGGGTTAATGAGTGCATGCGCAATAGCGCCTCAAAACCTTCTAGAGCTGAAAAGTACTACACAAGGACTTCCCTCTCCTATATAAGCCTAGCTCCGCCCCTTCTTACCTCAGTTCCTTCTTTTCCACCTCCGGTAATTCTCATGCCTTAGCTGCTCTTGTGAGTTTTTTCCTGGAAAAAACATAAAAATAGAGTCTTTCTACTACTATTCTTTAGTATTTTCTTTATTATCTTTTTCATCCAGAAAGAACTTCCCTCCCCATTTTTCTTCTTTCTCCCATTTTTCTGCCCTTTTTATGGCCTCCTCGGGGCCCTTCAAGCGATGCCTGTTGTGTAGGAACAAAATTCTTTTTACTAATGGTCACCAAGATAGATTTGGGATAATGCTCGTGTACCATGCTGCCTGCAACCCTGCGCTGTCCCTTCCAGAGCTCTCCATGTTCCTCTCAGTGGCACTGTTCAGCCCCCCCCCCCCCGCCTTTTGCTGGTGGGTGATTTCAATGTGCGTGCTGGGTCTGGACTTTCTGGAGTAACTCTGGATTTCATGGAGTCCATGGCCTCTATAAATCTATCCCAACATGTCATCAGTCCCATCCATAGGGCTAGACACACCCTGGACCTGGTATTTTCCTCCACGTCCGCATACTTTAATCTGAGGATTGGGAATTTGTTGTCCCAGCCCATGTCATGGTCAGATCACTTGGTTTATTTGCTCTCCTTTGGTTTGTTGTGATTTTTATTTGTGACTGTTTAATTGGCTTTTGCTGTAAACCGCCCAGAGTCTCTTGGGGGAAATTGGAGCGGTCTAGACATGCAACGATGAATAAATCTGTCATGTCAGTTCTGTCAGTTTTGACAGCAGTGAATATCTGGGAACTGAGTAAGAAGGGGTGGAGCTAGGCTTACGTAGAGGAGGGAAGTCCTTGTAGAAGTTTTCAGATCTGGAAGGTTCCGAGAAGTTACTGCGTATGCGCACATTTAACCTAATATGTGGAAGCACAGAATGACCACTCGAAGAGCCAGAGTTACAGGCAAGTACAGTTGTCCACTATATGCGGTCCCAGTATATCACGAGACCAGAGTATATGAAAGAAAGAGCTCCTGGGGCAAACTGCATGGACCCATTTGAGGCCTTCTGCACTTACCCTAGGCCTGGCGCTGCCCCAAGCTACCCCCCAATGGATGTCCCGGGCCTGTTGGAAGCCCCAGAAGTCACGTTCAGCGAACTGGATGTCACTTCCGGAAAACCAGAAGTGACTTCCAGATCAGCAGAAACCACTTCTGGGGCCTCCGACAGGCCTGGGAAGCCTGTCGGAGGCCTCTTTTGGGCAGTGCCAGGCCTCAGATAAGTGTAGGAGGCTGGCCCCAGATAGGCCACCCAAGTCCTGACCGAACCCAGCATCTGCATATGGTGGATTTTCCATTATCGCAGGTCTGGCTAGGTCCCTAACCCTCACAATAGGTGGGGGATTACTGTAACCTCTTTTTTGTGCAAATGCACTTTGGATTATATTTTATGGTAATCTTTATTTTTAACATTTCACTGAGGAAATACCTGTATGCTCAGACTTGCCAGACATTATTCTTTCTTCTTAAATCTTGGATTATTTTTTTTGCTTTTTTTTTTTTTGGCATGGGCTCCCCAGTACATTAAAGCGGTTACAGTGTCATCTCTATTTTCCTATCCCCTTCTCTTGCAGACCCACACTGTGGACATTTTTTCAGCTGGCTGTGTCTTCTACTATGTCATCTCCGAAGGCAGCCATCCTTTTGGCAAATCCCTGCAGCGGCAAGCCAACATTTTGCTGGGCGCCTATAGCCTGGACGCGCTCAGTTCAGAGAAGCATGGTAAGCCAAGCGGGCCAAGCGGGCAACTTTTGCCCAAGCTGCTCTTTTCAGAGGTGGCGGTCAGGGTGGAAGCATCCTTGCTTTTCTGCCCAAGACGGAAGAGTTCAAACTGAAGCTGGTCTGTGGATTTTTATGGGGATGTCTCAAAACATGTGGCGGCTGGTTTGCTCAACAGCACCCAAAGAGGTTCACAGATTTGCAGAACCCCTGAATTTTTGAAGTATTTCCCCCCTTCTTTTTACAGAAGACCTAGTTGCTCGAGATTTAATAGAACAAATGCTAAGTACAGATCCTCAGAAGCGTCCTTCAGCGAAGGGTGTATTAAAGCATCCATTTTTCTGGAGTTTAGAGAAGCAGCTCCAGTTTTTCCAGGTCAGTCATGACCCCTTTCCCTCTTATGCTGTTTAATTGTATGTGCTGTAATACAGTAGGATCACGGTATCTGCTGGGGATTGGTTCCAGACCTTCCTGTGGATAATGAAAACTGTGGATAAGAGAGAACACGAAAAACTCCCAAAACTGCTGTTTTGTGACTGTAGCTTGCTTTACAGCTGCTGTTTTATGACAGTAGTTTGCTTTATGGCTGCTGTTTGTGACAGTAGCTTGCTTTGTTTATGATAGTAGCTTGCTTTGTGGCTACTGAATTATGTATTTGATTTTTTCCTCTGCTATCCGTGGATAACTGAATCAGTGGATAATGAATCAGTGGATACGGGGGTCCTACTGTATAGATCTGGTCTAGGCTGTGCACTGAAATAGAGCTTTTAAACAGTATACTGTCCAAAGTGGAGGAATGATGACTGCTTCTCAGTTGGCCACTTGCTGGGTCTTTCTAGAAAGAATCCTGGCAGGTTGGAGTATTTCTTTAGCTCTGAAACAGATGACTTGAAAGCCTGGGAATTGTCCTCAAGACAGAGCTTTGTGAAAGTTCTAGTTCTGGAGGAGCATTTTAAAAAATCCAGAATCTGGCCTTCAGTAAACAGTCTGGTTTCCAGGGGATTCCAGTTTGTTCTTGGGAAAATGCAAGTTTCTAAACTTCTGAGTTAATTTGTAGACATTGCCCTGTTGGCGCCTCAGAAGCCTGGATGGTGATTGAATACGATTGACAGTCATTTAAAGGGTAGGGCTCATAGTTCCTTGGCCTTCCCCAGAAGTTAACCAGACAAACAAACAAAAAACCCAAACCATGAAAGCAAAAGAGCAAAGTGTTCTGCTTATATACCACCCCATACCACTTCAAGTAGTCTCTGGGTGGTTTACAGTTTTAATTATAGTATGCAGACTACCAACTGCCCCCCCCCCCAGTGAGCTGGGTACTCATTTTACCGACCTCGGAAGGATGGAAGGCTGAGTCAACCTTGAGCCTGCTGCCTGGGATTGAACCCCAGTTCGTGAGCAGTTTTACCTGCAGTACAGGCACTTAACCAATGCGCCACGAAGCACAATAACATACACTGTGCAATAAATGTTGCAAAATGGACAGTTTCTGCTGAGTAATTCCATTTACGCACCGTGTACAGGTACCAGAATTTGGTTATATCTTTGGTTGTTTGGTTTTGTTTTGGCAGCACTTTCAGAATCAAGACTTTAAATTGGGGGTTGACATTTGTATTTACTAATTTTAGAGCTGTCTGACAGTAAGGCACTTGCATGTATAATAAGGCACTGTGCAGATGAAATCCATTATAGCTGTCTTGTGGCTGGGAAGCCCGTGCACCTCTGCGCATCTCTGCTGCTTCTCACCTGAACCGAAGGTGATGTTCCTTTGGGGCCATCACTGGCTTCTTTTCTATTTGGAATCTTGAGACAAAGAGACTCAAGTGGTGGGAAAGGAGGAGGAGCCTCCCTGTCCTCAGTAGTATCCAAGAGGAAAAGCAACTCAGGTTTTTGGGTGGGAGGGGGCACATAAACCTGCAGCTCCAACTGATATGCCTTCATGTGCAATCTCAACTGCAGGATGTGAGTGACCGAATAGAGAAAGAATCCTTAGATGGCCCAATAGTCAAGGAGCTCGAGAGAGGAGGAAGAGCAGTGGTGAACCTGGACTGGAGAGAGCACATCACGGTCCCTCTACAGACAGGTAAAATATCTATTGTACAGTACTGCCTCCAACAGACTTATCTGGGGCAATTTAGTTCTTCAATGTGTGATTCTGCTGCTCTCCAGATTAAAGAAGCAGTTGCCTGTGCAGGAAGAAACCCAAGCTTTTAGTTGTTTTAGGTATTCACATTCCAAAATGAAAAAAGTAAACAATTGTAGCCATTTAGGGACATTTTTAAAAAATTGTTTTGTGACTATTTTTCTGCAGATCTTCGAAAATTCCGATCCTATAAAGGGGGTTCAGTAAGAGATCTCTTGCGGGCAATGAGGAACAAGGTACGTGTATTTCACGAAGTCGCTGAATGATGCCTTTGAAGGGATGTTTTGAGAATGTGGAACAGCAGCTTGCTCCTGTCTTCATCCTGGTCATCCTTTGCATGCCTTCCCATAAATCCTCCTTTTTTCTGTGCAGGTAGCTTAACGAGTGAAGGTACTTAGTTATGTTCTAGAATTCTGGACAGTGTGGGCTTCAATTTGATGTTTCTGTAAGCCAAAATAGATAAAGAAGGGAGAAGTCAATTACAGGATCTCCCAAGCTCTTGACCAGATCAAACTAGAAAGAACAGCAAGAGATTGACTGATGCACTTTATGGCTTCTTCAACAAGACAAATTGCAATCTCAGGGATGCTATTTACTTGGGGGGGGGGGGGAATGGCAGAACTGGTGGGAAATGATTATTAAATGCCCTTGTGTCTTGTATTCCCTGGGTAGAAAAGGGCCCCAGAAGAGTGAGCCACAGATCTAGCACATCTCCTTATTGTTGGTTCCTTTGAACATAACCTTTGAAGTCCTACCGTATAGGTTTGGAATGCACGTCAGCTTTGGAATGCACATCAGTTGGAGAAGGAATAGGACAACCCCCCCCTTTAATTCAAAACTATTGTGGCAGGGTAGTGTGAGGGAAGAGTGGCATCTCTCCTTTTACACACACACACACACACACACACACACACACACACACACACACACACACACACACAGAGAGAGAGAGAGAGAGAGAGAGAGAGAGAGAGAGAGAGAGAGAGAGAGAGAGAGAGAGGTGGTGGTGGTGATTAATCTCTGGAAAGTGATTAACAAAAATCTAGGGTTGCATCATTTACAAGGCCTGTGGAAACAGTCATTGCCTCTGTGGCCAGACCCGTAACATTGTAGCCTAAAGCTCTTTAACACTGTATAGAGATGGGCACAAAACAAATTAAAAATTCATTTCATTATTTGTTGGGTAACGAAACGAATAACAAACAGAAAAATGAAACGGAAATTTCCATTTAGTTTCATTTCATTTTTCGTTCCCCCCCCCGGCGTCTTCTCCTACTTTGCTGCCAGGACTCGCATGGTCGGCATGAGTAAAAGAAAAGAAAAAAGAAAAGAAAGAAAAAAAACTGCCAACCCGGCCAGCGTGAGAGAAAAAAATTAAAAAATAAAAATAAAATAAAATAAAATAAGGTGCTGACCCAGCCCGGGAGCCGCATAGTCGGCGCGAGTAAAAGAAAAGGAAAGGAAAAAGAAAGAAAAAACCTGCTGACCCGGCCGGTACACAATAAAAAATGATTTTTTTTAATGTGCTGACCCGGCCCAGGACCTAGATGGTCAGTGCAAGTAAAAGAAAAAGACAGAAACTACGCCAACCCAGCCAACGTGCGAGTAAAAAAATTTAAAAATTAAAATTAAAAAAGCGCCGGCCCTTGCTGAAACTTTAAAAATAAATGAATAAAAAACGTCAGTCCCACCCACGGGCCAGCCGGTCCAGGCGGGGAGTAAAAAATAACAATAGAAACATTTTTTTAAAAACTGGGCATGGGGAAGCCAGCGCCAAAGCCCCAACCATGCTAAAAATAAAAAAAGAGAAAAAGAGAAAAAGTAAAAAGTAAAAAAAAAGAAACAAGTGAAATACGAAATGAATTTTTTTTAAAAAAATTGTTTCATGGTAAACGAAACAAAACGGGGGCAGAATAACGAATAACAAAACGAAATGCCATTTTGGCATTTCGTGCCCATCTCTAATACTGTACCAGGGGAAACACCATTAAAATGCTACATGAAAGGTGTGAATGTCTTCCAAACCTGAGATTATCTTCTTTTTCCTGAGATGATCTTCTTTCTCCCCCCCCTTTTTTTTCCCTTCCAGAAACATCACTATAGAGAACTGCCCCCTGAGGTGCAGGAGACGCTGGGTTCTGTCCCGGATGATTTTGTCCTCTACTTTACACAACGTTTTCCTCTCCTCCTCCTGCATACCTACCATGCTATGCGAATCTGCTGCCTGGAAAGACTATTTCAGCCTTACTACCTGCAGGACTCAGATGGGCAGGTTTTGCCTGGCGACGCGGTGTGAGACCTTGAGACTCCTTATGTCATTTGCACATTCAGGGACTGTCACAGGCAGGCCTGTCCTTAGCAGGGTGACCGGAGGGATTGCCAAAGAGCACGACGCCTCTTGGGGAAATCGACATGTGTCCAATGTGCCTTGTACCCCTCCCTGCTCTGACTCAGGAAGAGGACTCCGGGTTGGAATCCGAGGAAGACGACGTGGGTCACTTGCACATAACTTTATACAGGAGAAGGGAGGAGCGAGTAAGCCACACCTCTTGACAAAGCAAAGCAAAGTGGAGTAGACCGTAGCTTGGCTACCAGCATCGTGATCTCCAATGCCTATACTGTATACTCCTCTCTTTTTAATGCTGGCATTAAGGCAACTTTCCTGCACATAATCTTTTTTTTTTAATGACTGAAAGAAACCCTAACATTGCCAAGCACCTTCTGGGGCTCAGGACGGGCCCTTCTAAGTGTAGACATTTCTGTCCAACTCTTTGTCCCACTGCTGTGTTGTGCATTTCAAGCAGTCGCCATAATGGCTGCTTTCTAAAAGGGAAGATGGCAGTTCATCCATGCCAGGTCCAACCACAGAAATGGGAGTCGTTACATGGAAAGGATAGACCTTCCAATATTGATCTCCAAGTATTTATTTTGTCAAGGCCTGCAGTTGTCCTTGAAACCCTTTACTGGAAACACCGGTGCAAAAGCTATGGCCTGGCAGAGGTGTAGAAGAGTGTGTGTCATTATATTTTTTTTTCAAACAACAACATACAAATCCAGAAATGTCTGGAGCAAGGTTTGACGTAGGTTGCAGCAGTGGAAATCTCTTATGGCTGGGGGGGGGAATTATTCAGAGGTCATTTCTGGTTTCTTGACAATAATATGAGTAGTTAGTAACCTAATTTAGCTGCATTAATCCATACAGGTAGAAATGTTCTATCATTGGCATTTGGACTCTAAAGGGATGAATCCTAAACTGCCAGGAGGAGAGGCAGCTGGGTGTTGTGAACCTCCCTTTTAACCTGCAGGAGAGGAAGATCTGCTCAGAACAGCCCAGCCTGGAAGGCACTGGGGGCAGGGGCACTTGTGGCTTTGTCAGGAAACAAAATGGCTTCCTTAGGCAGCACCTGAGATCCACTGGATGCAAAGCTGCAGTTTCTCCCTGACATTGGTATTGGTATTAGCTCTGGCATTGGTATACTCTCTCTCCCCCAACCTCCCATTTACTCCAGGGGGAAGGGAGGAAATGTAGAAAAGTAGCAAGGAGGTTTAAAACAAAGGGCGGGAAAGGCAAAGCATAAGACCTTTTTGCCGTGGCTAATATGCCCTTGGCACAGCTTAGAAAAGGACACTTCGTCCACCACCAAGGGCCACCTCTTTCCAGGCTCCATATAACTGCTGTCACGGTTGTTCAGCCACAGGTAAGAGGACCTATTGGCGGTGGCAGTGGGGGGGGGGGAGAGTTGCATAAGAAATATAGCAAAATCTGAGTCTCTTCATCTGGTGGCTTGTTATATGTGTGTGTGTGTGTGTGTGTCGGGGGGGGGGAGGAATCCAATTTCTTACCTCTGTGAGATCTCTTGGGAAGCTGGAGTGAGGGGGTGTCGGCTTCTTATTTGGAAGGATGCAGTTTTCCTTTACAAAATGTCCCTGAAACTCGGATGCACAGGACTTGTGCAGAAAGCATTCATGATTCTCAGCGATGCTCCAAAAGTCCCAACAGCATATTTGTAGTATTCTTTTACAAAATATTTATTTCACATATTTATATTTATTTAATTTTTATGATAGAGCGGTACTACATTGACATGGTAAGAGTGTAAAGCATGCCAAATCTTTTCTACGGATTTTAAAAATAAAGATTATCTCTGGTGCAGTCATTTTTAAAAAGTGGACAAGCCAAGGGGTGCTGCATCTTTTCAACCAATATGTGCATTTTCAATCAGGAGAAAATGTTCTACTATAAAGGAAGCTTTCTATCTGTATGACTGTACTCTTGTGTGTCTTAAGTAAGTCCATTATTAATGGTTAATTGTATGATTGGGCATTGATTTGGGTTTTTGGGTTTTGCTTTGTCTTCTATTCATTTTGAGCCTTACATTACAGGGAAATGGATTTTCTAGTTTTTATAATGCAATAGCAGATATTAAGAGTATCTCCAGCGTGGACATGACAAGGTTTAAAAGCTTGAAAATGACCATAGTCTTAATCTTGACTGAAATCATATTTCTTATTTTTGTAGCTCTCTTGTACATTACTTTTGTATTTCTTCTAAATAAGAATGTCACACAAATAAAGAATAAAGAATAAAAGTGGACAATGAATCAGTGAACAATCCCATTCCTTTTAAAATGGGATGCATGCAGTCTCTGCAAAAGCCCAGCTCTTGGGCCAAGGAAACCTACTTCCGCTTTCCTTTGCCCTTCCTGACACTCAGGGCCTTTTCACATAACCCCTAAGATCCACTGGTCCCTTAAATTCGGACCAGAGATCTTGGGGGTTCGTTTCTGTTCCTGCATCCCCACCCCTCAGCACTTCCTGCTCCTGTCGGCGTGAGGGGAGGGAGGGGAAAAAAGGACAAAAGAAGCCTTTACTAACCTGCCGGTGCCGGTCGAAGTTGCCATGAGCCCCGTTACTTCCTGGTTCCTTCTCAAGGGGCTCTTAAAGGGGCAGGAGGCAAAAAACAACAGACAAGCGAGGAGAGCCCGGCACTCTTATCCGCATCAAATATTTTTCACCTTCAGAGAGAAGGTACAAGAAAAGTGTGCTGGGTCGCGCTAAAGTGGGCGGGGTCGCACTTAATTGTCTGCAAACTCCGGAGCTGGTGGGGAAACATTTCTAAGCTCCGGAGCTGGGAGCCATTTGCAGCGCAGCTTAGGGGTTGTGTATAAACGCCCTCACACTCCTGCCTGTTGGCCATTCTCTGGAAGAGGAATCCACACCCTTCTCCTTCGTGGCTTTCGTGAAGCCACACAGATGGGTTTCCCAAGCTCCCCTAGGATTTCCCTAGGAATAGGAAAGTTTGTTAGTCTCCTCCCACCTGGCACCGCACATGTGCGGTAGCCTTCCCGCCCAAACACCTCCGTTCCTCTTTACCACCAACGGTTCACGTGTTCTCATTAGTCTCTATGGATTATTCCTATTTTTGCCTGAAATCGCCAATTTAGTCTTTCATATGTCCTTCTTGCCTCCAATTAAGAAGTGCATCTCTTACGGGGCGAAAATCCCCCACACCGACGGACACCTCAAGTGTCTTTATTGTCTCAGGGAAGCTCACTGCCCCGAGGACTGCTCCATCTGTAAGGATTTCAGTGTGCAGGAACTTAAGAACCGCCGTAATTGGCTAAATATTTACCTCCTGGAAAAATGTCTTCGACCGGCTTCCATGGATCAACCAAAATCGTCACCTTCGGCTTCCTCCGCGTCTTCATCAGTTTTGAAATTTTCCAAACATTCTTGATCCCGTAAGCTACCCGTTCTCAATACAATAGGAAAATCGAAACCAACATAGGATTCGACCAAATTGTCAAAACCGAAGAAATCATCCTCAGATTCGAAGTCGTCCAATGTCATCCTCGTCGAAACTGAGTTCTCGGGTTCGGCTCCGCCACTTTCTGATCATCTGGAATTCCAGCAACTTCGACCATCATCATCTTCTTCTTTGGATTCGTTGTCTGGTGATGAAGCATCCACTTCTCAACCTCCCAACATCGGTTTGATGGACGTATTCACTCCGGTTAGAACCTCCGAATCTCTATCTTCTCCGGCAGCCTCCATTCAGTCTCACTCATCAGCTACATCGCTGGCTTCCAAGGCAGCGTCTTCCCCGATCCCAACCATGAAGTCGGAGGAACCTGTTGGTTCTTTACCATCAAATCCGGTTGCATTTGCCTGGGAGACCGACCATCCAGAAAAGAAGAAGCACCATAAGAAGGTGCGTCTCTCGACTCCGACGGTCCCGACCTTGAAGTCCTTGGCTGCCCTGCCTTCGGATCCGTTGATCCAACCGTTGAAACCGAAGAAACAACTTTTACCTTGCCGGCTCCGACTGGGGACTCCGCTTTGGATCCGACCCTCTTGGTTTTGACAGCTGTGGCTATGGCTTTGATGAAATCCGATGCTGTTTCTGATCCACGCTGGAAAAAATTATTCCTCTTCTCCGCAGAAATGAATGGTTTGGCCTCATCGATTTGCAGGAGCTCCAAATGACTGATATGGAACCAGCATTGAGATATGGACCAGCTCCCATGGATGGTTTGTCCATTGCAATACACCCCGCCCCAATCCATGGGGCTCGCATCTGTTGTCACATGCACCGACAACGGTATGGGACAGAACGGCCTGCCCACAGAGAAGTTGGCTACTTCAGTCCACCAGGCAAACTGTGCTGCCAGCTCTGGCGTTACCTTGCAAGCATTTGTCTTAGCCATTGACTTGCGGGTCGAAAAGGGACAGATACTACACCTGGAGCGACCTCATATTCAAGCAAGCGTGTTGCATTGTTGCCGTCATCAACACCATCAAGCCAAGAAGGTGCTGGGCCAGACAGGCTGGAACTCATGCCTCAGCATGGAAGTCCTCAACCAAAGCAGCGATCTTCCACTGCCTCTCCTCTGGCAAGAAGATCCTGGCCCTGAAAGAATCCAATGTGGCCCCGATATAAGGGACTACATGGGATGGGCAAAGCTGTGATTTGGCATGGTTCACCTTGAGGCCAAGGCCCTCTATCAGTGACCATGTGGACTGTACTTTGTGAACAGCCATGGTGCTGTGGAAAGGCCAAAGGGAAGGGCTTTGAACTAGTATGTGGCCTCATCCACCATGAAACTGAGGTGCCATCAGTGGCCTGCCCTGATGATTACATGGAAATAGGCATCTCTCAGATCTATGACCGTAACCAGTGGAGGATACTCTCTAACGTCACCATGTGGAAGTGTTGGGTGACAATAAAGGCTTTGAGCCCCTGGAGATCCAGGATCCAGCAGAGAGTGCCATTCGTCTTTGGGAATAATAAAGTGAGTGACCGATGGTGTCGGCAGTAGCAAAGCCGCAGGCCGATCCATGCTAGGACAGATTTTTCCCATAGGTTAGATCAAAGTCATTGCAAATGTAGCTTCCGTGCTTGCTTTGCCTTTTTACACTTCAAGCAACTTGAAGGAGCAGGAGTTTCCCCTAAGTAAAAAAAAGGCACTCAGAATGCCCATCTGACAACGGTATTTTACTGTTGCAGGCAGTGCAATTTTTAAACAATCCAGAAGAGGCTGTGCGGCTGGGGCATGGCCGGGACACCCAAACCACCAAAAGAGGGGAAAAGTAGGGAGGGGGAGGATCCCCTGCCCCATGACGGGAGGAGGTAGGGAAAAAGGGAAGCAGGGGTCACAAAACTATAAAAAACGGAATTGAGAGAGAGAAAATAAAAAGTTTAGTTTCACTTTCTTTTCTCTGAACACTGTGCAGCTCAAAGCAATTCAAGTAGTGGCAAAAGAACTGAGAGGGCTGGTACCGGCATGCCTGTGTGAGGCAGAGTGATTGACATTAAAGCTGGTAACATCCGAGTAACCTTCCTCAGGCGTAGAAGAAACCCCTGTGTGTATATTCACAGAAGACCATGAAGAAGAGAATATGTTCTGAATCTCTTTCTCAAATGGGTCCATACTCCATTCAAACCATATAAAACCAGGTGTACTACACATTCAGCTGACAGAGTGGCTTGATGGCACATAACAACAACAAAGTGAATTGGAGGAATTTCCCGTAGTCAGCACAAATTATGATGTGGAAGAAGGCAGTGAGAGGAATGGGTGTGCACAGTTTCTCTGTGAAGATACCAGATTTCTCACCAAAGAATACTTACAAATAGGTGTTGTTTCTTCTTTAAAGCAACTGAAGAGAGGATATGAGGAACAAGAGTGAAAACCAGAAATTGACATTTTTCTCTATATGTTCTGCACCATCAACTGCATAAATAGGAAGGAGAGAGTATTGTTTACTGCTTACCACAAAGCTGTCAATATACTGTAACTATATTTTCCCCCAAAACGTAAGAAAGAGGAACACAGCGGGTGAAGATCCTTTGAGTGTTTTTTTATATGAAAGAGTATGAATAATAAACTGGTGCAGGAGCAATTCAGAGAGCCACAACCAGTTTCTCAGCATTCCTGAGAAACTTATCTCAGTCTTGGGGATTTACCCAACCACCCTATTTAAGCGAGGTCTTAGCACTAGCAAAATCTGACCACTTCTCCCACAAACCACAACCCTACCAAAATATTTTTAAACTCCACCCTGGAAAGCAGGTATGAACGAGGTAAGATGACTTCTAAGGCAGCTGTAGAGAAAAAGAAATTTCTCACTAAACAACTAGTCATGGCATCTCAGATCCTTGATCTGGACAAATATTCCAGCCTGGCCTGCATTACTAGGACAGTGTTGGCGAAACTATGGCACTGGTGCCAAAGGTGGCACGTAGAGTCCTTTCTGTTGGCACGCGACATTGCTCACTCACAGCCATGGCACTTTCCCCTCCGCTTGAAGCATACCTGTGTGCTCCGTGCAGAGAGTCGGGCAAAGAGGAGGCAGAGGGCCACTCGGGGCATCTCAAAAGCGGCGTGGCTGGAGAGTAAACGGCTATGAAGAAGCCCACAAACCACTGCCTTCCCTCTTTGTCCAGCCCTCTGCACAGAGCAGTTTTGAGACCGCCGAAATGACTCTGTGCAGCCCAGTGGCCCAGACTCTGTGACAAAAATTCCCTGCCACCTTTTATACCTATGTATTAGTTATGCATGTGTCGTCCATATCCTCTAAAGCTCCCGTACCCACTAGATAGAGAATGTGCACCGTACAATGCTCCTCTTTCATCTTCCCAGCCTGCAGCATGAATAAAAAGGTAGAAATCCTCAATGCCATAAAAAGAAGAAAATTACAATATTTCAGACACATAATGCGCAATGAGAAATACCATCTGCTACAGGTTATCCTTCAAGGAAAAATAGATGGAAAGCATGGCCTGGGGCATAGAAGAACATTCTGGCTTAAGATCTTAAGCTACTGGTCTGCAGTGAGCACAGCTGCTCTGTTTAGAAGATAGTACCTGTTCAGGCTACTGATCGCCAGCATTCTACAAGGACTCTTAAATATGGTGACTTGTGTGGCTGCCCTCCAATATAGCTACTTTCAACCAGATTCACCTGTATCCTTCCCTAATGTGCTGCTCAAACAGGCTGAAGAGATGTAACCCTTGAAATAGCAAATGGTGCCTCAGTGGAAGAGGTGACAATTGGGGTATCATGAACTCCAGAAGCTCTTTTAGAAAGTGCTCAGTATCGCCACAGAAAACTAAAACATGTTCAAAATTGGCCACTTAAAAAAATCTTCTACCTCAGATCTTTCGCCAGCACTGAGTAGTAGAGAAATGTACCTCAGAGATGACACTGCCTAAATTGGGGGGGGGGGGAGATTGTGGCCCTCCAGACCCTTTCATTTCACAACTCCCAAAGCTTCTCACCGCTGCCTTTGCAAGCCAGGGCAGATGATAGTTGTGGTTCATAAACATTGGGAAGGCCACAATTGATGATTTCTGACCCAAATCCTCCGTCGGCGATTCAAAGCAGTGCTCCAACCTGTCAATATGCATCATTCAGCTGTACAACAATAGACTTAAGGGTGTTCCTTGACTGAGGTTTCTGCTCACCAGTTGTCCACATGAGCTATCAGAGAATGTCACATGTACCCTTTCTGATCCTCACAAACTATTTCTTTAAATTCTGATGAAAGGCCGCCTTCTTACCAGACTGATCTTTGTTTTGCTGCCCCGATCATCTCATCTCCCATGGACTCCACACAACACGGGCATCTGAACACTGGCCCACCTGGTCCACTTCTGTGGTTGGTAGCAACTTTTCCTTAGTGTGTCAGGGGCCTTTCCCAGCCCCACCCTGGAGACAGAGGCCCGAGAGTCAACAGATATTTGGGCATGCGATATGGGTGCTCCTGGCCACAGCACAATTGCATAGCCGCTCCTTTCCAACAATTGTAACCCACCCACTGACTAAGCACGCCCACATGAGTAGAGAGAGGGCAAACCCTGGTGGAGAGGGCACCTAGCATGACTGCAGATTTCTGTGACCAGAAATATCTCCTGAAGAAAAAAAAGGGCAATAGAGGAGACAGAATCAACACAAAATTCAACTATGACCCAAGTAAAGAAGAACAGCCTCCTCAATCAAGGGAAGGAAAGGGACCCGTTTGCAGTACTCCTTCCTTCAGTAGACTGTTCTTAGAGCCATAATGCTATGTGGGACCCAACTAATTCTTTTTTTTCCTCTTCACCCACTCTCTCCCTCCCTTCTCTCCAAACCTGGGGGGATTCCAGTTTCATTTCTCCAGTTTCAATTGCTCCAAAATCCACCCAGTGTGTCCCCCCCCCCGCTTCCTCCAAACCCTCTGACTATTGAACAGAAACTTTCGTTTCGTCGTTTAACAGGAAGCAACCCGAGGAGGTGTCTTGGCCTCCTTTCAAGTTTTCTGCAGCAAGAAAAGAGAATCCCGCCCTAAGGCTCTTCCTATCTAAGAGGCACAGGCAGGGCAGGAGACACCACGCCCCGTGGATGAGTTTGCCTGGGAGTTCCATCCAGACCTCTGGGCAGTCCAGTAGCTTATGACCCACAGCAGCTTTGGGAGGTATCATTCTGTTTAGAATTTGCGATCGAGCAAATTCCTTCCTAATCAGAATCTCAAGAAGAGCTCTTCCTCCTCCCCAGGAGCTTTTTCGTCAATTCTCCATGCTACCTAAGGTAAGGCATTTCTTTGCAACCAGCTCTGGCCCAGCTTCTTGTTCAGCCGCCGGAGGAACTGCTTCGGGCATCAGACTGGCGATCTCTCTGTGCGTATTTCTTATTCTTCTTCCACCCTGTTTCAGAAACTCGAGTCAAGAATTGCAATAGGTGTGTGTGTCTGTCTGTCTGTGTGTGTGTGTGTGTGTGTGTATGATTATAGGGATGCCACTTCAGATGCAGAAATGTTGAAAGCTAGCACTCTCCAACTTCCTAAAACTAATCCCTTAGGTTTCCCATCCATTGCTGACCATAATTCCCAATGCACGAAGTCCACTCATGATGGAAATAAGCGAAAAGTACATTAGATGGAATATGTGGAATGGCATCTGAAAACCGATGTATCGATTTAGCGAACTGTCGAATTCATTATTTTTAACCCCCCAAAAGGGTAAAACTGCTGAAATATGAATGCAGTTTATTGTGGTATAGTTAGACCGTGAAGTAACATTTGTCGCGTAACAAAATAGCATGACCATGGGCACGCGGGAAAAGAGAAAAAAACACGTGACCGCAACAAATTTTATCACGGTATATAACTAGTTGCGGTACAAAACGGACGTGAAGTAACGGCCTTAAGTTTGTCAATCCTGCTCTGTCTCTGTTATCACTGACAGAAGTAGGAGAACTGCAGCCATTAGGGCTCTGTGGGGAGCAGGGAACTGTCATATACCCCACATACCCCATTAGGATGAGCCACAGTACCAAGACTTGCAAGTTTCATCCTGTTTTAAAAAGCAGAAGGTGAGGCATGAGGCAAAACAAGAAGCTGCTATTATTTTACATTTGCTTTGTAAGTAATAGTCTATATATACTGTACTCAAACCAAGACTCTGGTCTCAGGAAAGAATAAAAAAAAGTTTCTCTTTCACAAATTCTTCATGTTCTGTATGTCAAAATAACAAAACATATTTACTTGTGAGATCTTATCTGGTTAACTGCTAACTCCATAACTGACACACACAGAATACTCAGGGAAACCGAAAGAATCTGAGATAAATAGGGAACAATTGACAGTTACTGTGGGAATGGCATTCAGCTTCCAAGTCCCTCCCATCCATGCAACTTAAGGCATAATACACAGGTTGCTGAACTCCAGAAGTCATTTACAAAACACATGATCTTAATCGTTGTTTAACATAGTGGATGTTTCATTAGGATTATTTGCATAGGCTTCTTGAAGTATTCCATAGCAATGGCCCGAACTTGCCAGGGCTTGATGAAACCAGAGAGAGTGCAGGCAAAGCATCAACAAGAAAGTGAAAGGGGAAGAGCCACTGGCAGAGACAGAAAGAGAGAGAGGATAAACAGAAAGAAACAGAGAAAGCAGCCACCCAAAGAAAGGGAGAGGGAGAGGGAGATACATATACAGTGATACCTTGTATAAAGGAATTAATTCGTTCCAAATGAAATTATGTTAAGCAAATTTTCCTTTATAAAAATTTCCCATAGGAATGCATTGAAAACAGAGTAATCCCTAATCGCGACCGCTTTTATGTTGTACGGATTCGACCCATAGGCAATTCTGTTAAGCAAATTTCCCCTATCTCCGAATTTTTTTATTTTTTTTCTTAACATCCCATCCTTTCAACTCTCCTCTGTACCTCTCAAAAAACCTGTTGAAAATGTTGCATAAATCAGCACTCACCTACCTGACTAAATGCTTATGAGTTATCTATTAGTTTTTAGTATCTATTAGTATCTATTTAGTATCTATCTATCTATCTATCTATTTATTTATTTATTTATTTATTTATTTATTTATTTATTTATTTATTTATTTAAAAGCTTATATCCCGCCCATCTTCCCTGGCGGGAACTCTGGGCGGCTAACAATATAAAAAAAGAGAGAGAAAAAACACATAAGTAAAAGAACCACCGGGCAAGAAGCAACGGAGGACAAGATGGCGGCAGAAAGTAGGGACGGGGAAGGGAAGAAACAAAAAAAAAACTAACTGATAAGGTCACCGTAAGCCTCTTTAAAGAGGAAGGTCTTCAAGGCCCTCTTAAAGGCAGGCAGGGACTCCAGCAGGCGCAGCTCAGAGGGGAGATGATTCCAGAGTGAAGGCCCCACCACAGAGAAGGCGCGGATTCGCGTGAGCGTTTTCCGTGCCTCTCTGGGTGTGGCCACTCTCAATGAGCGCGCCTGCGACGATCTCGTGGGTCTGGAACCGGATGCTCTCTGGGAGATACGCTCCGCCAGGTACCCTGGTCCCAAGCCATGGAGGGCTTTGAAAGTCAAAACCAGGACCTTGAACCTGATCCGGAAGACAACGGGGAGCCAATGCAAGCAGACCAGGACTGGGGTGATGTGCTCGTATCTACAAGCACCCACCACCAGCCTGGCCGCCGCATTTTGCACCCGCTGTAACCTCCGGACCAGGGTCAAGGGCAACCCCACGTAGAGGGCATTGCAATCGTCGATCCTAGAGATCACCAGGGCCTGCACGACTGTTCTCAGGGAAGACTCATCAAGGTACTGGCGGATCTGGGCGATCCTGCGGAGATGGAAAAAAGCGGCCCTGGAAACGGCCGTCACCTGGGCTTCCAGGGAGAGGGTCGAGTCCAGGACCACGCCCAGATTCCTGGCCCTGTCTGTAGGCTGGAGGGAAATACCCCCCAGACTAGGGAGGGGGCCATTGTACCGAGACGAGGGCGCCCCGAAGAACAGAACCTCCGTCTTCTCCGGATTGAGCTTGAGCCGGTTATCTCTGGTCCATTCCAGAACGGCCTCCAGGCACAGATCGAGGGAGCGAACCGCCTCCTCTGCAGATGAAGAAAAGGAGATATAGAGCTGTGTGTCATCAGCGTACTGATGACAGCGAACTCCATATCTCCTGATGACCTCCCCCACGGCCTCATATAAACATTGAACAGCACGGGGGAGATTGCCGACCCCTGGGGCACCCCACAAGGGAGAGTCCAAGGAGCCGACAAGACATCCCCCAGCTGTACCTGCTGAGTCCGGCCGCCAAGGAAGGAACGGAGCCAGGCCAAGGCCTGACCACCAATTCCCGCCTCAGCAAGCCGGACCAGAAGGTTACCGTGGTTGACGGCATCAAAGGCTGCTGAGAGGTCAAGGAGGACCAGCAGGGAGGAGCTCCCCCTGTCGGCCTTCCTGAGGAGGTCATCCTGCAGAGCGACCAGGGCGGTCTCGGTCCCGCGAAGAGGCCTGAATCCAGACTGGAAGGGGTCCAGGATATGATTTACCTCCAGGTATGACTGAAGTCGGACCGCGGCCACCCCCTCGACAACCTTGCCCAGGAAGGGAACAATGGCGATCGGACGAAAGTTGGAAAGGTCATCCGTCGCCAGGCCAGGTTTCTTAATAGTGGGTTTCACCACGGTCTCCTTCAAGCGGGAAGGGAAGCAACCCTCTCGAAAGGAGGCCGTGGCAATAGCAGAAACCCACTCAGGCATGTTCCCTTCAGCAGATTTAATAAGCCAAGCTGGGCAAGGGTCAAAGGGAGTGGCCGCCGGCCAGCAACGAGCCATACCTCTGGAGGCCTCCGCCGAAGAGACCGGCCCGAACTCATCCTGGAGGGGAGAATGGAGGGGTGAGGCACCTGAGATCCCAAAGGGTGGACTAGAGCAACTGGGGGGCAAGTCGGAACGGATGGCCTCAATTTTTGATCGAAAATGGGCTGCAAATTGCTCACTAGTGAAATCACTAGGAGGAGGCCGCAGCTGACTGGGATTGGAGAGGTCCTGAACCACCCGGAATAACTCCGCCTGGCGGTTCGAGGCCTCGCCAATTCTCAGGGAGGCAAAAGATCTTCTAGCATCCCTGATCGCGCGAAGATAGCGGCCAGTCAGCTGTTTAAGGGCAGCCCTATTTACTTCCGTCCCGTTTGCCCTCCATATGACCTCCAGTCTCCTACGTTCTTGCTTCATCGACCGCAACTCCTCCGTGAACCATGGGGAGGAGCGGCCTCAACATCGTAGGAGACGCTTGGGGGCAATCCGGTCCACCGCCCCGGCGGAACCCACATACCACCTTTCCACCAGGGCATCGACCGG
The DNA here is from genome assembly GCA_037367245.1 of Phrynocephalus guinanensis. Lineage (NCBI taxonomy): Eukaryota > Metazoa > Chordata > Lepidosauria > Squamata > Agamidae > Phrynocephalus > Phrynocephalus guinanensis. The sequence continues at coordinate 129,502,981 of CM074734.1, forward strand.
ATCGTCTGCCAGACCGCCAGAGAGCTCCCCGAAGGCCTCCAAGAACCTGGCGGGGTCCAGGAGCCTACGGGGGCGGGCCCAGATGTAGGATGGGCGCTCCCCGCAGCGCGGGGGGGCGATCGACAGGGAAAATTTTAGCACGTAGTGGTCCGACCATGACACAGGGAGGGGCAGGATGCCCCCAACCCCCAGACACGAATCTGGCGACATGGAGGAAAAGACCAGGTCCAGGGTGTGGCCAGCTCTATGGGTGGGGCATAGAACATGCTGAGATAAGTTCATGGAAGTCATGGATTCCATGAATTCCAGAGCCGCACCAGAGAGTTCCTCCTTGGCATGCAAGTTGAGATCCCCAACCACCAGAAGGCGGGGGGATCTCAACAAGGCAGCCGAGATGAACTCAGCGATCTCTGGTAGGGATTGCACTGGGTTGCGGGGAGCACAGTACACCAGCACAATGCCAAACTTATCTCGCTGACCCACTGATAGGTGGAGGCATTCCACCCCAGAACACACCATAGTCCAGAACACACCATAGTTCCACCCCAGAACACACCAATAGTTTATCTATTAGCATTAGTATTGTAGTTATCTTTTAGTTTTCCAAAGGTGAAAGACTGAGTAACAGTCTGAGTATAATTGATAACGGCTGGCAGACAGAAGAGTGATGTTGCCCTTACATCTGAAAAACTTCTATCTCTGGCTGTGGCTTAGAGTTAGGAAACAGCAGTGGCAGATGGCAGTTCTAGTCTGCTGCAAGCAGCGTCAGAATTCTGTGAGGGTTGGAGGTGGGTTGCATGGGATTGGCCCTGTTTTGTTTGGTAGAGTTTTGATTAATTTTTTTCTATTTTTGTATAAATGTTGTTTTACGTTTTGTACAATAGTTTTGTTAAATAAATTTAAATTTAAATTTTAAAAAGGGGGAAAAAGAAATTCTCTGTAAGACACAGATGACACTGCACATGTTCTATCACAAGATCCATCACCACATCCTATAAAAAGGAAATGCTACAGTGAGCAACCACCACACACATTATCTATCTCTTGGACATCTGCTTTTTCACAGAAGCACTATTATTCTTGATACAGATTGTTACTGAAGTGTGCCATCATTTCATTAGCCCTACTTGCAAATTACTGCAGTCTTATACATGGGGGAGCAAGGTAAAAGGACTGGAGCATCCACAGAAAATGGTAGTATAGGAGAGAACACTCACTGAGAAGCAAGACATTAAACTGTTTCCAGAGTTTCTTTGAGCACAGTGAAAAAGTCCCTGAAGAAGGCCATTTGGGCCGAAACGCGTTGGACTCTTTTAATAAACTTTCATTCAGCATCCTGAGAGTGTTCTCTCCTATACTACCATTATACATGGGGGAAACTGTAACTTTATTAATAAAAGTAAGTTATTTTAACTTCCTCTCTTGTTTTATTATGGGTTTGTTGTGGGTGTAACTGTCCATGAGTCTGCGTGGTGCCTACATTGCTACAGAGAAAGAAACCTTATTCATATTTTTCTCCTGTCTCACTTTGCAAACATTCACAACTAGCTCCTGAAAGCATCCCTTTCTTTTCTAGGCCCAGATAATGGAGAGATGGTGAAATGAGAGGTCAAGGGCAGTCATGGTGGTAATTTTGGTAACCAGTTCTCCATGCTCATGTGTGTTAGACATCACTGGAACCACAAGGTAAAGTATGGAGTCAGGATCGAGAGGTATTTCACACACACCCTCCTTTTCAGTATCAGTTTCCAGTGTTAGTCCAGTGACTGACTTACCTAGTTCAGACAGAATTACTGAGCCACCTAACAGTACACATTGTGAGACTGTCCTATCACCAAGTCATTGGCCCCACTGTAGTCTTGTGGGTAACCCCCAAAATATAAGACCCTCTAAAGACCATGTTAGGTGGGAAGATATGGATAAGAAATTGCTTTGTTTGTTTACTGTGCATGTGGTACTCAGCTAAAATAACTTGATGCTTTAAGCCAGGCATGTCCAAAGTCTGGCCCGCAGGCCAAATGTGGCCCATTTTCATATTTTGAGTGGCCCACAGTCTCTTCTCCCCACCAGCTCAGCCTGTCACACATCCCCACCAGCTGGCTGGCTGGGGACATCAGCTTGCAGTTTTATGGTTTGCCTGCCCTCCCTGCCTCTGTCCATTCCCCCCCCCCCAAGCCACCAGTCCAGCCTACCCACCCCTGGCAGCATCCTCCCCGCCTCCTTGCCTGTCATAGAGGCTTGTCCAAAGTCCAGTCCAGGGGCCAAATGTGGTTGAATGGTCAGCCCCCACACATTTTCACCTCACCAAATCTGGCCCTCCTTGCAAAAAGTTTGGACATCCTTGCTTTAAGCAAAGCAGACCAGGACAGAGGAAAATTGGGAGAAATTCTACAGATGGCACTAGGACCGTGATGTAAAGATCTGATGAATCAATCTCCTTGAAACAGGAATGGACATTCACATTAGACTTGAAAATGCCTTGGATAAAGATGTGTTTACAAAATCAGACATGAAAGGAATCCTATGCTTACATTCTGAAAATCTAGCACAAAACAAAGCAAGCTAAGCCACATACTCCTGAAAGCAAGAGAAGTCTTTGCTACTGTTTGGTTATTAGTAGCTCCTGCTTTGCTAAGAGCTAATAATACACATGCGATCTCACCTCATTTCGAAAGCTAAGCAGGGTCGGCCCTTGTTAGTACTTGGATGGGTGACCACCAGGGAATACCAGGTGCTGTAGGTGCCTGGAGTAGGAACTGGCAAACCACTCAAGTATTCCTGCCAAGAAAACTCCATGGACATGGGGCCATGAAGAGTCAGTCACGACTAATGACACAACACACACACACACACACACACACACACACACACACACACACACACACACACACACACACACACAAATAATAATAAGTGTTTGCCATCAAGTCGATCCTCACATGGTGACCCTTTTCAGGGTTTTCTAAGTAGCGAATACTGAGAAGTGGTTGACTATTCCCTTCTTCTGGGGGTGGGGGGGCATCGTGGGACTGAGCAGCTTACCCAAGGCCACACAAGGTTGGCTGTACTTGCAGGGGGCACAGTGGGGAATCACACTCCCAACCTGTGGCTCTGCAGCCAGATACCTAAGCCACTGAGTTATACAGATAATGTATGACACAGAGCTACTACTCTAATGAAATATATCAATGACCTGTATACTTCTTTGGGGCTTTACATTCACACAGGGCCTTTATACACGACCCCTAAGCTCCGCAGGAAATGGCTGCAAGGTCCGGACCTTACAAGTGTTTTCCCACCAGCTCCGGACTTTGCAGACAATTAAGTGCGACCCCGCCCACCTAAGCGCGACCCAGCTACACTTTCTTGTACCTGCTTGAGGTGGGTGAAAATCCCCAGGTCCGGATTTAATCTGGTCTCCTGGCTTCTGCTTGTTTGTTTGTTTTTGCCTCCTGCCCCTTTAAGAGAAGAGGTGGGAGGGGGAAAAGCAAGCAGAAGAGAAACGGAAGAGAAACGGAAGAGAAATGGAGCTCCTGGAGGCTCCTCCAGGTGAGCTGCATTTTTCCCCTCTTTCTCTGGTGGGGAGGAAGGAAGGGCAACGAACCCCTAAGATCTTTGGTCCGAATTTAAGGGACCAGCGGATCTTAGGGGTCGTGTGAAAAGGCCCTTAGAGAGAAAATTGTTTCCATGATTATTTGGTCATGCCCTATGCTGAAATTAATCTTATGTTACACTGTTACTTTAATGCAAATATTTTGCAATATGCAGAAAGATGCTTTCTAGATTTTTGACCCTTAGGGATGCAATTCACTTTTCATTTGTTTCTCTTCTTAGGTGGACTATCAAAAGTAAAACAAACTTTATCTTCCTCCGGATGCCAGAACTTTGAGTGAGCAAAGCATACTTGGAAGCAGTAAGGTATATATTGTTAAAAAGAGTTTTCTACTGCAATGCCTTGTCCACATGTTGGTGCTATCTATTTATCTGTCTATGTGAGTGTAATACAAAACAGCAGAAAACATACCTCTTTGAAAAAGAAAAGCAACCAACGCATGATGTCTCTTACATTTTTCTTTATCTTTCTAGCTCTACTTATTAGCAAAGGAAGAAACTGGACAAAAAACAAAATGGGTAAGTTTATCTTCTTTTGGCCTAAGGATGAGATCTTGTTATTTCTTTTTTATCATCTATGGGTTCTCAAGGAACTTAAAGATGAAATTGCTGATGTCCTAGCCAACATATATAATATCCTCCTCAAATCAGGCTTTGTGCCTGATGACTGAAAGGTAGTGAATGTAACACCAATATTCAAAAAAGGATCCGCAGGTGATCCAGGAAATTACCGACTACTCAGGGCCTTTTTACACGACCCCTAAGATCCGCTGGCCACTTAAATTCGGACCAGAGATCTTAGGGGTTCGCCACTCTTCCTCTGTCCCCACCCCCCTCCGCACTTCCTGGTTGCTGGCTGCGTGAGGGAGGGAGAAAAAGAGAAAGAAAAGCATGCCGCTCACCTCGTTTTGCCTCTCGTCTCTGTAAAAGTAGCTCTTAAAGGGGCGGGAGCCAAAAAGCAGCAAACAGAAGCGAGGAGTGCCCCGCACTCACTATCGTTGCACCGCATCAAATATTTTTCACCTCCAAAGAGAAGGTACAAGAAAAGTGCGCTGGGTCGCGCTAAAGTGGGCGGGGTCGCACTTAATTGTCTGCAAACTCCGGAGCTGGTGGGGAAACGTTTTTAAGCTCCAGAGCTTGCAGCCATTTGCAGCAGAGCTTAGGGGTCGTGTATAAACACCCTTAGTTTGATGTGTCCCAGGTAAAGTGATGGAAACCATTCTAAAAGGTAGAATTAATAGACACATAGAAGTGAAGGCGTTGCTGAAGGATAACCAACATGGCTTTTGTGAGGGCAAATCACGCCTCACTAATTTGTTGGAATTTTTGAGTGTGTCAACAAGCATCAATGGACAGCTTAATTAAGGTGTCAACCTAGTGTGCCGCAGCAGTGAAAAAAGCAAACTCAATGCTAGGGATCATTAGGAAGGGTATAGAAAATAAGTCGGCAAGTGTCATTTTGCCTCTTTATAAATCTATGGTGATGTCTCATTTGAAGTATTGTGTACAGTTCTGGTCACCAAACCTCCAGAAGGATATAGAACTGGAAAAAGCGCAGAGGAGGGCAACTAGAATGATTAGGGGACTGGAATACCTTCCTTACCATCTGAGGCTGCAACAGCTGGACCTCTTCACTCTTTAACGATGGCATCTAGGCCGTGGTCACATCTGGGTTTTGATCCTGATCTTCTGAAGGTCTGGCTTTTCCTCTTCGTCCCATCATGTGATTTAAATGTGAGACAAGAGTTCCCACGTCAAAAGCTGTTTTTTTATTTTAAAGTGCAGTTCAGCCCTCTTGGCCAGCAGGTGGCGCTAGAATTTGCAAAACACAGACCTCTTGGCTGGGGGAAATTAAAACTTGTAGTACTGGATACAGCTTCCTGTTTCTCAAAAGGTGAAAAGCAATTTAAAAAAACATAGCCCATCGGCCCCAGGAACAGCAGGTTGGTGCTATGAAAAAAGAAAAAAAAAAGAAACCTGGATCATCTGTGTGGTCTCACGGCATCTGCCTCTTTAAAAGCTGGATTTTCAAAGCGAAGCAAAAATTTCCCTACCTCTTGGGTGAGTCACAGAAACCTCGCTTAAGGGATTATTACCGGGTTTTCTTTTTTCTTTTTTTTTCAAAAAGCCCAGGGGCCGTGGGGACGGCATTTTAGACGCGGGTTATCTAATAATTTAAACTGCTTTTAAAAGGACGTGGGACCGAGAGGTGACCTGTTTGAAGTTTGTAAAATCATACAACACTAGAAATAGGGGGCACTCCATAAAACTTTTGGGTGGTAGATCTCAAACAAATAAGAGAAAGTACTTTTTCACCCAGAGGGCCATTGGTCTCTGGAACTCCCTGCCAGAAGAAGTGGTGACAGCTGTCAGCCTTGACAGCTTTAAGAAAGGATTGGACAAGTTCATGGAGAACAAGGGTATCAATGACTATCATTATGGATGCCTAAGGACAACCTCCGGGTTGGAGAGATAGAGACAGGATATCTCTCAGTACAATTTGTGGGGGATCATAAGCAGGTGAAGACATCGGTTTGGGAATACCCTGAAGCAAATGGTGATCCACTGTGTGAGAAAGAATGCTGGACTGGATGGGCTGTGGCCTGTTCCAGCAAGGCTGTTTTACGTTATGTTATGTTATGTTATGTTATGTTATGTTATGTTATGTTATGTTATAGCTAGGAGATGTCTTTCTCCACAGGAAGTTAGGTAGAGCTAGCCTTAACTTAAGAGAGTATGTCTGTTAAACAGAACTTCCAAAATAGATCATTATGGAATTTTTAGTCCAAAATATCAAAACTTCCCATTCCTATTTTTCCTGCCTAGCTAGACTGTTTTTAACAAGCCCTTCCTCCAAAGATCTGAAGACAGAGTGTGGGGTGACTTCCTCACCCCATGGTTTCCAGCCACTCTGTAAGGATGATTGACTGTATTGTCCATGTATTGACTGGCTCAGGGTTACTTACCTTCATGGCTGAGTGGAAAGCTCAATGTGTCTCTCCACAGTTCTTCTAATCCATCAGTCTGACCTATTGATTCTGAAACATTTGGGATACCAGATGTTTTGGACTGCAATTCCCAGAAACCCCAGCAACTTGAACAATTGCTGGTCAGGGTTTCTGAAAGTTGCAATTCAGAAACAAGTTTGGGAACCTCTGTTCTAAATACTAAATTACGCCAGCCGTTTCCTTAACTATAGAAAGGACCTTGTGCTTTGGCAGCTGTTGTGCCACACTGTTTGCATGCAAGTTGACAACTGCAGTATACCCCTCTAGAAAAAAAGAAATTCTTAGACAACACAAAGTTGATGATGGATACTTTTGCAAAGAAAGGTGGCTCCACCTCTCAGCAAAGGGAAATGGTGGTGGATGAGAGCCAAGACTGCACATTAACATGGTACAATCCAGCTTGATTTATTAAGCTCAGAGTTCCTGTGCATTCATCTGTGTTTAATTTTAAAAGCAGTAATTGAAGAGGGAGGCCCAAACTGAGATAATTTCCTCTTTTAGCCACTCTAGATGTTGAAGCTGAAGTGAAAGGATATAGACCAGTGGAGACTACTCAAAATTCATCATATAGCTGAAATTGGGCATTTAGGCTAATGGAAGCAATACAGATGTCCCTAATCTTATATTTTGTGACTAGGAACAACCAGCTTTAAGTTCTTTGGGGAAAGCTCATGAATACCATTGGACACCAACAAATGCTTGCATCTCTGTTTATTACATGTTGGTGCCACAGAAGAATCAGTTACTTACCTGTAAAGGTGGTTCTTCGAGTGGACCTTCGTGAAGCCCACACAGATGGGTTTCCCAGGCGCCCCTGCGCCAGAGGTCGGACTTCCCTAGCAATAGGAAAGTTTGTTAGTCTCCGCCCCCACACCCTGCGCATGTGCATGGATGTTCCCACCTAAACGCCTCAGTTCCTCTTAACCGCCACGGCTAGAGGTTCTAATTGGTTAGTCTCCATGACAAAATCTGTATTTCTGCTGTTTTTCTTGGATTTCAACTGGTTTTCGACTCAGATTGGATTGCGTCTATTTCTTTTGCCCAACCCTTTAAGAAGTGTTCCGGCTATTATTACATGTTGGTGCCACAGAACCACTTATTGTCATATTCATTTTGTAGGAACTGGGTTTTCTCAACAATTCAAATAATTTTACATCAACTAGTAACTTATTGCACATAGAATGTGTGTGTCCATGTGTGTATGTGGGTGTGTCTGCATGTGCGCATGTGTGCACACACGCATATGCTGCATGTGTGCACATGTTGTGAGGTTCACTGGACAAGGTCCATACAGGGGCTCTTTGCCATCCTACCATCCTAGTCTGCTATTATAGCATTAGTTTTCTCTCCACTGCACCCCCTCATTACAAGAGAATCCACCCTAATAAATATCCCTAAACTTTCCTACTGCATGAGGAAAGAGGATTAACTGTCCTTGTTGGAACAACTATTTTTACACCTGGATACTGAAGTAACAATACACATTCATTACAAAGGGTACAGATGCCTTTAGAAGATGGCTTTTTAAAATTGCCTTTTGAAATATACACTGGCAGCAACAAGGAAAAAGAAGTGTTGCTGTATACATGTGTTTTAGAATTTGGTATTTGTTATAAGAATCAGATATATAATGTACCACTTAGAAAGCTGTTTGCCATTTAAGACAGATAGTTGCTGAATATTTATCTTCATATTTCTAGACCTAAAGTAGTTTTTTTTTTCTGGAGCCACCTAAAGAAACAGGAAGAGTAGAAATTACTCCATATCTTGGCCTATCTAAAGTATCAAACAGCTTTAAAATAATTTAAACTTCACATTGTATGCCCATGAAACACAGAATAAGAGGGGAAAGGGGGTGTATTTCTGCCTGTAACAGATGCCCTCCGCTTACCCTGAAGGGAGATACAAAAGAATTCCAGTTATGGAACGTAAATGTGTCGATGGCTGCAGTCAGATAGAAGACATAACCCACTATTTACTATTCTGCCCTCTCTACAAGAACCCTAGAGACAGATTTTTATTGCCTATCACCCAGATGTTCCCTAATTGTCCCCATTAAGAAATAGTGGTAAGGTTGCTCATTGACAACCAGCCATTCATTACTTATAATGTAACACTGTTTGCATTGGCAGCTAAGAAGTTAAGGTCTGGGTTTCTCAAGGTCCTTAGTTCAGTGGGAGCTGTTGCTAAGACTTTTAAAACATTTATTGTTTTTAAAACTGATGTTTTTAAATGCTACAATCTCTTTGGTACTATGCATTATTTGTAAAGGCCTATGGTGATAAACAATAAAGTTTTTGATGATATCTTATAATTACTAGCAATGAATGAGTTGGTATGGAGAAAATAGCCGTGTTAGTCTCTGCAAGAATTCAAGGCAAAAATCAAAGAAAAACAAAACAAAAGACAAAAAACATGTAGCGCCTTAAAGACTAACTTTCATATTTTAATGTAACATTTTGTGGACACGTCCACTTCTTCAGACCTATATTAGCAGAATGAGATGTACAATATAATATTGTACATTACTTGTATGTAATGGAATATATGTTTCATCCCAAATATTCATTGGCTGCTGCATGTAGGTATATTTGCATGTAAGCTCTGTTGTAAACATTCCTAAAAAGACAGAAAACAGACACCAGATCTGGGTGAAGGTAGAGAAGGGAGGGGGAAGAAGAAGAGGTGAGGGTGTCATTTGAGGTTAAGGGAGTGAGAAAGTTTAAGAGATGATGGGAGGAAAGGGAGTTAGTTGCAGGCAGTTTTTGCCTAGGGTTTTGTGGTGGAAGCTGGGTTTGTTGGTAATGGAGAAAAGAAAGAGACAAAGGAAAAATGGTAATACAGTGGTGCCTCAACTTATGAATTTAATCTGTTCCAAATGCATGCTCTTAAGTCGAACTACTCTTAAGTCGGGGTACCTATCTAAAAAAATGAAAAAATAAGTTTAAAAAATTTTAAAAATGGAAAAAATATTTGTAAGTCAAGCAAACCATATCTAAAATTTGTAAGGCGGCAGTTAAAACACCAACAGTTTTCAGCTCTTAAGTTGAATTGTTCTTAGGTCGAGCTGCTCTTAAGTCGGGGGACCACTGTATTGAAGTGTTATATTGAATGGTCTATATCGGATGTAGGTACATTTGCCAGCAGTGATATGGCTGGTGTAGTTTTAGGGCTCTGTAGTAAACATTCCTCAAGAGACTGAAAGCAGACACCAGATTGGGTGGGGGTTGGTGGAGAGGAGGGAAGGTGAGACGGGGTCATTAGTAACATTTAGCTAAAACATGCCACTTTTATTTTCAGATTACAAAGACCTGCCTCTGGATGAATGGCAGGAGCATCATGTGATGTGCTGGCTGGAGTCCATCGGAATTAAGAAGGGGTATGTCGAAAAGCTCCGTGAAGAGGAAGTAACTGGCCCAACACTCAGAGTATTAGATGAGCCGTTCCTCAAGAAAATGGGCATGAAACAAGGCCAGATCCACATACTTATGCAGAAGAGAAATCAACTTCTGCAGGAGAAGATCAGCAAAGATGTCGCCAACGCACCTCGTGGTGATGCCAAGAAAACTGATGAATCAAATAGCAGCAAAGCAGAGCCAAAGAGGAAAAAAAAGAAACCCAGACCAATGGTCTCATCAGCTGAAGATCCAATAGGTGGTGGCACAGAAGAAATCAAACTAAAACAAACTGACATTAAAGCATCTACTTTTGTGAACGGAGTTTCAAAACCACAGTGCTCAGGTAAAAAAGATATGGGACACACAACTGATGCAGCTAACAGTACAGAAACCACAACTGATATTTCTGATCTGGATAAGCCAGTATGCCTCAGTCAGTTCAGACCATTCAATAGTAATAGTGTTGATTTTAAATACATTAGAAATGCAGTACTCCCTCCAGAAACGGGAGTCAAAGATCTAATTAGCCCTTGCCATGAATACAAATCTTTTGCTACAGCTGCTCAGCTGGACAGAACAAGACTGCAGGCGAAGTTTGCCCGTGAAGTGATCAAGTTTGCTTCTGCTTGCCTGAATGTCCGAACAAATGGCACCATTCACTTTGGAGTCATGGATCGTGTTGAACAAAAGGGCTGGATACACGGGCAGATTGTTGGAGTGCCAGTAAGAGATAGAGACATGTATGTGGATGCTTTAGATTATATACGAAAATGTTTTGATCCAAATCTTCAGGACTTTGCACATCAATGCATTCACCCTCCTGTTTTTATTGAAGTGATTCAGAAAGATGATCATAATAAGCAATCTTTTGTTGTAGAAGTTGACATAGAACCATTATCCTTCATTGTCAAAGGGAAGTTTTTCCAAGTATGCCTACCCAGTTTTAATGAACAAAGTAACAAAGTAAACTTTGAAAAAAATAAAACTGCCTTTCAAAGAGTAGGTTCAAAGTCTGAACCAGTAACGAGTGACGATCTAGTGAAATTCATTCAGAATCTGCAAGAGAAAGACTCTTGGAGAGAGAAGGCTGAATCATCTGCTCAGAACAAACAAATAGAAACTCCTCAAGATTTAGGTCGGAAATTATTTGTTCTTTTGACAGATGGGAAAAATTACCTGGATAGCTCTAGATGGTATATTCTTGTCACAAATAAATGTGGGGAGGAAGACCTCAAGTCTATTAACTTTTTAATGCACATGAATATTTTTTGTGTATTTGATTTTGATGAGGATTCAAACGTGTCAGGTTTGCACTCCAAGTACAAAGAATATCATGCAACTACCTCTCACTTTTTGCAAAATTACTCCAATAATAGCAAGATGAGCACCACTGAATTTCAAAAACATCTATGCCTGTTTTTTAATAAAAGCTGGATATTTTGCAACGGGCGCAGAGACTTCCTTGGGAATGAAGACATTTGTGATGAAAATACCTGGATTAAAACCAAAAAGAAGTATATGAAAAAAGCAGTATCTTTTATCTGTGATGACCTTCTCCCAAAAGGATCTTTTATAGTGCTTTTCCTCCTCTTGTCACCAGTGGAGAAACCAATTGTAGACACCTTCCATGAGTTTTACAGTGAATTGAATGGCATGGATTTCATAATATGTCTTGCTGAGTCTAGAGAAAACTATGATAAATGGGCCAAATCTAGCCCAGGCATCCTGCAGCATTGAAACCTTAGAAAAAAAAAGTATTGTAGGCATGAAGCTAAGCCATGTGGATGCTACTATTCAAAACATGCTGCCTTCTACAACAAATTGTAGACATTTGCCTGTTTCCACAAAGGGCTTATGTGCACTCCCCTCACTGGAAGAAGAGAAAATGTACTCCCTTGAAATATTATGTGCTGATCAGTGTGATGATATCAAACTGGATCTTCTGAGTGCAAAAGAAATACAGGAGATAGATGAACATTTTTATCGGGGTAAAAAGGTCAGCTGGAAGAATTTCTGGCTTGCTGATAAAGGAAAGTGTGAGGAAATTATTGAGCGAGAAGCATGTAAAGAGGCTTCTAGAATGCTGAATGATATTTTATCGGGAAATCAGTTCAGGTATCCAGTGACTAAGCTGAAAGTGTACCATCATCCTGGAAGCGGAGGAAGCACCATCGCAAGGCAAGTGCTGTGGAAACAAAGGAAGGATTTGAGATGTGCCATCATCAAAACATCATACCCAGTTACCACTGTCTGCCAGCATGCAGTTGTCTTCCGACATTATGATGAAAGAGATGTCAAGAGTTCTCTTCCTGTCCTTCTTTTGGTGGAAGATTACGATGAAGAATATCTTGAAGAATTATATTATTCTTTAACTGATGCCATGGGACCTAATATCCGCCATCCTTCCAAGCCTTCTTTCATTCTCCTGTGCTGTAAACGGTCCAACGTCCCTAATAAGCTTTGCAAAGCTTCTTATCAGGATACAGTTGCTGTTACTCATAAATTGACAGACCAAGAGAAAAATCTCTTCGGAAGAAAGCTAGAAAAATTTGAAAAAAGGAATGATTTTAAATTGGAATACATCCTTACTTTTGTACTCATGAGCAAAGAATTTGAAACAACATATGTGAGAGAATTTGTAGAACACTTGCTTAAAGATATAGACTTCTATTCTCATGTAACAAGACTGATGAGGTATGTTGCCTTGCTCAATTTCTATGTGCATAATTCGTACATTTCTCTGTCCCACTGTGAAGCTTTCCTGGGACTTATGCCTTATGAAGAAATGACAGCAGTGAGACAACATGATTTTATAAGTAACTTAAGTGAGCAGGCACAGCTTATTTTTATTGAGCTGAGAGAAACCACCACTTACATTTCCTCCATTCAAATAATACACTACCTTGTTGCAAAGGAAATACTGAATCAGCTTTCAGAAAGTCGGCCTCAGAGTGAAATTGCCATGGAGCTTCTCCAAGAAAAAGTACTTCTTCACCATAGGTTTGGGCGGGAGGAGTTTATAAAGTTCATTAGAGATCTGTTTATAAAGCGTGACAAAAAGAGTAGAGGAGATAACACAGACAGCCTTTTCTCTCCATTCATTGAGCATGTCTGTAACAAAGAAAATCCTGAAAAAGCTATAGAAGTTTTAAAGCATGCTTATGACTGTCTGGGAAAAGATGCATTTTTTGCCCAACAACTTGCTAGGTTACATTACAATTATGAAAAGTTTGAAGAGGCACAACAGTGGGCAGAAAAAGCTACATCCCTCTTGCCAACAGATTCCTTCATCCTAGACACAGAAGGGCAGGTATATAGGAAGTGGTTTAGCTATAGAGTGGACAAAATGTCACATGAAGCCACTCCTGAAGACATAATTCAAACTATTGAATGGCCCTCAAAGCAATGAAATGCTTCCGAGCTGCACAACAGGCTGCAAAATCTGAGAAAGATAGCATGAATAACGCTGGTTATTTTGGAGAAGTAGAGGTGGGATGTCGTTTACTCAACCTATTATCTACACTTGATGTATTTTCTAAAAATACAAGCAAAGAGCATCCTGAACTTGTCCTGTATTTACTTACAGATTACATTCCAGAAGATATAAAAAAGCCATGGGCAAAGTTTCATAGTCGCTTAAAAGGCTTACGGCAGAACATTTACAATGCTCTGGATTGGATCTCAGAAGATCTCAGTTATTTCCAAACAGATAAAAACCAAACAGATGAGGATGATGAGAGAGAAGAACAAATTCCTAATCCCCGAGGATGGCTCAAAAGACAATGCAAAGTATATGCAACATTCTTTAGTTCCGAAACACTGATGGAAGAAAATGGTGCAGAATCTAAAACCCAGCTGATCAGACAAATGAATATTTATAAATATGGTGGTGGAAATGTCACCACTATTCTCTCATTTCTGTCAGATAAGAATGAAAAGAAAGCAATTCATACTCTTGAAAAAATAATATCCTTGTACTCAGAAGGCCCGCAGAGGGACAACCTAGAAGACACAGACCGTATACATTATATATTGTGCCATTTTACACTAGCATATCTGTCACCAGGGTCTTCCAGGCTCCTTGACCTTCAGACTCTCCGAGAACTCAGTATGCCATTTTATAAAAAGAGAAAAACCACATTTCCTGCCAGTGCCCATTTTTTGCTTACTCTGCTTTATTGGCCTGATGCTGCCTTGGACAAAGATTCTAACTCAGAAAAAGATGACATCCTAAAATCAGCCCTTGAGACATTAAAACGTTTACATGACATCAAAATTAAGGATGTGGCTTCAAGGAAAAAAAAAATCTACACCATATTTTTCTTGGGAAAAGGCTATGGCCTGCGGAAGATTGTGCCCAAAACGAAGATTGACAAATTAATGAAGGGGTCTCTGGATGAGCGGCGAAAAATGTGGCAGAATGGCAGTGTGTGGAAAATAAGGGAAGTGCATACGGTGCTTGAGAGAGTGAATGGGTGGACAGAAGATGGCAGAGTTTTCGTAATGGGTCATGCAGGACGGATTCCAATTCGACCTTTGCATTTTGATTCAATGCCACCTGGAAATGAAAATGTAAGATTCTATGTAGGTTTCTCTTTTAATGGCCTTGTTGCCCATGACATTCAGGTGAAAACAAATTAATAATACCCAGCACTGTTATCCTGTAAAGCTTCAAAAAACAGGCTATCTACAGAAGTACACATTTGGATGCAGAATTGATCCTGGACCTAGTAAAATAGGCAACTCATCAATTAATCAGAATTAACTTGTCATATTTATTTCAACGGGGTTAACTAAGCATGACATAGTCTCAGGCCAATCTAAGGCATATATTTCTCACAGATTCTATCTCTTCTGAATAATCAGGAAATATTTCATCATATTAGAGATAATACATTTGGGTTAACAAAAATATAGACCAGATACCTGGAGAGCCAAAAATTCTGAATCCATTTAATGTCAGTGTCCATGACGGATTAGGATTCCTTACTGTTGAAATCAATGTGCTCAGCTCCATTAACTCAAGAGTAGAACTGGACTGCTTAATGTTCATAAAATTTTACATATTAGATAAAGGTAAACCTTCCTGTCAGTTACATTTTTACCGAGAGATGTGGCAGTGTTGTCTCCATCTATTTGCCACACCTGTTCATTACATTCATAAACCTTTTATTTACACTTGAAATCTCTTCAGTATAAAAGCAATGATCATGACCTACTGAGTCAATTCTGACTTATGGAGCCCTTTTCAGGTTCCAGCAGCCAGATACCTAAATCACTGAGCTGTCCAGCCAGCTATCTTCATTATACAAGTGGGGGTGGGTGGGTGAACAACCAGAATTGTTATACCTCTTTGAGACTCTTCAAAAGTAATTCTGGTCAAGAAGCACAAAGTAGTACAGTGGTACCTTGTATATAGGAATTAATTCGTTCCAAATGAAATTGTGTTAAGCAAATTTTCCTTTATACAAATTTCCCATAGGAATGCAGTGAAAACAGAGTAATCCCTAATTGTGACAATTTTTATGTTGTACAGATTCACCCCATATATGATTGTTAAGCAAATTTGCCCTATTTCTGGATATTTTTATGTTGTACAGATTTTATGTTACACAAACCGTTTGTTATACTAGGGTCCACTGTATATGTGTTATTCCCAATTTGCCTGTCTTCTCACAGACAGGTGGGATGATATCTACTCAAAAATGCTTTTCTTTTTTTGATGCATTCTCAAGCCATATTTGTAAGGTTGTGCTGCAACTGACTGCTCTTGGTCTGACTCTTAAGATTGAAGCCTTACTAGTCAGAAGTCTCATTGTTTCTTATGGAGTTTACTTCAGATAAGGGTGTATAGAACTGAAGCCTTATCTGAAGCCTTATTCCCTTTCAGAAGAAAGAGAAAAATGGTATTTTTATGTCTGAATTTGATCTTTGAACAAAATCTCCAGCACTTGTTCAGCTAAGGTCTGTGCATGCATAGTTTTGTGTATATACAGTACTTCCTGTTACATTAAAGATTCAAACTAGACATATATGTCAGTACAGAACTTGTGTACCTGTAATCTGCCCCCCTCCCCCCATGGATTCATATCTGGTGAAACTTTCTATGTGTGATGTTTGATATATACTCGTACATTTTCACCCATGTGGATTGAGGCAGTGGGTTGTATTTACTTATTGATACATTATCATTTTTATACCTTATTGTATGCTGAAGCTTCTGGTGTTTCCTTGAAAAAAATACTATTGATAATATTTTATCTTAATTTTGTACAAGTGCACAGTAAAATGTTTTAAAACTTTGTTATGGGAATTTATTAATCAATTTTGGGGAACTCAAGGGGAATAAAATTTAGGCTTCTGTTCATGATGCCATGCACCTTCATGTCCATTGATTGCAACTAGTGTAACCCCATTGGTCTGTAATTGTTAATTGATGTAAGCATTTCTCTTTTGTGGAGCAGCAGAGGCAGCTTCTGAAAAAGCTTTGTCTCAGCCATTGGTGTCTGTTTCTCAGATATATCTTCACCAAACAAGCCGAAAACAAACTTTAGATTGGGATGGGGTGGGGTGACTGTACTTCTCTAGTGAAGGCAGAACTTCTCCTTCCAAGTGAAAGTACCTCAAGATGTGAACCTGACCCATTGGCCTTTCTTCAGTGGTCCACCTTCCAGCCACCACTTTACCCTTCTTCCTTTTTCCACCCCTGATCCTTTACAAAATGTTGATCAAGCCCCTTGGCTCCTTGCCGTTAGATTCCTTGGTCTGCCAACCTCCTATCTTCAAGGAAGGCAACCAATTGCCTCCTAGGCCCTGCTTCCTTGAGCCACCCTGGCTGTTCTCGTTTCCAGCTTTCATCAGGTCTCATCTGTGACACTTTTTCCTTCAGTCCCCATAGGAAAAGTAACATTTTGTAGCTGAGAACTTGCCTCAGAAAGTGCCAGTTTCAGCAGGATTTCAAAATCGAGCCTGTCAGCAGGAGCCATGGCCATCACTATGAACACGTTCCCCAATTAACAAAAATAGGTGTTCTCAGAAACATGTTGATGACAATAAATAGGAAAAATATAAAAACAAGCTTAGACATACCATGGAGCAGCACTGAGATTCCTTATAGATACTGACAGATCCTTATCCCAGTCTTTCCCTTACACTGGGACTTGTGATAGTGAATGCCACACAAATTATATGTTCCATGAACTACTGTTTCTTTTAATGTGAGACCCAAATTCAACTATTACTCCCAACTAAAACACACCTGTTAAACCAATTAAACTGACATACATGTCAACTAGTTATTTCTAGGGGTCTTCTCTAGCTTAGGCCTGAATCTACTACCACTAAATGTGGCTTCTTCTGAAGCAGGAAAAATCGCTCCATCCTAAGTATTCTATTCAAAGGCTCTCAATCATATGCAGACACAAACACGTTGGCCTTTCCTCCTAAGGATGGTCATGATGATTAACAGACTGAGAATTTACTACATATATTTTTAAATTTCTGTGATATTTCTGTTGTGAGAAAATGCCCCTTTATTTATTTTATTTATTTATTTTAAGATTTATACACCACCTGCTTCCCAAAGGGAACTCAAGGTGGTGTACATAATAAACAAAACAAAACACACAACCACAACAACCAAGAGTTAGCAGCAGGAACAAAATATAGATATAAGGAAAAAAAATAAAAAAGGCACCCAGCAGAACTACACAAAACACAAGATTTTAAAACCTTACTGGTCACTCTATGCCTCCCTAAAAAGCCAGTTATTAAGAGCTTTCTGGAAGGAAGACAGGGAAGGAATCAGGCAGAGCTCACTCAGTAAAGTATCCATAATGACAGGCCTGCCACAGAAAAGGCCTGGTTTCATGTAACCGTTTTAATGGCCTCTTTAATGGTGGCAGCCCAAAGCACAAGGGCCTGTGATGCTCTGGTGGGTCAGGCAACAGCTGACCTGAGGACCAAGAGGTCTTTGTTACCGCATTCCAGACAATATGTCTGTAATGATTCTTTGTCTCAGGTGAGATTATCCAGAAGTTGAGTCATGGAAACTGGGCATCTTCTCTTGTTAGGTCAAAACACTCATCCCAGTATCTTCTTTGGTCTGAGGAAGATTGGTAGGAGACCTCTAGGTTTTTTTCCCCTTCCACATTGGTTTCACTCACACCTCTGCAACCTTTCTCAACACCAACTGTTAGCAGTGGCCTCCCCGGTGTGAAGTGTTACTGTTTTTTCTGGGAACAAATGAAAGGGCAGCATGATCAATAGAAGACAGAGAGGGGTCAGGGAGGCCATACATGTGCTTACAGAAAATCCCTCTCTCAACAAGGGTGAAAGATTTAGGCACAATCACTCTTTTATTCATCATGCTGCCTTTTCATCTAAAAGTAGCCAAACACAAAGAACTAAGACAGGAAGCTGTGAGGTTTGTCTCATGTGTCTTATCTGATAAAGAAAATTGATCCAACTCCCTTCCCCTTACAAGCAATTGCAAGTTTGCCCCCCCACGGTCGAAACTAAAGACGCGAGACACATGTGTGGGTGAACAAGGGCCAGTTTTATTAAACCAACAAGACTAGGCGAACCATAAACCAGGTAGGAAACCAGCAAAGGAGGGGGCCTTCGTAGTGCGGGGATTACCGTGTCCCAAGTAGGTGGGGGGTGCCTGTTCCCAGCCCCCCCCCCTTGCGATCGGGCGTTAGGTAAGTAAGGGCGACCAAGTTGCGAAACAAGAGCACAGGACCCTCAATCCAGAACTGAAGCTGATTACCGTCCAATCCGGGCATCGGGGTGCCATCACTTGGCTTGCGCCCAGCCCGTCGGAGGCACGCTTACTATTCTTCCCCTCCCCCCGCACGCTGTGATCACCTGACCTGCAGAGTACGGAGATGAGGGTTGGAAGCATCCTGGTGGCTCTTACTCCCCGCCAAGTTGCCTTTTCCCCCGCACTAGCCACCGCACGGAGCAAGCTTGCTATGCTCCGCTGCCCCCCGCCAGGCTGCCAACCTCAGCCTGCAGCCCCCTCCTTATGTCATCCAGAAACAGAGACAAGCCCACGTCAGAGAGGTGTACGCCATCCGCTCTATACAATTCCTCTCTCCTGATATTAATCCATGCATGGCCCACGACTGCCCCACCCATCTGAAGCACGTGATGGCAAACCTCCCGATTCAAAGAGCGGTGAGCACGGTTTATGGGGGCCGCCTCTCCAGGCATGCCCCATGAGCACCTAGGCACGATTGTAGACCAGACGACCTTTGAGCGTGGGTGTAATTCCTGCCACTTTGTAAGGTCCCTTTTAATTTCCAAGATCAAGGACTTGCCCGTCTGCTTTCCGAGGTCGTTGCCACCCGCATGCACCAACAAAATGTCCGGGGGGCGTCCTGCCGCCAATTGGCGTGCCATAGGTAACAGATCGGCCCATCTCAAGCCCCTCCGGCCCCTCCATTCAACGATGGCCACTGCCCCGAGACCAAGCTGTGTTCCCCATACCGACTGCGCCGCGAATCGAGCGGTCCAATAGATGAAACTGTGTCCTATCACCAAGATGTGCTTCCTCCGTGTGGCCAAGCCTGGTTCTGCAACAAAAAGAAGAAAAGAGAGATAAAAGAGGGAGGGCGGTGCAGTTGCACCCTTTACAATGTAGGTAGGGGGCGAATGTACACCTTATAACACTGAGATCTCCATCGACCTATCGACTGTATCGCCGCCCTGTTATATCCCAGTGATGCTGCCGTTGAGGCTGCCCCTATACGAAAAGAGTGTGACCCGAAGCGTACACCTGAGATGCCAATCCTCTCCAAGGCTGCAGCCGTGATCTTCCAAAACTGGTATTTGGTAAGGGGGCTGCCATCCCCATGGCGAAAGAGGTAGCCCCCCTCTCCCCCTCTTACCTGCAAGTAGTGCCTCATTAGCCGAATGGGGCAGATCTC
This sequence comes from Phrynocephalus guinanensis, assembly GCA_037367245.1. NCBI lineage: Eukaryota > Metazoa > Chordata > Lepidosauria > Squamata > Agamidae > Phrynocephalus > Phrynocephalus guinanensis. The sequence goes on from CM074734.1 coordinate 129,522,931, forward strand.
TTGGAATTGACAGGGCCCGAGCTCAATGACCGCCCCTTTCCCTCCCTGGTCGGTTTTTGATCTCCGAATCCTCAGCGTGAGACACTTCCGTCTTACCTCAACGTCTGCTACCTGCAAAGCCAGCCCGGATACATCCTGCTTCCCTCCCGCAACCAATTCACTGATCCTCAAAGCACCAAAGAATGCCAATGCTGACGCCGCCCTAAACAAAGACTGTTCGAAATCGTCTTTGCACACCATTACCCACTCACTGCTTAGTCGCCTCATGATGTCAGGCGTGATGGGTGATCTGTCATCCGGTCTGGGCCCTCTCTCCCTGCTGTATCCCTCCACCATCTTCCTAACCCTGAAATCCACAGATGTGTCCCTGTGGCCCATAGACTTAGCGTGGAAGGCCAGCGCCGCTAGCTTGCCCTGAATGGATCTGGGTGCCAATCCCTTCCTGTACAGGTGGACCACGAACTGCTGGTGATGTTCGACTGGAGGGGGCCAACAGCGTTGCAGTCCGGCCTCCTCCCGGAAAACCTCAAATTCTTTGACCACCGAATCGTAGCCTTTCCTCGTCCGTGGGGCGAGAGCCAAGCCTATAGCTCGGGCGGCCTCCCTTCTCCAATCACCCATACTGCTTCCGGAAGTTCGTCGGGCAGTGGCCGTGCATCCGGTGCCAGTTCCCTGAACCGGGCGATCTGGTGGCGGGAAAGGGCATCAGCTAATCTATTATCTAGCCCCGGGATATGTTTAGCGTGTACCACGATGTTAATCTGCAGGGTTCGCAACACGAAGGCCCTGACCAACCGCATGACCCGCTCGGATTTAGCTGATAGTTGGTTTATAATGTGTACCACAGACATATTGTCACACCAGCAAGTAACTGACGACTGAGCCCAGTCCTCGGCCCACAGCCACAAGGCCCCCAGGATAGGAAAGAACTCTAGAAAAGTCAGGTCCCTGGTTATACCCTTGCTATGCCAGCTGTCCGGCCATGAGCCATGGGCCCACCTACCCCTGAAGTATATCCCGTAACCCGCGGCCCCGGCTGCATCTGTGTGTACTTGGAATTCTCCCCTTAAAAGGATTTCCGCCCGCCAGAAGGAAACCCCGTTAAAGTCCTGTAAAAACCTGAGCCACACCTCGATATCCTCTCGCATGCCCCGAGTAACCCTAGTCCGATGGTGGGGTTTAGTAAGACCCCGCATGGCTGCACACAGACACCTAGAGAAGGCGCGGCCAGGCGCTATGACCCTGCAAGCGAAATTGAGGTGACCCACGATTTCCTGTAGTTCCCTAAGCGTAACCTTATTGGCCTTGGCGAGGTCTGATAGACGTTGTCTGAGATTGTCTATTTTAGGGGTGGGGAGCCTGGATGACTGTTGCCAGGTGTCCAGCTCTATCCCTAAAAAGGTTATGATGGGCGACGGGCCCTCCGTTTTTTCCTCCGCGAGTGGAACCCCCAGCTCGGCCGCTATTCCTTGAAATGCTGACAGCAGCCTATGGCATCCGCCCGTTCCCCGCTTGCCGCAGAAAATAAAATCGTCCAAATAGTGAGCTGTGCTGACCATCCCTGTCTCGTTCCTAAGCTTCCATTCAAGAAAGGTGCTGAAGCGCTCAAATGCAGCGCATGAGACCGAGCAACCGAAAGGCATTGCCCTGTCCATATAGTATGACCCTTCGAACTGGAAGCCCAGGAGTTCGACATCGTCCGGATGTACCGGAAGTAAGCGGAATGCCGACTTTGTCGCATTTTGCTAGCTCAGCACCTACACCGCAGGACCTGATCATGCGGACAGCTGTATCAATGGAAGTATAGTGGACAGTGGCCAGCTCCCGGGGGGATCGCGTTGTTGACTGACTGGCCCTCGGGGTACGACAGGTGATGGATTAATCTATATTCACCTGGGGTCTTTTTAGGGACTAGTCCGAGTGGTGAGATCCGCAGGTTCGCCACTGGGGGGTGACTAAATGGGCCCAGGACACGGCCCTCCTGCACCTCCTTGTTGATTTTTTGCCTAGCGACCCATTCCATGCCCCTTAGTGATTTGAGGTTGCGTGCAGTAGTGGGTCTCCTCTCGCTGTCTGCTGGAATTCTGAAACCCACCCGAAAACCCTCCAACAGTATTGCAGCCGCCTCCCTGTTCGGGTAATCCTGGAGCCAGCGGCTCAGGACCGCTACCCTAATTGGACTGGGGCCCTTTAGAATTTGAGTGTGAGTTTCCCCCACCCCCTTGGTTGAATCTGCCGGGTGCCCCCTGGTCTTTATTCTGTCCTCTGTTGCTCCTGGCTCTCGCGCAGTTGGCCGCTGCATGCGCCGCTCCACATACAGAGCATTCATGGCGGAACTTACAGGACCTCCTCCCGCACCCCCCGTGCCGTTGAAGTCCCAACACACCAGGCGGGGTTGAACCACCTGCCCTGCGGAACCTCGGGGTACGGAGCTAGATAGGGGCTTCCTAATCAAGTGGCCGCTGTCGAAGCGGTCGCCCGTAGATGGCCGTGATGGAGTCATCAGCTGGAGCCATAGGGCGGTCAATGGGACATCCCAGCGGAGAGTTGGATCGAGTGCCGCCCGCTTTCTAAACTGCTCATCATACATGAGCCATGCGTGGCCAGGAAAGTCCATGTGGGCTTTGTAGATCATATCCTGGTATTGGATAAGGGCAGGGGCGCGCCAAGGTTGTGCCCGCGTAATTACAGACATATAAATTGAATATGCTGGCAGCCAGTTCTGCCAATTACGGTCCAGCTTTCTCTTGAGGCGCCTCTCCTTATCCTTTTCATCCTCTTTCTCCCCATCCTTGCACTCCACCTCGGTATTGAGCAAGCCGAATATATCAACATACTCCCCCCGCAGTATGCGGTCCCGTGTTGCGGGTGCAAGGTGCCCGCCAAGAGGGAGCGCCTGGTCGCCGTAAGGTATGGCGTGGACAGGGACCCCGCTAATGCCCGCGTAAGCCTGGTGCTGGAGCAACCATGGCTGGGCCCCATACGGCTGTAGATGGGCCGCTGGGCCTACCCCTAGGGCCCCCTGGGCTCCCCATCCCGCCCAACCTGTATATTGCTGGAATGTCTGCTGACCCCCCTGGCCCCCTAAATTGGCCTGCTGCGCCGTTGCATTAAACTGCTGTCCCGTAGGATTAATCTGTTGGGCCAATGGATTGCCTTGCTGGTTTGGGAGATTGGCGATGCTTGCTATCTGGGGAGGCCCATTATTACCCTGCAGTGGCATGGTACCGAGCTGGTGAATCGGTATGGTAGAAGGGGGTTGTGGTATGCCCGTACCGCCCACTGCCCACTGTACGAGCCCCGTTGCCCTGGGGGCCTGTGTGGGGACTGCACCCACCGTGCTACTGCAGGCTACACCCAAATTGGCGGGGGGCGCCTGCGGCATATAGATGTTGGGCCCTCCTTGTAGCTGCGATCCCGCCGCACCCGAGTGTCCGGCCGCCCCTTGGTCCCCTACAACATTGTCCCACGGCCACACACCCAATCCTGCATTCTGTGCCTGCGGCTGTGTTAACTCACCCGGTCCGCGGCTCGGCCCAGCCACCTCCTGGTCTTCTAGCACGCTTGTCCCATCGCTCTGCCGGGCTTCGTGCTGGGGGGGTTCTAGATTGCTCATGTCCTGCGCTGGCCCCGGGTTCTCAGCGACGTTCGCGTCCTCCCTGGGTTGAGCGATATCGCTACCCTGTTCCAAGGCTGCCATACGGGAAGAGAGTGCCTGAACCATTTCCTTAACCCTAGCTTTCTTACGAGATTTGCATGCACGAGTAACTTGTCTCTCTTGGCTGGTCCCCGCCTCGGTAGACGGACCCACACCCCTTGCGCGCTCGCACACTTCTACCCGTGCACTCAGTTGATGGAGCGCTGCCAGTGTGTCGTCGTCCGAGTCTGACTCGGCCGAGGATATTTGTGGTGGGGGCCTTTTTGCTGGGCGTTTGCCTTAGACCTGGGGTTCCGGTTAGGGGGGGCCATGTCCCCGATGCGGCTGACTATCCTCGTTGCCCCGTATCCCGCGCGGTCCTTGGTGGCTGCCCGATCTTGCCCCCCCCTTAGGCTGAAGGACCTGGAGAGGACGCTGTGCTATTTGGCTGGGGTGAAACTACAAGTCCCCCGCCCACCACGACTCAGCTGTTGGCCCGCCCGTACGAACCCAGCCTGGCTCTCACCCTCCCCGCTAAACCACTTGCGCCCCTCCAAACCGTGTGGTGGAGCCCAAATGGCTCTATCCCGAGCGGCCGCCGCTCCCGCCAATCAGCCGCGCTGCTTCCCAGTCCCGAGCGGTTTAGGGGGTACGCCGGTGCTTCTCCCGCGACCACGTGCTCGAATCCGAGGGGGGGGGCTTGGCCAAAGCCGCCGGCGGTCGTCCGGTGCAGGAGGCACCCCCTGCGGAGAGGCCGCCTAGCCCGGCGGGAGTTTCCCGCTCGGCTGCTGCTTGCCGCGCGGCCGCTTGGCGCTCGGCCCCTACATCCGGGTTCGCGCCGCGCGGCCGCCGACGTCCCGCCGTTCGCCGCTGCTCCCCGCGCCGCTGCTTGCTGCTCCGGCCCCGCTGCTGGCGCCTCGTCGCTCTCTCCCCACGAAGACTCTTCTCCCTCGTCGTCCTCTCCTGCCGGCGTCCAAGGTAAAAAAGGCCGGGCCTGGGCGGGAGCCCGCTTATAAAGCGGGAACTCTCGCGACGAAAACCCGGCCTCGCGAGACTTCCGGGTCACGTCTCGCGTTAGTTCGTCCGGGGGGGGGCAAACGGGCCCCGCCTCCCTAAGCGGCGGCGGAGCGAGGACTTAGCAAATATAGCCTGGTTTTGACCACAGAAACAAGCATTTTGCAATAACCAGCCTGAAGCAGCATTTCCTATATGTTTTGCTGGATCCCATCCAATCTTCTCTCTCTTTGATCTTGCCTGACTTTCCCCCTGAATAAGCCTGGCTCTCCATGAACCTTTTCACAATATTGCTAGTTAGCTGCTGGGACTCCTCTTTCCATTTATGCCTGAGCTTATGAAGAAATCATGGGCTTCCTGAACATTGGTAGCAAGCCGGCATAAGTGATTCAACTGTTAAGCAGAAGACATACTCCTCTCCAAGGGGCCAGTTGTTCCATTATTAGCCAGACTGCAGAAAATGTGACTTAACTCATGAACAAAATCCAGTGACTACCAGAGCTGTGCCCACAGTAATGGACACCCTGCCCGCTCACAACTTGTTGAAAGAATAGAAATCAGGTAAGGCAAGATACAAATAAGGCAGTTCTGACAAGTACCACAGTGTAGATTAAATTGTCTACAAAAATCTTCCCTAAACTGGAAAGTTGCAGGAATGTTCTAAACTTGAAGAAGTCCAGAAAGTGACCATATTGAATCAGGATGATGAGGGTTCTAGACCATTTAATCTGATAGGCACCAGGTTGGATAAACGTAACCAGACAATTTGGGGTGGGGGGTGGGAGGGAATGCTAGCATTGAGATCTGAAGTTCCCAAGATTTATTTATACAGTAGTTCGGTGAACCTCTGTCATCTCTCCAGTCAGTGACACAAAGGAACTAGTATCAGCACAGCAGAGGCAATTTGGATAGATGACTGCAACACCTCATTGCAGAATCTATTTTCTCTTAATGACCTGCTAGGCAGAAGAGTGCAGTAATTAGTTCAGAGTCCTAATCTTCCACTGCAGACCTTCTTAACAACTCTGTACTGCATGGAAAGAAGGTTACTGTAAATAATACTGCCAGAGCAAGGTCTATAACCACTACTTCAGTCAGGTTGGTTACTGAGTGCCAGTTTCTGTCTTTGGAGCAGGAAGACAAAATATGCTGATAGCATCAAATTATTTAAGGGGGGTTAAAATGGTGGCTTGTTTCAGGAGGATTGCAACATACTGGGGGTGCAGGTATCAAAATGGCATCACTGGAAACAACTGTAAACCGGTGCAATGTGTGTGTGGGGGGGGGAGTACCAGTGTCACAGATGATGTCTGAGCTGGCAGGGATACTGGAGTAGTGTGAAATAGCTAAATGAAGAACTTGACTTACTGTGGGGCCACTGTGAAAAAGCTGTTGAGAGTAATTAAAAACAACAGAAAATAAAGCTGACAGCATCATACAAGTTTTATGGAAATATTTGGTACAAGTGCACTGGGAATATTAGGTATAATTCTGGTCACAGTGCTTCATAAATATTGTGTACCTGGACAAGATGCTAACATTAGCAAGAGGGCTGAGACAGGTCCCCTCTACCGAGAAAGGTAACAGTGAGGGTTTTTTTTTAGTGGATCATTATAACATAAATGTGTTGCATGATGTTATGCATACTGCAAAGGTTTTTGACAGAATAGTTTTCCTTGTTGCTTCATAATACCAAAACCCTGGATGACCCAGTGAAGCAGAACGCCAACAGATTAAGAAAAGATCCACATATTTCTGCTGATGCTGACTATGCATGAGATTTCATAATACATCACCAGAAATCTGCAGGACCTCCTCCTCCTGCCAGACTTCGGAGAGCTCTGGCAGCCCAAAATCCAACCCAGATTTTTTTTAAAACACCCATCCTTTCAGGTGTCTCAAACCACTTGCAATCAAGAAATAAAAGTTTCCGTCTGACAAGATGAAGATGCAAAGAGCAGCTAGGCAGGGCTAAGCATTCTGAAAACTCCCAAGTTTCCCAAGAGGCATTCTATGTAATACAGGGAGACAAGACAACCATAAGAGCCTGCAGCTCCCATGGAATATAACCTCAGCCAGCTAGTTCCCCCATCTTCATCATGTCTGAGGGGGAAAAAAACATTATTTCTCAGCATAAAGTGATTACAGACTGGAAGCGGGCAAATAAAATGAAACTTAATCTAGGCAAGACAGAGGTGCTCCTGGTGTGTTGAAAAGCCAGTCAAGGAACAGGGTTTGAACTTGTGCTGGATGAGATGGCAGTCCATCCGAAAAAACAGGTGCACAACTTGAGAGTAGAGATGTAAAATTTGCAGAAATTTTGAAGCTACAGAACTCTCAGATGTGTTTCATTAAGGTCTTCATAATATATAGTTTGAATACCATGTCATAGACATATTATCATTGTAAAAGAACGTACTTCACATTGCTTTCCATTTTTCCAGAGAAAAACAAAACATTTTCCATCTCTATTTAGGGGTGCTACTGGATTTGCACCTGAGCCTGGACAACCAGGTTTCGGTGGCGGCTAGGAGTACCTTTGCACCAGCTATGCCCATTTCTTAAAGAGTCTAATTTGGTGACAGTGGCATGTGCTCTAGTTACATCTTGGCCAAATTACTGTAATGTGCTCTACTTGCGGCTGCCTATGGAGAATGTTTGGAAACTCCAGAGGGGCCAAAAAATGCTGCAGCCAGAAGCTGGTTGCAGGAAACATGTAAGCCCCCTATTCCAGCAGCTGCACTGGCTGCCAATTTGTTTTCAGCCATAAAACAAAGGGCTGGTTTTAACCTAGAAAGCCCTGAATGGCTTGGGTCCAGGTTATTGAAACGTCTGCATCTCCCCATATCAGCTGGCCTGGGCAGTAAGCTCATTAGGGGAGGCCTTTCTCTCAGTCCCACCGCTCTCACAAATGAGCTTGGTGGGGACCTGAGAGAGGGCCTTTCTCTGTTGCTGCTCCCAGATTTTGGGACTCCTTCCCATAGGAAGCTAGGCTGGGCTCCACCTGTGTTGTCCTTCCACAAGCAGGCCAAAACCTTTCTCTTCAGGCAGGGGCTTTTTTAATGTCTGGTGAGCTGAGTTTTTTTTTTTAAATGGCCTGTTGTTCTGTTGTTTAAAATGTGTTTTAGTAATGATTTTACTTACCATTTTTAATATAATACTAGTTTATTTTTCAACATTTGTATACTTGCTGATTTAGCTTTTAAATACAGTGGTCCCCTGCCCATTTGCGTTTCATATACTGCAGTCCCGCTATATTGCGGGACCACAGTGTATGAAAAAAGACCCCCTGGGGTAAGGGGGGAAAGGCCTGGGATAAGGGGGGAGGGCCTGTCAGAGGCCTCAGAAATGACTTCCGGTTCGCAGGGAGGCCCTTTTGGGGCCTCCAAAAGACCCAGAAAGGCCCTCGCAGGCCCGTTCGGGGCATTGCCAGGCTGAGGGTAAGTACAAGAGCCTCCAGCTAGGCGCCCCAGGCCCAACCCAACCTGCATCCACATATTGCGGATTTTCAATTATCACGGGTTGGGCTGGGTCCCTAACACACACACACACACGATAGGCAAGGGGGGGTAACTGTATTGTGTTTTTAATAATGTGAACCACCTTGGATCCTTTTTAAGGAGAAAGGAAGAATAAAAATATTCTAAATAAAGAAACAATAAATCTGTGGTCAGGCTCAACCGTTTCAGCTACCCCAAGGAAAAACAAGTTAAAAAAAAAACCCCAAAACCCACAGCCTGCGTGTGAAGTCAAAAGAATCTTCTATATTCTCCACCCCTTTCTCCTTGGCTATCTTCTGAAATGCTATCAGTGGAGAAAGTTGTTTGTGCGTTCCATGGAAGAACACATTTCAAGATGTCTTCTTTCACAAGGAATATTCTGAATTGCACATTCACAAAAACAAGAGGTTTGATGACCGTGAGAAAGAAAAGAGAAGTACTTTTTAAAAGGCATATCATGTCAGCACTGGACATTTGTCAGGACTATACATTTGTTTTAATAGCCGAAAAACATTTACACTGTCAACTATAGAAACAGCAGGGTTGTGATGCCTTTCCCCCTCATTTTCTTTAAATCTTTCTAAGAAAAACGGGTTTTGATGTTACATGACAGACACAAAAGCTGCTCTTAGACTCAAGGAGGAGCTGATGGTGACATGTACAGAACAAGAACAAAATTAAAGAAGAAACCCCAATAAAACCAAAACAATTTCTTATTTTTTTTTAAAAAAAAATCCTGCAATGTACTGTGTAACAAAATGTGATGTGTAGCAGATAAATCCCTACAATAGCCAAGTCCTTGATACAAGAGCAATTCAAACATGAAATACAGGCAGTGGAGACATTTATGGAAAGTGTGTGAGTAGGAAAAATGATTTGTTCTGGCCCTCCCAAGCAGCCATGACCCCCACAAGTGTCAAACAGAAATTAAGCTGTTGGAAATCCAAACATCTTCATGTATGTTGAAAATCATCTCTACTTTACAAATGGTCATGGTTGAATAATAAGCATGTGGAACCTGCTCTTTCCATGGTAATGAGGCATGGGCCTTTCGTTTCAGAATGGGTCTGGTTCCAAAACAAAGCACGGCAGAACAGGTGCCATTTGGAACTTGGACCCACCCTCCGAAACAAAATCACTCATTGACTTACCTTACCTTACCTCATGCGAGACTAAACTACAAACAGGAAGTAGCTTCTGAGGCGCCATCGTTCCTTCTCCCTGGCACTGGCCAATCAGGAACTAGCAAAGACATGCATCGTCCCACCTCCCTGCCTGATTGGCCAGCATCAGGGAGAAGGAATGATGATGCGTTGGAGGCAAAACTTCCTGGTTGGAGTTTAACCCTGCACAAGGTAAGACAAAGTAAATCAATGAGTGATTTGCTTTGGAGGCTGGGTCAAGTTGCAAACGGCACCTGTGTTGCCGTGCTTCGTTTCAGAATTAGACCTATTCCAAAACGAAAGGCCCATGCCTAGCTATAATCTCAGCTTTCCAATCCTCCATGAGCCAGAAGAAATGGCCAGATTTAATTTTGTTCAGTGGGACAATCTGATTTATTTGTCTGTTGATCACTGTGACAGAGACCAAGCTATGACTTGTTATTCCAAGTTATACCTAGGAGCATGGGTTCTCATCTTAATAAAAGAAAAAGACAAGTGACACCGTCCAGCTCAGTATCTCCTGGTTACAGAACTACTAATATTTAAGGCTCATCTCCCTCCATTCCGTTGGCAAGCACCAAGGAATGTGAACTGCAATTTCCCCCCTGAGCCATTGCAGGAATCTGTGTGTTTTGACCTAAGCCAGGGGCAGGGCAACTGTCGGCCCTCCAGATGTTTTGGACCACAACTGCCAGAATTCCAAGCCTAGATTGCCAATGACAAAGGACTGTGGGAGTTGTGGTCCAAAACATCTGGGCGGCCGACAGTTGCCCACCCCTGACCCAAGCAATGCTTCTTCAGGTGGGGCAATGCCAGTGTGTTACCAGGCTCAAAGGGATTTGTGGGTTACTACATAAGAATGGACAAGCCGCAAAATAGATACAAGAGACATACAAAGGCTATGAGATTGCTGCACTGACCAAATTGGTTTTGTGAGCTCCACCATCCCTGAGTTCTGCTGCTATTTTTTTTTTGGGGGGGGGGGGAGGAGCCACATCTGCCCGCCTAAGCCAAACCGCCAACCCAATATATAGTCCTTCCCGCTTTCAAGACGAAAATTTCCAGTGGCTTACAAATCAACATGAGTTCCATTTTCTTTTCCTGATCTTTCAAAAAGGACAGCAATGGATTGTAGCCGTGTCCTCCCTGGAGCTAGGGTAGCATGGACTGAAGGAGAACATCCCCTTGGAAGTGAGCTAGTGAGGCATGGCCGTTATCCTCATACTCTGGGAGGCTATGGGGTACGTCACCATGGGCGTGGTGGCATGGCTCATGGTGATGCCCCCGAGCGGCTGAGCCATCGATACAGCCACAGGAGCTACGGATACAGCCACGGGCGCCATGGAGACAGGTGGAGCCATGCCTTGGGCAATGGTCTGTGCCAGAGCTGCAGACAGCGGGGTGATCTCAGGGTTCATGGGAGGCGCCGCATTGCTGGGGGGTGCCGCCTGGGCTCCAGCTGGCGCTACCAAATCCTGCTGGGTGACAGGCCGTGGCTGCAGAGCTTGGCTGCTCAGGGTCGTGTGAGTCTGGGCAATGCTGTGGTTGTAGTTGGTCACAGTGCCAACCGTGGGGGCCAGAGTCTGCTCAGTGGCTGTCGCCGTGGAGCTGAGCGTCATCACCTTGGCCTGATTGCGGAACTGGGCGTTCTGCTCCAACAGGACTTCGTTGGTTGCCAGGAGGTTGTTCACCTGCTTCTTGAGGTCCTCCACTCGCTTGCGCAACATGATGTTCTCCTCCTCCAGGAGCCGGTACTCCACGGTACGGGGACTTGTAAAGTTGTACTCGTAGGTCTCAAAGTGAAGGCCCTCCACCCGCCGCCGCTTAGGGACGGGGTCGTGGTCGTCATAGCATCGGTCCGAGTCATACATGGGGTCGTAAGAGTCGTAGCGACGCGCCGGCGTGGTGATGCCCTGCTCTCGGGGGGCCAGCCCTCGGGCATCGTACTCATAATCCCGCTGCAGGTGCTGGAACTTGCACTTGGCCCCACGCTGGCAGTCCCCCTTGAGGAAGTCCCTGCAAATCGGGACCTCCTCCTTGCTGTTGGGCAGATCGGCCGGGGAAAGGCCAAGCCCGGCAGGCCACTTTCTGGCGGAGCCGCGGCGGCAGCTCCCCGGTCTTCTTGTAGCAGTCCTCGTCCTCTTTGGTGCCGTGGATGAAGCGGCAGTTGATGCGGGCGCACTCCTTGTTCTGAAAGTCGTGGCAGAAGATGAACTCGTTCTTGCTCACGCCCAGGTTCGTCACCTCGTTGATGTCAGGGTGGCGGAAGCGGCAGCGCTTGCCCCGCTTGCAGACGTTGCGCAGGAAGTCGCGGCAGATGTCGTCCGGGTTGGCGATCGCCTCGTCGCTGCCGTTGCTGCTGTAGGCGTTGTCGCGGTCAGGCATCTTCACTTGGCACAATCCAGGCTGGGAGGTGGACTCGGGCTACTGGGCCGATCCAAGAGACCAAGTAAGGGAGACGAGAGAAGGACCGTTCAGTGAGCACATCTACGATCACTGTTTATCAGATCCGTGCGTTTTTCATCCTAAGCCTACGTCCCTTCAGCTCTCAGTTAAGGGGCATGCTGTTTTAACAGGCCCCCTGTATTCATGGGAGATTGGTTCTGGCCTCCTCCCAATGAAATTCATGGATAATAACAAATGCTAAATATATACAGTGGTCCTCCGTCCGTTCACGGTTCATATACTGTCGTCTCGCTATATCACGGGACCGCAGTATATGAAAAAAGGCCTCCTGGGGTAAAGGGGAAAGGCCTGTTTCAGCACTGTCCCGAACAGGCCTGCAAGGGCCTCCCTGGGCCTTCTGGAGGCTGCAAAATGGCTTCCCTGTGCACTGGAAAAATCATTTCTGATGCCTCCGAGGGCCTTTCTAGGCCTGTTGGAGGCCTCAGAAATGATCTTTGGCAATCCAGAAGTGACTTCCAGTTCACAGGGAGGCCCTTTTGGGGCCTCCAGAAGGCCTGGGAAGGCCCTCACAGGTCCGTTCAGGGCAGTGCCAGACTGGGGGTAAGTACAATGACCCCCAGCTAGGCCCCACCAGGCCCGACCTGACCTGCATCCGGATATTGCCGATTTTCAATTATCGTGGGTCGGGTTGGGTCCCTAAGCCCCACAATAGGTGGGGGGGTCACTGTAGTGCTATATAGTAAAAGGAGAGATAAAACCAGAAAAATATTTCAACATGCATTACTAGAACTGACTACTAGATTGCATGAGATACTATGCTATGTACAGTACGGATGGGCTATTTGTTTCAGAAGCTACCAGCTCCGAATCAACAGGCGCAAGCCCAGGTGGTTTTCGGAAGCCTCCAAAATGCAATCAGCCAATCCCTTGCCTTGCTCTGTGCCCAGACGGAGCTGAGCTCCAACAAGGAAGCTGCCTCCGACGTCATCGTTCCTTCTCCCTGGCACTGACCAATCAGACAGGGAGGCAGGATGATGCATTTCCCTTCACAGCTCCTGATTGGCCAGAGCCAGGGAGAAGGAACGATGATGTCATAGGCTGCTTCCTTGTTGGAGCTCAGCTTCTTGCGGGCACAGAGCAAGGTAAGGGATTGGCAGATTGTGTTTCAAGGCTTCCGAACACCACCTTGGCTCGCGTGGGTCATTTCGGAACTGGCAGCTTCTGAAACGAATAGCCCATCCCTGATGTACAGTACTGTATAATATTTTTAAATATTTCACATAAGTGAAATGGGTACTGCCATTTTTACTAGGATGGAACAGTTTATTTTTTCCCTTCTATCTTCAATTTTCCCATCTGGAATCAGTCCGTAATATCAGATGTAGGGTGGAGCATGACTGATTTTTTTTCTTTTCCCAAAGGTTAAGCAATGTTTATTTTTCCTTCTATAGCAGCCAACAACATACCATATTTTTCCATGTATACAATGCTACTTTTTTCTAAAATCATGACAGAAAACTGAGCATTGTATATACAGAAGCAAGCCTTTCCCAAGGGGTGGGGGTGGGGTGGAGGAGAATCCAAACTGACCTCGCTGATGCACTTCTCCCACAGCGCTTGATTGTCCTTTGCTCTCTGCTTTACCCTTGCAAGAATTATTTTCACCCACGCCTTCTTTTTAATGGACTGTTAAACTCCAAAGTTTTTCCCACTGAAAAGGAGGAGCCAATCCTGCAAAAAGCAAAGCAGAGCGGAGTCTTCAGAACACAGAAAGGAAAGGAAAGCAATGCTTCTTCAGGAGGAGAAGCATTGGGGTCCTATAAAAACAGGATGTGGAGGAGAACTCAGGGGGGTTATTAATTTTATTAATCTGGGGGTCTTAAAAGTGGGGTGGGCATCTAATATATGGAAGCATCTCATAGACAGAAAATGCGGTAAATGGTTACAAGGCTGCCCTTAGCCCATCTTATTCATTTTTGATTTAATTGTGTTGACTTAATTATGTTTTTATCTGCATTACTTTTAGTTCTGTATTATGTTCTTGTATTATTTTATATTGTAACAGTTTGCTATATGTTGTGAACCACCCAGAGTGCCTTTGGTTAGATTGGCGGTATATAAATTGAATAAATAAAAATAAATAAATAAAAAATAAATAAATAAATAAATAAATAAATAAGCAACAGGACTTTCCTGAGTCATATTTAAAGCTTGGAATGCAAATATGTGTTTCAGGAGCAACACTGTAATGGCAGGGTTTAGTGAACAAGGGCCTTAGGGTCATATTTCATCAAGAAAATTTACTAACTGTTGACTCTGACTTCAGAACCTCAAAAGACTTCAGTTTCTTAACATATTCAAAATACATTTCTTATTTCCATTCCCAAATATTTTCTGGATTCATGTTTCCAAGAAAGGAACTACACTGTTGTTCCTACACAGTCTTTCCCAAATATTTTGAGAGTGTGGTCAAACAAACAAAAATGCTCTTTGAGCAACATCTGTTATTCTCCTTTAAGCATTTATGATGCAGGAACACAGAGGAAAGATTCATTTACATAGCTGGCAAAAGATCCCATTGAGTTCAAGTGTGATTAAAACACAAATGCAAAATTTATCTATTGTAAGTTAACCATCCTTTAACATTAAGACTATCGTAATCTGTTCACATAATCAGGGTTGTAAGAGTAGATTTTTTTCCTATGGTTAAAGCATCTTTTATATTTCTGATTTATAGTCCACTCTGTTCCACAGAGTCACAGGGGCTTACCAGAGTATACCCTATACCTATACGGTATCTTCTAGCTCTCCAGTTCTTAGACTGTTGTTGTTGCTGTTGAACACACTTTTGCTTACAGGCAGATTCCCACTCTCAGAAGTTCCCTGAAAGCATTTGTCTGCTCGTAAATATAGCGTGTGGTGAGTATACACTTGATTTAAAGGACAATGTGATTTTATAGTAAAGTTTAAACCTCCTTGTTGTGGATGCAAGGTACAGCTCTCCCCCAACAACTTCAATGATCAGTAGCTGTCCAGTCCTGAAATATTAGGTGTTCTCTGCCCCTACTGATCTTCCTAAGCTGCCTAGATGCCCTCAGCACATCCGATCTCGCCTGATTTCGGAAGCTAAGCAGGGTCGGCCCTGGTCAGTACTTCGATGGGAGACCACCAAGGAATACCAGGTGCTGTAGGCGCCTGGAGTAGGAACTGGAAAACCACTCCAGTATTCCTGCCAAGAAAACTCCATGGACATGGGGTCACGAAGGGTCGGTCATGACTATAACGACACAACACACACACACTGATCTTCCTATGTTCTCAGAAGGTTATATCCTGTTCCAACTCTGCCCCCGACTGCTCTTTGGACAGAGGAATTCAGCAAAAGGCAGTGACAGCTGTGGGCATCACACACACCCTTTCTTCAATATCTAGACCATGTTTTCCTCCTTAGGTTTATTTCTCACTGCATGACTCAATGTGCATCTGGACTGTTCCACTCCAACCTGCAATTTGCAGATGAAGGAACAGACCATTTTCATCATGCAAATGTATTAGAGGAAAGACCAGCCTGCTTTACTGAAAAATTCATTGTCTTTGTGGAAGCACATTTAATCAGAAGAGTCTCTTGGACTGCATGGCCCTTGAAGTCTCTTCCAGCTCTATGATTCTATTGCACAGTCAAGACCTATATTTCTCATGTTACATGGAACTACTTATATTATACTTGTTTACACCTATCTACTATTATGTACTTAAGGACAAAAAAAGAGATAAGATTAATGTCATTCTCTCAAACCTTGAAAATTAAAAAAAGTCTGTGATACAGAAACACAGAAGGACTTGATGCTCCTATCAATAATTAGAAATTGATTGAAAACTCAAAATCTATAAAAAGCAAATGTTCTTTCTTTATATATTAAAGTAGTATCATGTCTTTCCAATAAATGGTCATCAAAGTGGCTAAGAGCAAGAATATAAACTATCAGACAAATATATGATTCCAGGTAATAGGATTTATTACAATTAACCCATGCCTCTTTTATTCTAGACAAAGAATGGCTGAAAACTGAGAGTTTGGGTCAAGATTTGTGATATGGGGCAAGGTCAATTTGCAAATTCAGCAACAGATAAAAGTTCAGATTACAATCCACACTGAACTCTCACAGGGGACCAGTTAAAAAGGGAGGCCAGGTAGCTCAGGTACCATAATTCAGAACAGGATAAATGTACAAAGAACCCCCAATAATGGCTCCTCTTCTCTTTTTGCTGTTTCTTACCATTGACTATACTAAATTTGGGGAGCTTGAGGAAATTCCCACAGAACATCCATGCACTCCAAGTAAACTTTCAGCTCCGCTAGTTCTATATGATTACATCTTGAAGCATAAAAAAGCATACAACCCCACCAGGTCTTTTAAACATTAAACAACCAGTTTCCAAACTCAACTTTACCTTTAGGTTGCTTGATAGTCCAAGACATGCCAATGTGGGTTATGGGAAATATTCATACTAGATTTGCCTCAAAGGCCTATAGGAAGAAAGAGGAATAGGAAAGCATTAAAAAAATCCCCATTTTCACTTAAGAAAGATCAAGAACCATTTGCAATACTGTCCTATTTTATGAGGAAGCAGAATTTCAACTGCCTATATATGCCAAGGGTTTTCTGGATGTTTTCAATTTTTTGTCTGTCACACAACCTTCATGTGTCTCAGAGGACTCTAAAGGGGATTGCAGAGAGCACCCACTGCATTGTACATGAATTGACTTTACTCAGGAATACTCCTCAAACTTTCCTACAGCTGCACAATATAGAGGTGGTGGGAAATGAGCTTTTAAGAAATACCTTTTATTATTACTCTTCTTCCAACTGAATCCCTAACATCTGAAGAAACCCCAGCTGACCTAAACCCATCTGAGCACTACCTTCCCACTTCATTGCCAGACAAGGATAGAAACTTCTGAAAAGAATGAAAAAACAATCATGATCTGCCTAGCCTACGTTTTCCAATGCGGTTCCTGTCTCTCACAGCAAAGGGTGTGCTTTTAGAAACCCAAAGTTGAAAAGCCAACTAAGACCAGCAACTAAGATTTATACTTTCCCATCTAATAACTTTTCCAACGACCTTTCTACTACATGGGCTCCCTCTTTAATATCTTAACAACAAGCGATGTTGGTCTATTTTTATCTTTATTTTTGGAGGAAAGGAAGACTAAGCACAAACCTCACCGATCTCGGGGGGCCAAGATACATCCCGCTCTCTGCAGCCACAAGGTTCACTGGTCATGCCGGCTCCCCAAGACACCTCGTCCTAAATTCGCCTGCCGCTTTCCTGACCCTTGTGCCGAAAACTCATCTGAACTCTACAACTGGGCCACTATGTATCGCCAAAGAGCAAACAAGCAAGCAAGCAAACAAAAGAAAAGAAAAGAAAAACACCCCAGAAAATAAGTGGAATACAACTTCCCGGAAAGGAAAAGGTCCGAAGCAGGTCAGTCCGTCGGCCTCCAGGAGAGGAAGGAGGAAGACCTCCTCGGGTGTGTGTGTGTGTGTGTGTGTGTGTGTGTGTGTGTGTGTGTGTGTGTGTGTGTATGTGACAAAACACGGGGATGGGGGAGCCCGGGTCCGCTTCCCAAGGGGAAGGCCCAGGGAGAAGAGGGACGGAGCAGGGCCGAAGGGTGGCCGGGAGCCGCCCTCATCCCCAGGGAAGCCAGGCGGGGGTGGGAAGGAGGACCGCGGGCACGGCTCAAGCAGGGGAGCCCAGGCCCGTCGGGCCACTTCCCGGCTCTTCCGCCGCCTTCCCCGCCCCTTCCCCTCCACCCACTCACCCTCACTCCGACCTCGCAAACAAAGGTCCAAACAAAGCGCAACCCCTTCCGGCGCGGACTTCCCCTCCATCTTGCCATGGCCGCCGGAAGTACTCTCTGCCGTTTTGAGCTAGCGGGCCGACGGAGAAAGGTGGCCGGCTCGCGAAATGGCCGCGGCAGCAAGGTTCCAGGCCCGCTCTTCCCTAAAAGAAAATAAATAAAATAAAATAAAAAAAAATTTAAAAATAAATAAAGAAAATAAGAAAAGAAAAGAAGAAAGCGAGGCCTCGTCGCGAAAAGAACGTCGGAAGGCTCGCGGGTTTAGCTGCACGTGAATGCGATTTCGTCCGCGATAAAATAAATAAAATAAAATAAATTTTTACTTTTTACTGTTTCGTCCGCGTCTCCGGCTGGGGTCGTCGGCGCCTTCCTTCTCTTAAAGCGGTTTGGTTGCTCCGGGTAATAAGTCGAAACTAAAAACACTTGGGATGTATTTCCAGAAACTTTTGCGAGTTAACGATTGGTTTCCCCCTCCAGCCGGAGGTTTCTCCCCCACCCCACCCCAAGTCCGAAGCTTTCCTGCCCTGGATTCCATCCCGCTCTTCGCTTTGCTTTATTGGTCCAACCAAACCCAGCAGTTGGATCTTGTACCGACCCCCAAGTCTGACCACTGTCGAGTCACATCTTCATTAAACTGGGAACGTGAACAGTTAACATCCCCCCCAACTCACTGCCCGAAGTGGAAGTTTCAGCATGTTTCGAAGACGGCCAGATCTGAGGACTTCAATTGATTGCCATCAACTTGCCGTCGTTAAACCATGTCAACGCTTTTATTGCTATCTTCTGCTAAAACACACTACTTTTAAGGTCTTATTGTATTAAATGTTTGTGTGTGAGAGACTAACCTTGTTTAGTACCATCTGAATGTCCCCTTTTGTCATCTTACCTAGTTTTAATTAATGCATTGCCCAACTGATTTTAGTAACTTCATTAACCAAAAAATTGGGATTTATTTATATGTATGTCTGTACCTGAGTTTGCTATTGATAATGCAAATGAAGCTCTCACTCAGAATCTAGTGAGGTGCCATAAAGGAGCTGAAGAATGAAAAAACAAGAGTGCAGATAAAAAAAGAGAAAAATGGAAATAACAGCTCAACTAACCTAGGAATGGCTAACCTGCCCCTATTGCTTCCATATGCTCCAGGCTCATGAACCTCAAGTGCCATCAAGCATTTGTCCATTGCAGAGGCAGGCTGGTTTGTTTTCTGGCAATCACAAGCCAGCCCGGAGCACTCCTACCCACACCTTTCTGGATCCGTCAGTGGGTGGAGTGCTTCGTTTTAGTTCGTTTTCAGCATGTGCAAGCTTACAGCTGCCCATTTCCCTTCCACTGTCAATTTGCCAGTACTATGAAATAGCTTGAGGGCTTAGCCACTTCACAAAACTGGTAAATTAAACGCTTCCCCTGCGAAGCTTTGTTTTTAAAAGTGTACCAAGATTCTGAGGGTGCATCACTAGAGACCAAGGCCAAGATCATCCATACTATTGTATTCCCAATAACTACATAGGGCTGTGAAAGCTGAAAGTGAAAATGACAGGAAAATTGGTTTGAAAAGTGCTGCTGGAGAGCTTTGTGGGTACATAACCCTGGATTGCCAGAAAGATGGGTCTTAAGTCTGAACTAACTTGGGAGACAAAAAAGATGAAGGCTGTCATACTTTGGGGATATCATATGGTTCACTGGAAAAGATAATGCTGGTCAAGTTGAAGGCAGCAAGAAAAGACCAAATGTAAGATGAACTGATTCCATAATGGAAGCCAAGACCTTGATTGAGCTTGCAGCAGCTGTTGAGGACAGGACAATTTGGAGGTTACTCAAGAGTCCCATGTCTTGAAGGCAAGCAACAAGTGATAGCACTCATGCATCACTTTAAAGTATTGAAATTTTTTGACAAAAAACCTTACCCAGAATTAGGACTGGAGGGGGGGTTTGATACAGCAAGAGATAACAGCTACTAAATAATATTTTTTTAAAAAAACTATTCTTTGCTTCTACATGGAGCAGGGGATGCAAAAATGATTTTTTTTAAAAAAAAAGGGGGGGGGAGAATGTTTTTTGTCTAGCCTGTTGCTTGAGGTGCATTTCCATTTGAATGCAAGGATCGCATCAGTTTGTTCTACACCTCTACCTGATCACGACGCACCATTTAACCCCACTATATACATGTGTGCAGACAAGCCCTTAGTCACCAATGTATCCAGTATATACCCATGTATATATGCTACTGCTTAACCTTAATCACTAATTCCCCATGGTGAATCATATGGAAAATGATTTCTTAAAATATGTGTAAGGTAAAAAGGTAAAGGTTCCCCCTGCACATGCGTGCTAGTCGTGTCCAACTCTAGGGGCAGTGCTCATCTCCGTATTCAAGCTGGAAGAGCCAGTGTTGTGCACGTCCATGGCCATGTGGCCGGCATGGCTGCAAGGAAACAGTTTTTACCTTCCCGCCTTTTTTATGGCGGTACCTATTTATCTACTTGCATTTTACATGCTTTCGAACTGCTAGGTTGGCAGGAGCTGGGGTTATCAGCGGGAGCTCGCTCCGAGCTGCTGACTTTGAAGTCAGCAGTTTTTGGAGCCTTAGTCCACTGAGCCACCACGCCCCCCCCCCCGACAAGCTTATAATATACTGTATACCACACTAAAACTACATATTTCAGTTTATGAAGTTTGTAAGGAATTGCACATTATTTCAGGGTTCCATCCAATACTGGAACTAAACAGGTGCTGATTCCAGCTTGCAGGTGCACAGCCCCCTTGGAGCTATGTGCATGTGTGAACAGCCTAGAGGAAATGTTGGCTGGATCCAAGCTACCTGTAGGACCACATCTCCCTTTATGAGCCTAGCTAGGCTTTAAATTCAGGTGCATTGGCGAGAATATGCAAGTGGGCCTTCTGCCACCATCCTCAAGCTGTGGCACTTCCTACCATGTGCATTCCCTTCCTCCCTGAGGGGAAATCTGCTGCCTTGTTAAAATGAGTAGGAAATAACAGACACATCTCAGGTGCTCAGGAGTTGCCAAGGATGTCAACTGTATCAACTGATTTTGGTCCCAGCAGAACTACTTCCTAAGAAAAATAATCTGAAAGCTGGCATTTGCCTGGTTTAAAGATTTTGTTACTTCATGAAATCTCTGAAAAGTAGCAAGATCTTGCAACCTGAAGGACAAAAGAGCTAGCTACTGTGAGTAGACTGCAGTGTGGCAGTTGTTATATAAGCAATTATGAGAAAATACAAGAGTGAAAAAGACTGCAAATTAGTTTTTTCATGTGAAGTTAAAGCCACCTATAAACAATGTTTAGGTTATTACCATTTCAAAACTTTTAATGAAGATTCAACATCCAATAGCGAAAAAAACTTTCCTCTGAAAAGAGTTTTATTCTATACAGTTGCTACAAGCCACAAAGAAGAGGATGAGTCCAGAATAGTAAAGCTCAGGGGCACCGCCCTTGAGGGATCACAGCTCCTAGGCTTTAAGGTGGAACCTCCTGAAGATGGGCAAGGAGTCTTCTAGCAAAAGGTGTATCTGGAAATCAGCTTCCCAAGCTCCACACTTCCATGCTCTGTTTTGCAGCTTTAGTAGCGCTGTGAAGGATGTTTACTTGGACCTCTGCCTCATCTTTCTCCTTTTCCGCTTCAGCCTGTAAAAAGTAATATCCTTTAACTGTCAGTATGAGCACAGAACTGTACACCAGAGAGAACCAATTACCTCAAGAGGTGGTGAGTGCTCCAACACTGGAGTCCAAGAGAAATCTGGAAAACCACCTGGCAAGTATCCTTTGATTTGTATTCCTACATGAAGCAGGGAGTTGGATTTGTTGGTCTTATAGGTTCCTCCCAACTTCACTATTCTATGATTACCAAATCCTATTAAGATAGGCAATGTATAGAGTGCTGCAGCCATCACTTAGAAACATCCACTATCTTTGCAACAGCTCTCTCCAACTTAGAAAGTAAACAAGAATGATAAATGTATTCAGTTTTAGCTTTCAGTTTTATGCACAAGAAAGCAGACTAAAGTATAAACCAGAGCCTTAAGTCTGCTGCAGCTACCACCACCAATGAGGAAGCTTTAAAGTTTGATGCTCTCCAAATCAAAGATCATTCTAAGCAGTCTCTAGTGAAATTCATTTCTTCTATGATACAAAACCCTAGCTTCCTTTCCCCTTTATAAGTACAATACAACACACAAAACATGTGTCACTTCACATGTCCCACTCGCAGAACAGCAGCGACAGGAACTGCCTGAAATATCAAACCTTTCCTAGATACATGTGTTAAGAAGTTTTGTATTCTTAAAACATGAGGAAGTTACTTGGTCAAGCTTTAGTCTTCTTGGCTGAATATTACATGGCCATGGTCCAACACGACCAGAGGATAAAAGAGCAGAGAAGACTGATGCAGGATTCCTTATAACAGTTATATTCTTCTTGCAGTATGTTCTGGCAATTCATTTGCAAACACTTAACCCTGATCAGCTAAATTAAGAGTAAGCAATTTATCCCTTTCTGCCCTTTTATTACACATGATCCTGAAGCAGCACAAGCCATAAACTTGAGAAAAACTATCAGTAATAGTAAAATCAAAATACTGTATTCCAAATTGTAGCTCAATACAGTGACAAATTTCCTTTAGGGGCAGGGGGTACTGTAGATACCCACAACAGAAAAGGCTTACTGTCCCAACTCTGAACTTTGATTAATATGACTAGCACTGGATGAAGGCCTGCAACTAGACACTGCTGGGCCCATGTTCCATTTATTCTTTCTGTAATCTGAGCAAGGTCGCTTGTATAGGCTGAACTAATGGAGTCCAGTCTCAATACCAAGGGGGATATAACATGTGGTGCCTCATACTATTTATGTCAAGGATGGGTAGGTGGTTACGGTTAGGGTGATTTGCAGTACAGTAGATACTCAAAGGCTTCCAGTATGCAATGATTTAATAGTACAGTACAGTGGACCCTTGTATAACCAAACAGTTTGTATAACATAAAATCTGTACAACATAAAAAATTCCGGATAGGGGAAATTTGCTTAACATAATTGCCTGTGGGGCAAATCCGTACAACATAAAAATGGGGTTACTCCATTTTCAATGCATTCTTATGGGAAATTTGTATAAAGGAAAATGTGCTTAACATAATTTCATTTGGAACGAATTAATTCCTTTATACAAGGTACCACTGTAGTGATACCCCAAACCCTTACTTTCCTCTTAGATAAAATAAGTTTTAAGAACTTTAGGAAAAATCAGAAGACAATATGTACAAGGAAGGATCTGTAGATAAAAATATTTTGCAGCAGACATACCGATAAGCAAAATTTTGCTCCACAGTGCCTTATTTCTTTAAACTACAGAGTAGTACTCTACACATGGCTCTCACTGGAGGTCAGAGCTGCAGCAAAAAAAACCCGAAGCCTGAAAGAGTTTGTATTTCCCCTGGTCCACAATCCACTGTATAATGAGACTCATCATTCGAGGTCCTGTACCAGAATTATTTCATTCACACTTAAGTGCTGTCTTGCACCAGCCACTTCTATCTATAAACTGCCTCTCCTCAAACTACTGAGATTTAGGCAATTCAGTTCTGCACAGTTCAACTGCAGCTCTCTTGCTTAAGTTTCTTTTGCACCACTGCATGGCCATTTTGCAGAAATTTTAAACATACTTAAAATTTAATCATGTTGAGTTCAGTAGGACCTTTAAGGACTTCCTTTCAAGCCTGTTTAACAGACCCAATTTTTAGCAATCAGGAATGTGCCATTCATATTTCAACTGTTACCATACAAGCAATTAACATGCACATGTACTTCACTAAAATTTGACTCAATAGTAAGATTTCTTTTTTAATAAACTTCCCACTAAACTTCCAGACTGCAAACTAGTGAGCCTAAAGTAAAATAAAATCCATGTACACATACCTACGCATCCGCTTCTTTCTCCACTGAAATAGAAATAGAAAAAGAGAAAGATCAGTACATTGCACAGCAACAAATGACACAACTGCATAAATCTAATCCCTTAACAATTCAATAATAAATTGTTTTGGCTGAATTACACCTGTACGCCTGCATTGAGATCTCTTAAAATTCGAGTGGTGCATTTCAGTAGCAGAATTAAGTTGAGATCCACACCAGATGCTTGGACACACAAGCCGTTCACACTTTAAAATAAAAAAAAGGCGCTATCTTATGCAACTCCGCCCTTAAAATAAGTTTCAATCGAAATAGCCAATGTTCATAACCTGGTGCAAAACTTTTTCCCCCTGAAGAAATTGGGCCACGCTTTTCTGTTTATTGCACCATATCACAACCGATGGGTCCTCGTTTGCCATAGTTTTATTGTCGGATTTGCGATTTAAAAGATCGCCTGGCCTCGACAAATTTTCCTTTCACCGTATAAAGCAGATCCCTCAATAAAGAGGCACGCTGCACCCTTTCTCGCTCTTCCTTTCAATGATCCACCCCGACTCCCCGTCATTAACAGCCCATGTGAAACTCACCTACGAAGGTGCGGCCTAGAAGAGGCCTACAGGCCCCCAAATCCAACGCACCCCCAATCCAACACAAATAACTGCGTAACACGGCTCAATGTAGCTCTTACCTTAGCTCTCATGTCGGGGAGGGCGCCCCGGCCTCAATCTCAAGCAGTAGGCAGCAAGGCTAGCGTCCGATGGCGACGGATAACCAAGATCGCGCCAGTTTAAGCAAGGCCGCTCGCACCCAAAATGGCGAAGGCGGCAGCAACTGCCGAAAGACCTACGACGCTCGCCCGTTCCAATTTATACCGTTCCGCGCTGAGATATTACGTCACAAAGCTCCTCCCGCTGTGCATGACGGGAAATGTATTTCGCGCACTTGCCAGAACCTTTCCTGTTTCCCCGAGATTCAGGCGTGCGTGTGTCCGCCGCCATTTTGAGCGTAAAGCGAGTTTTAGCCGACTGTAGTTTGAAAGGAATGGGGCTGGCGGGCGCGGGATTAAATTATGCCGTTTGTGCAAAAAAGGTGGTCACGGAAATTCACCCAGAATTTAGCTCTCGGGGGTGATTCATTTAAGTACAATGTTCTAGTGGTCAAACAGACTACCGCTGCCCAACCCCAAAGGAAGTTTTAACCTAACCAAGAGTTAGGTTAAAATTTCCAAGATCGGCAAGTGTGAGCAGCTGGCATTTATAAACTGCCGTTTTCCCATCTGCACCCTGAACGCTACCCATATTTCATATAGGACTGGAAAAGAATGGTTAGTCTAACCTTATTGGAAAGCTCTGCAGTACAACAGGCATGTTCACCCTGACTGGCAGGATTGTGAAAAAAAAGCCTTCCGTTGTAATCTGTACATAGCGTTAAAACATGTCATATATAGCATGTAATTTCAATATATTATTTCTATGATGTATAGGTCGCCTCTCGCCCAATTAGGGGACTCCCAATGTATGACTTTGCTCCTAGGAATAAGAGAAAACTGTAAACCAGAACGTACCCCAAAATTCTCTTTTGTTACTTCTCTCCCGATTACCAGCAAGATATTTAAGGGAGCAGAGCAGCTGGACTAATAGTAATGTTTTAAAGAATTTGTTCATTCAGCAATTGCTTGGTTAACATGTACATGAGATGCATTATATACAGCTACCCCCCCTTTAATTTTGGTTCTAATCAATTCCAATGAGTCATAGGTGTGTTTTTTGACCATTAACTTAGATTCTCTGCTGGTTTGTTATTAATGTTTATTATTATTATTATATTTATTGTTGTTCTGCTCTTTATTTTTATTTCATTAATGTAAACCGCCCAGAGTTCTGGTTAGAAGAGTGGCAGTATATAAATAAATAAAAATGATAAATATAGGTATTTTTTGCAATAAAAATATTTCAGTGGGAATTGATTTTATGGGAAAGATGTTCTAGTACAGCATTTATAATCCAAAATCTGTATTTTACCATGTGAATGCTGACCAAGTACCAAGCTTAACATCTTGAAATATCTAGGTATGAGGGCCAAAGGGAAATAAATGCATATGCTGTAGGACTGCAAATTAAGGGAACTATATAGTAAGGCAAACCTCTAAGGGCCTTTTCACACGACCCCTAAGATCCGCTGGTCACTTAAATTCGGACCAGAGATCTTGGGGGTTCGTTTCTGTTCCTGCGTCCCCACCCCTCAGCACTTCCTGCTCCTGTCGGCGTGAGGGGGGGGGGAAGGGAAAAAATGGACAAAAGAAGCCTTTACTAACCTGCCGCGGTCGAACTTGCCAGGAGCCATGTTACTTCCTGGTTCCGTCTCAAGGAGCTCTTAAAGGGGCAAAAAAACAACAGACAAGCCAGGAGAGCCCGGCACTCTTATCCGTATCAATTTTTTTTCACCTCCAAAGAGAAGGTACAAGAAAAGTGCGCTGGGTCGCGCTAAAGTGGGCGGGGTCGCACTTAATTGTCTCCAAACTCCGGATCTGGTGGGAAAACATTTCTAAGCTCCGGAACTGGGAGCCATTTGCAGCGCAGCTTAGGGGTCGTGTATAAACGCCCTAAGATGAGCACCAGCTCACCTCTCAGTTTTGCATGTTTACCTTTACAGTGGTACCTTGTATAAAGGAATTAATTCATTCCAAATGAAATTATGTTAAGCAAATTTTCCTTTATACAAACTCCCATAGGAATGCATTGAAAATGGAGTAATCCCATTTTTATGTTGTACGGATTTTCCCCATAGGCAATTATGTTAAGCAAATTTCCCCTATCTCTGGAATTTTTTCTGTTGTACAGATTTTATGTTATACAGTTTGTTATACAAGGGTCCCCTGTATTTGACTTTCTTACAGGAAACAAGTGGAAGCAGCAGGGCACAGGAAATACTACAAACAGTTCCAACAGTGGATTGCACACCTGAGATGGTGCACTGCTTTTGATATTAAAAGGATAAGAAATTGTAGTTGGCTGCATATATGCCTTTCAACAATTTAGTAGTTACTTTTCAGAGTTGTACCTCAGGTATTATTTTCTTTATTGCCTTGAGAAATCAGCATATATATTAAGGTAGAGGGCTAAAATCCCATTCACACGAGTCATTATGATAGCATTTCCTTCCCTCTATTCTGTATACCTGATCTCTCATTAGCTGTAAAAGTCAGACATGTAACTGGCTATGCCAAGGTGTGTGAACAATGCTATGTGGGCGTCCTTCCATATTTTGGCTGATGTATTTAACGCTGAAGTATAATCAATTTGACTGACCACTTTATCTTTCCACCACAGGCTTTTATGGTGGGGATGTAGCGAGCACAGTTAACTGGTGGTTGTGAATAAACTGCTGCCATTCTGACAGTGAACAGAGCAATTACCTGCCATTTCTCTCTGAAGGCTGCCTCTGAAGGCTGCAGAGGACCTTGCCATGTTGTATTAGGAAAGGTTGCTTATGTTTCACACAAAGTACCCTGCTCTTCTATCAGGGGAGGAAGGGTGTAGTACCTGGGAAATACTCTCGGGAGATGGGAAAGGTATTTTCCTTCTGCCAAAAATATCTACATTTTAGCTCTACTGTATTCCCAAGATGTTCCACGTCCTCTTTTCCATGGATCTGCCTGCCCATATAACACATGGAACATGCAAACACTTAGTTTGGTCTCGTTCCGCAGCAGCAATGTGTTGCTTCTTGTCATGGCAGCCCACTGTAGAGTGCATACATATGCTGGATGAAATACAGTGTGCCTTAACAGAATAGATAGAACTTTAAGGACATCTACTATATAGAAAGGCTGTCAAAATTAAAATGTGGGGAGGGGAGAGTGAAGCTTATTCTAAATTACCTGTTAACTTTACTGTAGATTTTATTCAAGGTTTTAGCCATTGGCCATTGGGACATTAAAATCTGTGCACAGAACCAGAAACAGGCCAAGTCAACATAATTGTGGCCATACACGACAAATTACTCAAAACAGCTAAAATTTGGAATATACAATATAAAATATACACAGCAAAGACTCATATTAAATTGAGAAAGGGCTACCCATTCAGTGCAGTCATCCCTTAATGGCCTAGATGGGCCTTAAGTCACAATTCTCTACCCATTGGGGCCTTTATCCATTTGATTAGACCAGTCTTGCCTCATCTTGATAGCTATCCAGCTATATTTGGCCACATTGCGAGTTACTTCCTTATTCCTGTATGTGAAGATTCTTAGTCATCCAGGTGAGTTTATCTGGAAGTTGAGTCATGGCTACTGGACTTCTTTTTTAAGAGATAGAAACGTTTCGCTGTTCATCCAAACAGCTTCATCAAGCTGTATTCAGACCGATGAAGCTGTTTGGATGAACAGTGAAACATTTCTATCTCTCAAAAAAGAAGTCCAGTAGCCATGACTCAACTTCCAGATTCCTTATTCCTGTCTGCTAGCAACAGCTGGAGGCAACCCTTCCTGTCTCCTTCATCCACCTGCTTAATGAATATGCAACTGGGTTATTACTGTGTTCAAACCAGAAGGAAGTTTGATTTGTGAAACACTACATTATTTGAAAATCTATTTCTCTGTGCAGTTAGGCTAAAGGTATTGGAAGAAATTATATTTTTGAAAACTGCATCCGTGTAATTCTATTTCCCCCGAAAAGGGCATTATTGAGAGGGGAATACACCTCCTTCAGGGAAGCAGCAAGTCCCCCCCCCCCCCCCGATTTTATTTATTTTGGGCCCATCAAAACCTCTTCAGTTTCTTTTATTTGTATCCTCTTTCTCTCAAACCTGATACCCAGCACAGCTGAACTGGAAAGTAAAGGCCACAACTTTTATGTGCATTTTAAAAGTGAAATATAACCCTAATCAAGTGGAAAACAATGTTTTGAAATTATATGATTTCACATTGATCAAATACAGAAATACCTTGGTTTATGAGCATAATTTGTTCCAGAAACATGCTTGTAAACTAAAACACTCTTATATCAAAGCAGTTTCCCATAAAAAGTAATGGAAAGTCAGATGATTCATTCTGGGGTCCCATAGATCACATATTGTACCCAGAAAATGCCAAAACTCACAAAAGAATTTGCCTAGAAGCCCACAACCACACCACGGTTTACATATCTGGTGGCGGAATCTGTTCTGCTTGGGACTATAAACTGGATTTTACACTGTTTTTAATGTGACAATCATAAAGTGTAATTTGTAGCCATATGTGCACTTGACTATCTGCCCCATGACTGGAAATTGTTTGAAAAAATAAGAATGTTGAAAACAAATTATAAGAAAAAATATATAAAATAATAAAACCCTAGCCTGCACATTCTTGTCTGGTACAAGGGAGATCTCCAGTCCTCTCTCATCCTGTTGCTCTGGAGGCTAAGTGAGATGGAACATCTCAGACAATCACCCATGGTGCAGCAAGGGAAGGGAGGAAGAGCCACATTGGTTCACTTGTGATCATGTCACCTGCTCCAGTGCTTGTATATCGACACTGCTTGTTGATCAAGGCAAAATTTATAAGAAACGCTTGTCTTGCAAAATGCTTTTAAACCAAATTACTCTTAAACCAAGGTATTACTGTAATTGCACAGGATAAACTACAATCTCCTTTTCATTTCATTTTAGTCCCATGAGTAAACTGTTTCTGATGTTCACGTAACTGCCAATTGTAAAAGACTTTCTCAAAAAATACAAGTCAAGCCTGCAGACTCATTAATACCCAACCCAATTCAAAAGCAGTGCACACTATAGTTCAAAGCGTACATAAAGTACAGTACTCTATATGACATTCACTTTCTGATACCCAGCGACAAGCTGAGAATTCTTACTTTACTGTATCCTGTCTTATTAAAATACTCATTTTAAGGATGCAGTTTCAGACATCTGGGCGCCTGAAAGGGCTGATAATGAAAGTACAGTGGTACCTCGGTTTAGGAATGCCTCAGTTTACAAAAAAAATCAGTTTAAGAAATTATTGGAAATGGGGATGCCTCGGTTTAAGAAAATTTTAAATGGAATGCCCCGGTTTGCCTTTTTTCTGACCTCTGGAATGGATTACAGTAATTGTTTTTCAATGCATTCCTATGGGAAACTGTTTCACTTTATGGATTTTTCTCAATACGAAACAGTTCAGAGAACGAATTAATTATTTAAACCGAGGTACCACTATATTAATTTATCATCTGGCAAATCTTAAAAATTGAAGGAAGTCAAAAACAGCATGTCCAACCCCAAACATTCTTTAGAGTCAAGTGCTTTATACAAATGCAGAATGCACATTTCTTGTTCATCTTAGCTGGAAACAAGTCTGAAAATGATTGCAAAATAGTCAGAATACTAATATCTACTACATAACTTTGACTGAGACCAAAGAACAGAAGTCATTTTAGAAGCTTTCAAACCTACCATTTTCACTTTACCTTATAGAGGCAAATTATTCACTGAGCTGCACTTGACTCAAGGGTTAGAAGGACCTTAGGCATTATCTATCCCATCTGTTACCACATATAATGAATTGACACAGTTGTCCAAGCAGTATTCAAAGTGCAGAAGAACTAACTGAAAAGTTTTACAGTTCAATTTCTGAGCTATTTGATGGGGCCCACGAATCAAATCAATGAGAACCACGGGTCTCATCTCAGGAGGAGACAAGAGAGAATGCTGCTGGATAGATAAGACCTAGGATTAACATGTTTGTTTTCAACCAAGAAACATGATTTCCATTTCATGTTAGGTATCATAAACTTTGGCTATTTTAACTTACAATTGAAAATGTACCAAGATAGATGCCAATGCCGAAATCCAGACAAACCAAGTAACAAGTAAAATTATTTTCAACCACTCAGGGAAATGTTACAAAATAATAGCCTTGTGAAGTGGTTACATGGCATGCCCTTCCATGGCAGAACTGTACTTCAAAAACTACTGTGGCCAGAAATGTAGTAGTACATTCTCAAGTTTTTCTGCTTTGTATAGCAGACCATAGGATCAGGATAGAAACATCGGCTGGCAATGGAGCTGCACAAGGCAAAAAACAGTTCCACTGACCTTGCTCTTGTATGGGTTTTCTATGTTTTCCATATACTCCTCATGCCAGAATTAAAACTAAAAATTAAACTGGAATATTGCTTCAGAACTAACAAGGCATCATGTGTACTGAAGAAATCTCATTTTCCAGAATGATTCTAACTGAGCACAAAGGCCTCATTCATCCCCTACAGATGTTAAAAGACAACACACTTGATTGGTGTAAGGGTTTCTTCCTGGTACTTCTCATTACTAAGGCTATACAAGGGATTCACTAGCTTAAAAAGCCTTATTCCTAGATTTTGAGGTAGTTCTGGGTTTTCAGCAGCAGGCACAATTCATCAGTTAGTAATAGTGAAGAATTATTCAACCCTTTATTTTCTCAGATGCCATTATTATTAGATGCATAAAAGATACACACATTTCTTCATACATGACATATTCAGAAATAAGATTTCAAACCCCTCATCCCACCAACATAGTACACCCATTCATCTATCCTTAGGCATCTAATCAATTTTATTTTGAAAAAAAATCAAATTACAGAACAATTGGTGGGAATTTTCTTCCAAAACTTCCAACTGCATTATTTTAAATTCAAGAGATAACAACTGCTTTCAAAATATAGAAAATTAAATAAACCGCCTGGCAGTCTTAGTGGTTTATAAACTGGTCATGTGGCTGAACACAGCCCCTCCTTTATAGAAGGGCAATAAGAAAACTATTACTTAGAAATGCTAAAATGTTCCTTGTAAGGAACACGTGTTCTCTTTCCCAGCCATCTATTGCCCTCAAGTTCATGGTTAACAGGGAGCAACGCAATACCAAACTGGCAATTAAATGCAAGTCTTGTGCATGATCCTCCATGCACAAGATACAACCTCAATTCAACAGGTTCACCATTTCATCGCCCCAACTCACCTCTGAGAACAACCATTAACAAAAGAGAAAGCGAACAGATTAGAAATTAAAGCAGAAAGTTTACAAAGACAGATGGGAAGAATTTTTCAGGAAAAAAAATGACACGTGTTTATTTCATTTCATGGATTTCAACTTTGGTAAGAACTGTAGGATATTTCTTGAAGTAGTACACTCCAAATATATTGGTCAAAAGGACTTTGCCAGGCAGAGAGCACAAATGCTCTCCTTTCTTTACAAGGCGGTTTTACAAGCACTGAGTCAGCAACATTTCAAGTGCCTAGACAAGGACCTGATTTGGAATACAATAGGAAAAAAAAATCCCACACAATCATATACAATTTAACTGGACAATTTAAAAAGACATACCATAGAAAAGAGATTCCCACAAACCAGGCCCAACTGCTTTTTAAACGTTTCTTTCATTCATGTAGAAAAAGATGAATGAGATTCTTCTGAAAAATCCTGCTTTGCACAACTTACTGAGTGGCCAGTTTTAAACTGGGGGAACTGTGGGATGCAGACAGAGCGCATCTGTTCCAATGGCCGAAACGTGGGTGAAACCTTAACTGAGTGCTAATGGGCTTCTGTAGGAATCAGCTGGATCGTCTCTTGCTCTTGGGAAAGATTAAGCAAGGCAGTTAATGAACCTTTGCAGTGGGGCTATGCTAAAAATAATATTAATAATAGTAAGACAGATTAAAAGAAATTAAAAGTATGTAGACAAACGCCAAACAATGTTGTCCAGAAAAAAGATCTTTAAACCAACTTCCAGCCTCCCTTTAAAACACAATATTGAAGGTTTAAGAAGAGAACACAAAAAAAGTTACAAATGGCAGGGTGTTAGATAGGCGGAAAATGACTGAAGACCAGAACAGCAAGAAGGCATGCAAATTATATTAACTCTGTGTAATGTGTTTTATAAACTTAGGGTGGGATGGTTTGCACGTTTGAGCAGTTGTGAAAGGATGCCAAATGATTTTTCAGAGGAATCAGCGTACCTGCAAGAGGAGTGAGGAGGGGAGGAAGTGGGGGGGGGGGAAAGTCAAGTTCCCTCTTCGGCTTAGAAACTGGATTTGTTCGCCTCTAAGGAGCGCAACTAGCATCAAAGGCCAGAAAGAGTGGGTGTAGACTGGGTTTTATTCCTGATTTTATTAGTTCACACTTTAAAGAGTATTCTGAAGTGGACAAAAAGAGACTCCTCCCTCAGTGGCAATGTCAGTCACAGCTGGTTGCGCTCTGTGGGAAGTCCGGGCTATTTGTCATTTGGTCCTATAAGACAAACAGCCATTAAGGGATATTTGTTTCTCTTGTTTTGAATGGGGGCATGTGAGAGGAAGGATCAGGTGCTACGCAGAGGAGGTCGGAACCATTCAGTCACCAGTCTCATTCTCGTCTGCTGTTTCCCCTGTTGTGGCGTTCTCGGCATTCTTAGAGGCCTAAAAAGAACAAAGACAGCAGATAATATTGATTAGATGTCTGAAAGCACAGTTAAATACTTGAACAGTTTGGAAAAATACGTTTGCGGAAATCTAGCTTGGCTTAAAGTATAAAAGATGTTGTTAGAAAGTAATGAACAGATCTCATCCTCCAAGGGGAGCCCAAATGTACGTGGCTTCGCATTCTTCAGATCAAAGTTTCTTGAAACTTTCTCTGGACAGATTTGTTTCAGGTCATGAGTTATCTTATTTTTAAGAGTCCATTTTCATGATCCAAATGTACTGCAGATTCTCCAATCAATACAGTATGAAGTGAAGGTGTCCATTTATCAAGCTACAATACTTCATAGGTCGTTGAGTACTCTAGCTCCAGGCTATACATGGTTGTGAGATTAAAATGCAGTGAGATCCAACCCTTCAGAACTGACCCTGTTTAGCCATTATAAGAATTAAGGGCCTTGCTGCCTTAAAAGACCAACAGTTAGCATCCATAAGATCAGCATCACATAACCATCAAGTTACCTTCTTTTTCTTCTTTTTCTGGGCCTTGCGGCTTGCTGAGCTCTGTAAGAGTGCCTAAAAAAGAAAAGGAAGGGTTAGGAGCAAAGGGAAATACCTAGAGTGCAATTCCTTCTGCCAGCCATAAAGAAACACAGCCAGCCCTAGAATGCTTGGCACCATGGGGACTGTTACTTGGCATCACACAGAGCTGAGCTAGGCATCCTTTGAAGCCAGCTACTTCACTTTTCACCTGTCTGCTGAGGATTACTCGACAGTCACCACCACCAAGTCTGGGAGCCTTCCAATTATCTTTAGAGAAGACACAGGCTACTGCCTCTTATAAAACAAAACAGCGTAAATGTGCTTGCACAAAGAAAGAGCTGCCTGTCTTACACAGGCCGATACTAATGTTACCAAGTAAACGCCTTCAAAACTAGTTCTGATTTTAATTCAAAACTCCTATTCATCTTTTTGCTCTTGCTATTCCACTTCATTACATTCACCCCCTTACTCTGCAGAAGACATTTCTAGACTCTGCAGAAGGCATACACGCATATCTCTGTAAGAAATGCATGGGCAGTTGCAAATGGAGACACAATTCTCACCAGTATCTCTTCTAACTGAAGGGGCTATACTAATTCCAACATCTGTTCGTTGCATACTAGATACATATTACTGTTATTATAGAAAAACAAGTTGATTCCTCTTTTACTTGCTTTTCTGCTGGCTATTTTTCAGACCTTTAACACTTCAAGGCTTAAAATGTATTTCTCACTGAAAATTTCCCCCTGCAATCTTGGAGCAGCTTCCTCAGTTTAGAAATAAAAGTGCATTTCCACTGGCCACAGGAAACTCAAGCACCTCTCTCTGCCATGGCAAAACTTGCTCTTGTCAGTGAGTTATTATACCAGTTGTTTGTATGCTGACCTTCAGATCTGCATCTTGCACCTCAAGTTCTGATTTGTAGAGTTCAGGCTCAAAGGGCCCACTGGTTATTCTCATGGGGCTATTGGGCATCAAAAGCACTGTGAATTTAAACTGGGCAACAAACTCTCCTGGAAGGAAGGAAGGAAGGAAGGAAGGAAGGAAGGAGACAATTAGCACTACATCAACACATTTGAATGATGCCTGCATCAACATCAACTC
Source organism: Phrynocephalus guinanensis (assembly GCA_037367245.1). Classification (NCBI taxonomy): domain Eukaryota; kingdom Metazoa; phylum Chordata; class Lepidosauria; order Squamata; family Agamidae; genus Phrynocephalus; species Phrynocephalus guinanensis. Next base: position 129,557,498 of record CM074734.1, read on the forward strand.
TCATATACAGATTGGGGAAAAATAACAAGCCTTAAAAGTTAAGATTGCTCTCCTCCTCACACATCTACTGAGTTCACTTCAACCCATCTGAAGCAACATAACTGCAGGAACCTGTCTCAGTAACAGGAACCCACACCCTTTTCTCCTGCTGAACTGAGATATCACTGAAAGTCACAACAGCTGGACAGAGTTGGCTCCAATAACAACCAGCCAAAATGTTGGGTTGTTCTAAACCTTACCCCTGAAAGAATCTAACATCCCTCCTTGGATGCTGCACTGGTCTTAAGAATAGCTTGGCTGTCAAAAGCTGCTTTGAATGGCCTTCAAAATACTGTGAACCTGCACAAGCCCTTTTGCTCTTTTTCCCAGGGTTAAGGAGAGGAGTGGAGAGTTTCTGTCTGCACTGGGTTTCAGGGGCACAGCAAAACAGAAGACAGGAAGCCCTCCGCGTTCAGCCCTGTAAAACCCCAGTCGGGGACCGCCCCGCCACTTGTCCATTCGTCTGCTTTTATTAAAATATATCCTTGCCTACCATTCTCTGAATGTCACCTCTATGTTAGTCCATGGTCCAGCCACCACCACCCCCTCCCTGTGGGAGCTAGAGTCACACATGCCCCCAGATCCTGCTCTATGGCAAACAGGGCACAAAGAACTGTAGGAACCAAATGCCTAGTAGCCCCAATGGTAAGGCAGGAGTTGTTCTGATACAGAGCTATGAGGGCTCACCTTCTTTCTCATAGAGGACATTGAAAGGTTGGAGCAGCTCATGTTTGGCACATTCTACTACCCCCATCCTTGCCTTCTTCTCATCCTCAAATGCCCTGCATGGAAAGAATACAAAAAAAATGGATTAAGAACCTGGATGAGCATCCTTCAGCATCTGTAAAAAACAATATTTAATGCCCAATAATGTCTGCCCCTGCACAAATGATAAAATATAGGACGCTTATAGCTGCAAGTATCGTTTGTAGAGGCATAGACTAAGCTGCAAAGCTAAGCAGGGTGCTGTGTTACTTCCTTTGCCTTCTGTGGGGAGTTACAGACTGCAGAAATAAGCTTCTCTTACATTCAAACTCCCGTAGCGTAGAGAACAGACAGTGCTGCACAATGCCTGCATTCTGCATAGAGCTTAAACTCCAAAGAATACAACGCAGAACATTTTCCCTTTAACAGTGTCTCCTGATGTGGCGTAACAGGAATATGTTCAAGTAGGAACCATTCAACGGTGGAATGCCTGCGTAGCATTTCTGATCTAAAGTACCTGACAGTAAAAGGAAGTACCTGAGAGTGAATGGCATAGCATCAAAGCGTCTCTCCACCTCGCTAAAAAAGGCACGGGAAGTTTTCATTTTCAAACCATACTGCTTGGAAGGGTCCCTCTTGTAAATTGTAGTTCTCTGTCCAGCATCCCTGGCCTAAAGACAGAAGCCATTTTAGACAACAGATCACATTCTGCTCACGCGATGGGGAAGATGAGGAAACAGGGTAAAAGGCAGTTCTGGGATAGTCATACAAAACCCTTCCCAACCCAAATGGCTTTTCCAAGATACTCAACTGACTGACTTAGTCAGGAAAAGAAAGTCTTTATAGTTTTAGATCAAGTTAATGATTCTGAGGGCACTCCCAGTATGGGTGCAAAACCAAGACACTCACTTTTCCTTCTCCAGTGCTGATGAGAACATCAATGGCGTAAACTTCATGGACCTCAAACTCCGCTTTTTCATGGTCCTTTCTAGATTGAGTGAAATACAGACACAGGAAGAAAATGATCTCCATCTAAACAGGGCTTGGGAGTTTTTAGAAAACAAGCTACCAAGTCCCAATGACAGCTTCCATTTCATCTTATAACAGCCCCGAGTTCACAACACTAAGAAAACAAGTATTATCACTTTCATAACTCTTTTTGACTTTAACTCTGTACAAACATGCACCTTTGCTGGTCTGTGGGGTTCTGAATGATGGTCTTCTCTCCGTCTATCACATGCTGCTTCAGCTGGTGCGATAGCATACCTGTTAAGATAATGGCAACTATTAGCACTGCT